>OY856187.1:82276420-82536192 GCA_963693315.1 Diogma glabrata | reverse complement strand
ATGAGTTGCTGTTTATGTCGGCGGGCTCCCAGACTATGATAACACTTGGTATTCGTGTTTTAGTGGTGTGTCACGTCAAGGTGTGAAAATTGTTTCAAGCAAGTTAAACTCGAATTTGAACCAGAATGTATTGGGTATTGGATTCGTAGTCCATATTTTAAATTATGCAATGTTGTTGTTGTAGCGACGAAATGTGGTGCTATTCTGCCGGCTCCAAGTCCTGATTCAGGAACTCTGCTACTGCCCTTGGACGGTAGCACAGATCTTCCTTCGTCAGGTTGGTTGGTTTTTCTGGACTATTGAAAAGGTTGAATAATGCAATAAAAACTACTGCTGATCTAATACTAATTGATGCAAATGGCAGGGTTAAAAAAATGTATGGTTATTGTTGGAGGACTTCTGCGACAAAAGTAATGTCGAATATAACAAACAAGCAAATATCACATACAGTGGAACTCGCTGGCTGGCATTAATGCCAGCACTAGAAAGAATTTTGAATGTACAAACACCTTAATGGATATTTTCTAACGGTTGAGAAATGTCAAATTAAAATAAAAGTATTTTTTGAAGAATTAAATAGTAAACAAAGAGTAAAGGAAAGCATTAAATAGTAATTAAATAGTAAATTTATGCACAATCTAGCTAGCTCGTTTTGACCGTCCCACGTTCTCGCAATAGAATTTCTATTTAGTTGGTATTTTGAAGAATTTTTCCATTTTGTCCCACATTTTAGTGATTTGGCTCTGGTCAGTTTAACCTATTGCCAAAATAAGTTTTTCTTGTATAGTATAGTACAGTGCACAAAATCATGCCGTACGAGTTACGTCATACGATTACTCCAAAAGTTATATTAACTAAATAACACAATATTAATATTATAACATCCATTTACGGTAAAAAAAGTGTATAACTGTCGCCTTTCAACGTGATTTTTCAACCAAGCTTCTTACTTCTGCAATGCCTTACTTTCGTGGGTTTTCCTCGAAAGCTTTAATCCTCAAAATTTTAAAACTAACGTTAGTAAATTTCTAAAAGAAACATAATTTATTTAAATCCTAATCTCTAGTAAGCGTGGTATCTTCAGATATACCGCCAACTCTTTGTTTTTATATATATAAAGACTCAATAGTTAGACGTTTAGGTAAATACTCCTCCACCGCTAATATTTTTGTATAGTATAAAGGTCTAACCTACACTCCACTTATGGCGGAAGATATAACAAAACTGCTAACAAATTATGACAATACTTTGCAAATTGGCTTCAAAGCTTGTTCAACGGTATACCGAATTCTTCGTCCGTTAGATCCTCCTTTGGACAACATAGAGAAATCTGGTGTAATATATGCTATAAATTGCAAGGATTGCACTAGTATTTATGTTGGCCAGACTGGCCAGAAACTCAAAAACAGACTAAAACAGCATAAAAATGACTGCTCGTCTAAAATAGATAAACAAAATCAAACAGCAGCAGCACAACATACAAAAAATTTGCACCATACATTTGATTTGATAACATAAAAATATTAGCGGTGAAGAAGTATTTAGTATTAATAAATTAACATTTAGTATTAATAAATTAACATTCAAACAATTAAAAAAAATAAAAATTTTAATTTTCTAATTGTTTGAATGTTAATTTATTGCATATTTTGTGGTTGATAATTTTAAAGATAAGAAATTTTTTAATAGTACCATTTTGAGTGCCATTACATATATATATGTTTTTAACCTTTCGTTCTAATTTATTTAAGTTAAAGAAGTTTTACTTGTTCGCTGTTCACTTGTTCGCTGACGCTTTGCTCTGAACTCCACTGTTTTGGAAACTCCTAAAGAAATACCCCAAATCCAGTCTTCAGGAGTTAATATGAATGAACTTCACTTCAAACCCAAAATAGTCGCTAAACTTTTAAAGGGGTTAAACATCAACAAACCTCAGGAATGGACAATATTCCATCCATTATTTAAAAACCTTTTCCAAAGAACTTGCACCAACTTTAACTAAAATATTCTACCAATCCTACAAATCTGGTATATTTCCCTCGTGCTGGAAGTTGGCAAATGTCCAGCCCGTCCCCAAAAAGGGACCAAAATCCGATATCTCAAATTATAGGCCAATAGCTTTACTATCGGTCCTATCCAAAGTCTATGAGCATTATATTAATACACATATTTCAAAATTTCTGGAAGAAAATCATTTAATATCCGACAGCCAATACGGTTTTCGAAACAAAAGATCAACTACCGATCTATTAAACTATGTAGCGCATTGTTGGAACAGCATACTTGATAAAGGTGGTGAAACATACGTTATCGCTTTAGACATCTCCAAGGCATTCGATGGAGTCTGGCATGCCAACTTAATCAACAAGCTCGTTGCGTACGGTTTTCATCCCAATGTTGTGAAGCTGATTCAAAATTCTCTATCCGACCGATACATTTCGGTAACCTTAGACGGATATTCTTCTGAGTCTAAACTAATTAACGCTGGTGTACCCCAAGGCTCAGTATTGTCCCCAACCCTATTTTTGATTTATATCAACGAATTGTTGAAAATCACCAGCAACCCAATAAATAGTTTTGCAGATGATAGTACTCTGGACAAGTCGTTCGAGCCTCTTCCTTCAAAAGGTAAAATGCACGAACGAATCCTGCCCGGAGAGACGCTGCCATAAACGTGAACAAAGACCTGAATAAAGTCGCCGACTGGGGTGACCAAAACCTTGTCAATTTCAACTCCACCAAAACACAGCTGTTGATTGTTTCCAGATTAAAGACCGAGTTCCCCAAAGATATTTTATTTAGTATGTGTGATGAACCAATAGGTGAATGTAAAAAACATTCGTTTATTGGGTGTCACAGTTTCAAATGACCTACTCTGGAACGATCAAGTAATGGCGATGGCAAAAAGCGCGTCTAAAAAACTCGGCCTCCTAAATAGATGCAAAAAATTTTTCACTCCATACCAATTGCTCCATGCTTATAAGTCCTATATTCGTCCCTGTATGGAGTACTGCTGTCAAGTTTGGGGTGCTGCCTCTGTTTCCATCTTGGCCCTCTTAGACTCTGTTCAAAAGCGAGCTATACGAATTGTAGGTGATCGAACTTTGACATCAAAACTTGATTCCCTACAACATCGTCGCACTGTTGCTGACCTCGTTGTTTTTTACAAATACCGTCATCAGCAGTGCTCAGATGAAATCAGCGGCATCATGCCTCAAACTTATTCTTACCCCCGTTCCACTCGGCAATCGGCTGCCGCAACCAGTGAAACGGTAAAGATCCCTCGCTGTCATACTGGCAGATCGCAGAGAGACTTCTTTGTCCAAACTGCGTACAAATGGAATAGTTTGCCGGAACACTTAGTCTCAGGTGGCTTCAACCCACAGATGTTTAAAAAAAAGCGATAATCTACTCCTCAGAACGCAGTTGTTGTGGGACCCAGTTGTTGTAGGTCTTAAAAGGTATTTATGTGTTGTTGTGACACATATTCTAAACCCTATTACACAACACATTTTATTACAAAAAAAAAAAAAAAAAATTAGGTATGTACTATGTGTGTTTATAAAGAATGTTCTTACTAGCCATTAATATTAGTAGTATTAGTATTAAAATTTTGTCTTTGGTTTTTTCGCAGAAAAAAAAAATCTTTGAAAATGACTAACAAGTCGAAATATTGGATAAATTAAAAAACAATAAAACTTATTAATAAACAATAACTGTATAGTTTATTTTATGTTAATTGTTATATAGTTTTTAGGTAGATTTCATATAAAAATCTACCTATTGCAATGGGCTTCATCTCGGAATTTCGGAAAAATGTTGATGCCAAACGGCTATATGTGATAAGCGGAGATGGAAAAACAAAAAAAAAAATTATATATATATATATATATATATATATATATATATATATATATATATATATATATATATATATATATATATATATATATATATATATATATATATATATATATATATATATATATATATATATATATATATATATATATAACGATATGAGGTATAACGGAATTTAGCGGCACTCTCACGGTCGCATTTTTCGACCTACACCAAAATAATTTTCTGTGTATGTTTCGGCAAATAATGTCTTGGACAAGTTCGTGAACTGGCCATATTCGGGTACCGGTTAAGCGGCTAGAGCCTAAAAAGTCGAATAATCTAGGGCGCTATAACTTCCGTTTGAATATAATATTTTAATAAAATTTAAAAATATTGAATATTTGAACTTTTTTTTATCATTTTTATCCAGATGACTACTTTGCGTTTCAGGTTCCTCAAGAATCAGCTGTTTTAAAATTTACTAAACTTTGCTGCCCTTGATCTAGCTGAAATGGTCAAGCTCATATTTGAAAACTTTTTTCACGTACTTAAAATATAAATCTTTCCAAAATTTTCAAAAATAATAGTTTAAGTCTAACGGTTGAGACCCTACGGCTGTTGAAATGAAAACAAACGCAAAAGGCAATGCTTTCATCATGTTTCAGTTTGTGTTATTTAAATTTATCTTAGCTTTTAAACATATTTTTCAACTATAGCCTCAAAAAATTTCAGCTTTCTAACCAAAAAGGTTTCACTTTTATAAGCATTATAATGCAACCCTTACAAGAAAAATATCAACCCATTTAATACCATAGAAAAATTATCAAAATCTCTTTTGTTTTTATTTTTTTTACTAAGTAACCGTTTGAAAAAGATTAAATAAGAACAAAAAACACAACAACAAAAGATGATTTTGAAATAAAATTGTTTGATAATGTTTGATTATAAATTATGTGTGATGGTATAATTGTAGTTGTGACGTAGTTCATTTGATCTTTGGTGGATTTAATATGTTATTAAAAGTAGTTTAAACCAGGGTTGTGCCGTAGACAAAATAGATTACTTTACATGTATAGATTACGCATAGATTACGTGTAAATTACGCGAGATATTTTCGTGTAATCTATAATGTAAACTATAATGTAATCTATTTAATTGATATGTGAATTCTAAAATTTTTTAGCAATAAATTAACTATTTTCAAGATCGCAAGATCTTGTTTTTGACCTTTTAATTGATCATGTCTTTTAAGAAAAAAATTTCAGAAGGGATAATACAATATTTTCACGTATTTCTTCTTAAATCAAAATTAATAGATTACGCCAAATTTACATAGATGACATAGATAGATTACATGTAATGTAATCTATTTTAGATTACGCGTAAAGGAACAACCCTGGTTTAAACCAACTTAAATAAAACTGTTCCGAAATTGTATTGATGGAGTTAGTTCGGATAATGTATTTAATTTGGTTCGATAATTTTTTTGAATTATTCTGTTTCTACTTATATATTTTATTTAAACTAATCTGACTTATCTAATTTTATTTAGACACAAAACCGTCTGACCTCGAAATCTACCTATTTCTAGCGGATATACCTGCCGCTGGGATTTTTTTTTTGTTTTCTTTCACTTGTCTATAATAAGCTAAAGTACATATTTCTCAAATAAAAAACAGACAAGCAATAATTTAAAAATTTTTGGAGAAAAATTCATGATATAAGGCCAAAGAAAATGTTTTCAGGGAAATAGTTATTATCTTTATTCAACTACTGTTATATTGGATATAACACAGGGGCGGGCGTCAATAGGGTAGGACTGGGGGCTGGAGACCCCCCCTCCCCAAGAATCTGATACTATCAATACATCGATTCAATAAAACACTTAAAAATTTCAATGCACTGTTATTTTGTAAATTCGTCTAATTTTTAGAAGATTTACTTAACTGATATACCAATTTTATCGCATACTATTAATTGAAATATATCTGATAATATAATTATTACGTGGTAGCGAAATTCGAAATTCTACGTCCACGCCGTGCTACCTGGGTAACGCTAACAGAATTAGGTTGGTGTAGTCGAGAGGGGCAGAGTAAATACTGCTTATACTCAATGATTCTGCACCATGGCGAGTCATTGGCGCCATAAACCAGTGCAACTCAAGCGTCTGTTCTCCATGTTAGAAGCGGCTTGGAGCGGGCGTCTGTCTTGGATAAAGCAGCTCGCTATATAAATGTGTAGAAAGCGTCTGTTCTCCATGTTAGGGGGCGGCTTGCAGCGGGCGTCTGTCTTGGATCAAGCGGCTCGCTATACAAACGTGTAAAAAGGTTGTTTCTGGTGACCTTAAGATGCAGAACGAACCCATTCACGAAAATTTGGGTTGGGCGAAGGGCTAACACCCCATTTCCGTAAAAAAATTATTGTCATGATTCTGTACACAGGCCTCGGAATATCTCGGATTCAATATTGGAACGACCTCGGAAATTGTACCCGGACTACGATTTAAAAATGGGAACCTGGAACGTGCTAAGCCTTAGAAGACCAGGAGATCTCCTAAAACTAACACAAGTCGAGAGCTACACACTGGATATAGTGGCATTACAAGAACTACGATGGCCAGGTAGTGGAATCCATAAAACAGCGAAAGGATACACTCTTTATTATTGCGGTTATCAAACGGAGGAGAATTTGGAGTTGGCTTTCTTATACACCGTCGCGTGAATCAGCATGTTATCGACTTCTGCCCAATTAATATGCGGTCATGCACACTGAGAATCCGCACGCAAAAATTCAATGTAACGATCGTCAATGCTCATGCACCTACTGAAGATAAAGCAGATGATATTAAAGACCTGTTCTTCCTAGAACTCGAAGAAGTCATCAATAACATCCCGCGGCACGATATAAAAATCGTGGTAGGTGACTTTAATGCTCAAATTGGTAGGATTGCAGAACTTAAAACACATATCGGCCCTAACAGCTTGCATCATATCAGCAACAATAATGGTTTTCGCGCAGCCGAGCTGGCTATGATGTATGATCTAGTAATTTCCAGCACTTTCTTTCCTCACAAGAGAATTCACAAAGCAACGCGGAAATCAAATGACGGAAGAACAGAAAATCAAATCGATCACGTCATGATCTCTAAGAGACACTCTACAAGTGTAACTGACGTTCGATCATACAGAGGTGCTGATATGGACACCGATCATATGCTGTCATCTTTAAGTACAAGTGCAAATTATCATCTACATTTAACAGACAAGCAAAAAAGACCGTGCGCTGGAATGTCGAAGCATTTAAACATCCGGAAACGCTGAATAGATATCAGGAAATAATAACACAAAACATAGAAGAGCATGACATCTCTTTTGAGATGCAATTAAACATACAAGAAGAATGGCAATTGCTTCAATCAACCATTATAGCCGCAGCACAAACTACAATCGGAAAACGACCACCGAAATCACACAACGAATGGTTGACGACGAATGCCGCCAATCCGTTGAAAATAAACAAAAACTGCGAGAGAAATGGTTAACAAGGAACACCCGAAGCTCCCAAGCTGATTATCTATGCGCCAGAAAAGCCTCAGCAAAACTTCTACGTAAAAAGAAACGCGAACACATGAAGAGCTGCATCGAAAACATCGGACCAACATGCGGCCAACGGAAATTCAAAAGAGTGCTTTGCCAATGCACGGAATCTGACAAAAGATTCCCACCCAAGATCTACAGCCATCAAAAATGAAAATAATGAACTTACAACAAGTGAACGCGATGTGCTGGCAGTGTGGCGATCCCACTTTCAAGACCTACTGAATAGAACGAATGAAGTTCATCCTATTCGAGCAATTGCTCCATCAACTGAGGAGATTTTGTCCCTTACCCAGCAATAGAAGAAGTGGAAGCTGCCATTAAAAAACTGAAAAATGGCAAATCACCAGGTTTCGATGGAATTCCCGCAGAACTTCTGAAAAATGGAGGAGCAGTTCTGGTCTCACGTATATATGATCTGATTCTTCCAATCTGGGACCAAGAAGAACTACCTGCTGAATGGAAAACAGCTCTCATTGTTCCGCTACATAAGAAAGGTGACCGTCTAAGTGTGCGAATTATCGTGGCATCGCACTGTTGAACACTGCATATAAAATACTAGCTAATGTCGTACTTGCTCGACTCACCCCGTTCGCCGAATCTATCATTGGTGACTATCAGTGTGGTTTTCGTCCCAACCGTTCAACCACAGATCAATGTTTTACATTAAGGATGATTCTAGAAAAATGTTGGGAGTACAACATCAGCATCCACCAGCTCTACGTTGATTTCAAGCAAGCATATGATAGTATCATCCGCGAAAACCTTTGGTCCGCACTTATATGCATTGGTATCCCAGAGAAACTTGTTTCTATGTGCAAACTCACAACATCGGGATCAAATTGTAGAATAGTAATCGAAGGGTCAGTTTCTGATCTTTCGATATAACATCAGGTATTCGACAAGGTGATGCACTCGCGCCTGTACTGTTTAATTTGGCGCTGGAGTACGCGATAAGAAAAGCCGAATTGAGACACAAAACTGCATATATACAAATCTAGTCAAGCTCTTGGCTACGCAGATGATATTGTGCTTCTCGGACGAAGAACAAGCGATATTAAGGATAGTCTCTCTCAGCTTGAAAGAAATGCTAAACGACTTGGATTATGCATCAACACCGGCAAAACCAAAGTGTTAACAACATCCAAGAACATAACTCCCGGAAATCTGAATACTGGCGACTATGAAGTGGAACGCGTGGAAAACTTCAGATACCTCGGGTCTGTAATAACATCGTCAAATTACATGCAGGCAGATATCAAAGCCCATGTCTCTGCCGCATACAGAGTTTTCTACGCATACTCAAAACTTCTGCGATCAAAACATCTTTCGCGGTCGTGTAAACTCAGCACTTTACGAACATTAATTCGACCTGTGCTTACATTTGGAAGTGAAAGCTGGACACTGACTTCCTCCGATTGTAGAATTTTATCAACTTTCGAGAAGAAGGTCATACGAACAATTTATGGTCCATACATGAGAGAGAGTGAGAGAGAGATAAATAGAGAGAGAGAGAGAGAGAGAGAGAGAGAGAGAGAGGGAGAGAGAGAGAGAGAGAGAGAGAGAGAGAGAGAGAGAGAGAGAGAGGGAGAGAGAGAGAGAGAGAGAGAGAGAGAGAGAGAGAGAGAGAGAGAGAGAGAGAGAGAGAGAGAGAGAGAGAGAGAGAGAGAGAGAGAGAGAGGAGAGAGAGAGAGAGAGAGAGAGAGAGAGAGAGAGAGAGAGAGAGAGAGAGAGAGAGAGAGAAATAATTATTACGTTACATATTATTTTGGCCTGACTAAAGTACAGTTCACCACAATATTCAAACCGTTATCGTTCTTTGTATCAAGGACCAAGGACTAGAGCGCCGCGATACGAAAGGCGGTCGTATTGCTTCTAATATTCGGATGAAATCAGTTTTATAAACAAAACACGATCGTTCTTCCAAAAACGCCGTGAGTGCGTATTTTGACAAAATTCTATCGTACTATAAGGTGCGCGGCATCACCGCTTTTAGAAGGACGATTGTGTTTTGTTTATAAGATATTCGTGTCTGAGCCAAAGGAACCAAACTATTTCATTAGTATAGGGCTCCTCGAGAGTTCATAGTGCAGTATTTAACATTTAAATTTCAATTGTTATTGGCCATTGGTAATTTATATAAACTTAAAAGTAAGTACATGCAGGAGAACACAACCTAATTATTTTGTTTTTTAATAAAATGTGTTGTGTAGTAGGAATTATAATATGTGTCACAATAACACTTAAAAACCTTTTAAGACCAAGGTCCCACAACAACATACGTTCAAAGGTGTTGATGGACGTAAATCTTCCTTTTTTTTGATTTTTTATATTTTTTGTTAGAGAATGGATAACTAAACAAAAAATCCTATCACTGACAAAATATGACATAGGCCAATATTTTATAATAGAATAAAGAAAATAAAAGTAAATTAAAAAGTAAATAGCAAATTTCGACAAAAATTTGCTGAAACAAAACAAAAATGTAGTTGCCAATAATCCAGCCGGTTGCATATTCCTTGATCCTGTGACGCTGAGGATTATTTCACAGCTAAGATTGAGGATGCTACCGTTGACTGAATACAGTTCATCCGCCACCACTCCTAAGATGTCGCATTGGCTAGTGATATCTCACTGCTATTGCCAGTGGTATGTGATATCTCACGTTAACTCGTATGTCAATAGCAGGGACTGAAGTACGCGGGGTTGTCACACCCGTAGATCAAAAATAAAAAAAAATTTTAAACAATAAAAACTGATCCCTCTATGCCCCACTTATTTTGAGAACCCTGACTGTTTGACCCTGTTTTTTATCTATATCATATTGTACAAACTTTACAAGACTTTTTTAAAAACAATAAATTAAAAACAATTCTAAATGTAAAATCCTATAACATATCTAAAGTTTTCTTGATAGTTGTGCTAATTTTTATAAAATGAAGGAAAATAATTACGGGAGTAATTTAAATTTTTTGTGTTATTTCCAGTGATTTTATAATAGTGAATATTTTATAATGGACAAGCAATATTTTCTAACGACACGAACAAATACATAAGTTATGTAAATATTTTTAAAGTATGTTATGAAAACTTGCTGACAAATTCTTTTCGCTATATGGACTATAAGTTTTAATTCATAAAATAGCAAAAATTATATGTTTGGTTGGTTATAATAAAATCTAAAACGTATCCTAAACGTCAATCTTTGTTCATTTTTTTTATACAGTCACAGGGAGGGAGAAACTATTATTTTTTTGTGATAGGTTTTTCTATAGATTCAAAAGAAGCTCGCAATAATTGTACAATTTTGAATCAAAGAAAAATTTACACACGTTTATGGGTAGTCAACTGACGAGACGTCCCACGCTGCGTGGAAATGCCCCACATTTCTTGCGTTGTCCCACGGAGAAATTTGTTTCATGAAGCGTCCCACGAAACAAATATTTCCACCACATTTGCCCGCATTATCGAAATAATCAAAAAACCTTATATTCTTTAATTATTCTATAATTAAAAAACCTTACAGTTTGCGCAATATCTTAGTCAAAGCAATGACTTCACAGTTTTTTCTTGCAGTTTGTATAATGTTATGTATATGTTGATTTAACTATATTGAGAGAACAAACCAGTGCAATATTTTTTTTACTAAGATAGTATATTTAACTATAATTTTCTTAGAAATACTAAACTCAGTTTTTTTTCACTTCAGTAATTTACATTTTATTTTGCAAATATCTTTTGATGTCTCACACATCTACCTCAGCGAAAAGGTTTCTTTGTTTATAGAAACATCTCCCCGGTGTATATACGAGAGATCGAAAGTATATTATGAAAACTAAAATACAAAATATTTTACTTAAAAAGACGTAGTTTTCCGTATAAATTCATAAAAATTTAAATTTTTAAACCAGAGTTTACAATTTTACTTTATTCGAGCACTCATTTCAGTCCTTTGAAAGAATATTCAAAAATTAAAATGCTCATAATTTGAATATCGTTCTTACTCGTAAGAGTAAAATTTTTGTTTTTTCGATTTTACTCCTTTGGAGCAGATTACATTTTCCTGTTCTTTCATTCGATTTGCAAAAGAACAAAATTAGTCATCCTTTATATTCATTTTTCTAACAATACATGAATAATTGAACGAATTATTTGATGCATTTTACGTTGGAAAGCATCAAACTTGAAGCAAAAATAAAAGTTTTGAGTATTTGAAAGAAAATATTTATTTCAATTTATTAGCAAGAATCATATTTTATTATTTTCACTCCTGTATGTGGGAGTTATATTTTTTTAAGCTACGCACTCTGAAAAACAAAGTAAAGGAGTGATATGAGTAGCGTTTCAAACTCTGTTTAAAACACTTATTATTTTCTAATTTATATTTTTTTTTTCTCAATAAAGAACAAAGTAAACAGCATAAAAATTTGATAAATGGTATAGATTTTCAAAAGATAGAACGAGAGGTATACTGTATACCTCTTATACTTACAGAATACAGAAAAGATATTAATTATTTAGTAAAATTAAAATAAATTGTTTCAACTGGTTTGCAGTCTTTACTTGTGTAACAAAAGTTTTAAGCTACTATAAGAGATAAATTTATACTAATTTTTAAAATTATATTTAAAAAGCAAACCAAGACGGATAGTAAACGTTTGCGTAAATTCTCATACGATATTGAATTGGACTATCCTTTTATAAAAAAATCAAAATATGACGACGCAAAAGTTTATTGTATTACCAGTCGGAGTGAATTTGCAGCCCATATTCTAAATAATGCAATAAGAAGTGCTGCTGATTTAAATGGCAGTGTTAAAAAAATTTTGGATAATTTACTGTCTTTACTGGTTTAAGTTGAAGGAGTTTTGCGCCAAAAGTATAATGTCGAGCATAACCAACTTATTGGATACAGTGAAACTCGCTGGCTGGCGGTAATTCCAGCTCTAGAAAGAATTTTGAAAATGTACGAACCACTGTAAACACATTTCCTAACGGTTGAAAAATGTCCAATTAAAATGTTTTTTGAAGAATTAAATAGTAAACAAATAGTAAAGGAAAGCATTAAATAGTAAATTTATGCACAATCTAGATAGCATGTTTTCACCGTCCCACTTTCTCGCAATAGTAATTCTAATTAGTTAGTATTTGGAAGAATGGTTGCATTTTGCCCACATTTTAACGATTTGGCTCTGGTCAGTTTAGGATAGACATAACTCTTTCTCTCTGAGACAAATAAAGGAAAACAAACAAACAACAAAAAAACGATTCGACATAAGAGGAGTCACGAAGGGATTGCAATCCCGTGGTGTTTTACGGTTCCTGGGACTACGTGACTCATAAATTTAAAATCCCGGGATGCCCGGAATCGTATAGAAAAGCCATCCTTTTTTTTATGCTGCACGATCTGTTGTGGTTTACAAATTCACTCTCTGAACAGTTACAAAGTAAAGATATAATAATTTGCGCTTTAATTAAAACTAATTTCTTGATGCTTAAACAATGCAGAGATGATACTAAATTTAAAATTATTTTTAACAAATGAAGGGATTTTGCAGAACTTTGCGGCATTCGCTTCGATGAAACGATACCAGAAGACAAAGATCTAGCAGAGTAACCAAGGTAGCTCAAAAGCATTTTATTTTTATTTCTAAGTCCATGCATTTAAATGCTTTTAAATATATGTGTGTATAAAAATGTGTATGTTATGTTTTACGAAAAAAATCTTTTTATGTCATTTAAATTCTCGCCTCCCCTAAGATTTTGGTGAAATGACGCCACTGATATAACACTTTATATTTTAAATAAACTAATCATTCTGTTGTTAGGAAAATGTTATGGTGTAGTTGTCCCAATCACAGTGAAATTGTTTGCAAATAATTTTTCTTTGCATAAATAATCAACTGCCAACTTCGAGATGAGTTTATCATGAACCTCAATTTTTTTTTCAGTGTAGGTTTAGACTTGTAGGTTGTTATAAAAGCATTATTGTAATTTGTTCTTTTACTCCGAATTACTGAATATTTCCATAAATTTTTCGGGAACCGCTTTAAATTTAATTTGTTTAAAAAGGTATAACGTAATGTGCCAATTATTAGACCCCAACATAAAAGATTTAGGTATATTATTTAACGCATTTATCCCAAATAATTTTTCGCGGGTAGTAATAATTTTTTATTTAAAAAATTTAACTCTGATTCTGTGTCTTAGCTAAAATTTTTTTATAAGAAGGCTGAAACAATTACATTTGTATATCAAAAATATATGTGTTGGAATTTAACACATCATGATGTCAGAAATTTTATCATCTACACCAAATATGTTGTTGGTTTGCAATGGTATGTAATACATGTTTCTAAAATAAAATGAAGATTGTTGATAACATCGATTATATTGATTTAAAGCTCAAAAATACGAGACGTAATTCGCACAAATACTATACAAAGAAGCATAGCTTATGTTTGATTAAAAATGGATGACCATCATGATGAATAAACTAATTAAAAATGGTAGCACCTAGCCGATAGTGATTTGCAGTGCAATGCATTAATACCAATGAATTTAATACTTAGCTTTCCGCAGGAAGATTTGTAAAATTTAAAATTGTTGATCTATGGGTGTAACAACCCTGCGTACTTCAGTCCCTGCTATTGGAATATGAGTTAGCTTGAGATATCGTATACCACTGGCAATAGCAGTGAGATATCACTAGCCAATGGAATATTCTTTGATGATGACACGCTATTTTTTTTTTAAATAAAATTTGTTTGGGAGTAGGAATTACAATGTGTGGCACAACAACACATAAAAACCTTTTAAGAACAAGGTTTTACAACAACATGCATTCTAAGGTGTTGATGGACTCAATTTTTTATATGATATGTTTTGATTACTTTAAATATACAAATGTATATAATAATTACTTAGAATGCTGATAAATGTGAAACCCAGAATAATTTGAATGATTTGAATTTAAAAATTCTGAGATTTTAATTTGCAATGCTATACAATAATTGTAAGATACAAAAAACACAGCTATTTCACAGTTTTAAGTTTTCACTTCTGTCGGCAGTCCTCAAGACTGCCTTCTTTTTTTTATATTTCTCAACATTAGCTTATTTATAGACTATTTATTATTTAAAAAAAAATACCTTTATCCCAATATTTCAACTTTGCGGGTCATCATCAGGGGTTACATATATTTAATTATATTTAATATTACCTACAAAAACAATTAATTTAGAAATAACACTAAAAAATTAAAATTAGATTTTTTTAAAACTTTTAAAAGTAAGCCGACAACTGAGCGATCGAAAATTACATAACAAAATTGCTTTGAATAGAAAAAAATGTCATATTATATGAGACCTATTGTCAAGATCAAAAATAAATTTTTTTCTTTCAAAATTTCTCCTCTCAATTCCTCCTAACAATTTGAAGTTATTGTGCGTAAAGTAACAAGTGCTATACATAATGTTATTTGAATACTTACGTCAAGGGCCAACGGCAAGCGGTGTAAATTATATAAATTTTTTTTTTGTGAAAAATTTCGATTTTTTTAAATCGAACTCGATTTTTAAAAAAAACTTTGTTTTTATCTCCTTATCTATGTACATAAAATAAAGATAAAAACACATATGTACATATATGCAACTTTTTTTTCATTTTATTTTCAGTAGGCGTCGATAAACCCAATTCATAACTGTACAAAATTTAAAATTGATAGCACTTATAGTTTGTAAGAAAATCGCTTATGTAGAAATTCGAACGGACAACGAAGTATCACCATAATGGTACATTTTTACTTTTTTAAAGTACGGAATCGTAAGGAAATAGTGGTAAAAAGAAAGAGTTACATATGGTAAACATTCCTCTACTTGATTCAATGTATCCCAAGGCTAGATGTTATTAAAGTTTCAAATAAACAGTGGCTTGGGAGACATACTTTCTCTCTTCCATCTTTTAAATTTTTAACGGTTTGTAAGCAGGTGCATTGCAATAAGAAGTAATGGGCGAATGGATAAGTGTTATTTGTGAATTTTATGTAGATCATAAAGTATTAGAGCCAAATAATTCATTAAAGTAAATTTCCATCCGCCATTTTGAAAAACACTTTTAAGATTTTTTTTAGTCCGATCCATTAAAAACCGATATATTGTTACATTTATCGACTTTGCAAACAATTCGATCACTTTCTACAAAATTATTATTGTACTCACTTGCCTTATAAGCACCAAAGTACTTGATGCTCCTATTTGTTTAGGATCTACATATAATGCTGAATCCAAGTCTTTGGTCAGTTTTTCTAGGTTGTTGATTCTTATGAGTGTTGGTGACGAAAAACTATTTTGTGTCGGCACAATTGCTCAACATCATTTCTGTGATTCTGCTTCTCCGTGTTTGTGTTGAGCCATGTAGTTTACGTTATGACTATTTTTATGAATACTAGCTGATATAAATATATTCTTATTACACCTAGAACATTACAAAAACATCTAAATACATTTTCCTATTTAATTGCAAAACATTGACTAACCTTTATTTATTCATTTTCATAATCTGTTCTAACTGTGTTTGAAAATAAAAATACACAAAGAAAAATGAATGAAATATGCAAATAAACAAAATGTTATAGTCAAGAAAAACGCTGCGCTGTTTTGAACAGAGTCTTTTGTTATTTTTTTTTAATCTAAAACCTTTTAACTTACAAAGCTAACCGTATATAATAATTTATAAATTTTTGCCTAGCACCATAGACACTGGATTTAAAAGTCATTTACAAATTTATCAGAAATATAAGGGAAATGTATGTTTTCTGAAAAATTGTTTGGCATAGTAAGGCCAGACCTGGTTTGCAGCCTAGAGAGTTCATAATTAAAGAGGAAAAAATACAAAGATGACGCCCATTACAATAAGTATCTCGGGTAGGAGCTGCCAATGTTACACAACAAACCAATCTCAGGACAGTATAGGCGAGCCAAGCCTTGGCAAGTTAGCTTTGGGCTAGGTCTGGGCCAGTTGTAAATGCCTAGACAGAACCAAGGTTCAGTTAATTATATTACATGTTATTAACCAGTCTAATGCATTGTATAAACATGTGCAGGCCATATTATGTTTATTTTTATTTTCATATATGTTACTCTTTCCACTATCTCTTCACTTTTCAAGGAGGTCTGGGAAGAAATGCTCGGCACCTTAGCTTTTTCTTACCCGGGATATGGAATCTACCTAAAAATATAAAACTAGATTCATAAGATAATAACATATTGAAAACAAGTTTCGAGCAGCTTCTCTTTTTTCATCGGGTACATAGCGTCCTACATCTAAAACCCTACCGATATGGTGCCTCGTCATTTCAGCCTGCATTCTACTCGATAATGGCGCTAATAAAAAATAATGACATTGCTAAAATGATTTTATAACTATAAATAAAAATATTTTAACTTCATTGAAACAAATGAAATTGATTTATCTTATCAAACCCGTCACTTTCTTTGATATCGCAATTTTTTCTACCTTTGTTTTTGATTTCTGAAGACTTAATATTATGATCCGGAATTAAAAAAAATTGACTTATCTAAAATTGATAAAAACATAGATATATGTAGATTTTCGATAAATTTTATTCAATACTACACACTCAAAAATTTTCTGTTTAATAAAAATGATACGATCGAACAATACACAAAAAATTTTAATCAAGCGACTGTTACGAAAATAACTGTAATAGTTCTAATTTAAACGTTCACGACATTGGTTGTGTGATGAAAATTGTTTTCGGAAAAAATAACTAACCAACGACTTTAGTGAATTTATAAAAAAAAAGTGTTTGTGCCTCAGAACTGTGAATTTCAAAATGAAATTCAAAAAAAATATTAATTCAGATGATGAAAAAATTGAGAAAAGTAAAAAGTCATATGTGGTGTAAGTTTTCCATCGATTTTTTGTTTTTGGTGGAAAGTAAATTAACTTCCCACTTAAACTAATAATTAAAGTTGCGTTCAGGTATATTGATTTCCTGTCGCCTGACGCATTTTTATTTTAAGATTTTATATCAAATAAGGAAGTGATACAATGGACTGTGACAAAAATTTCATCCAGAATTTAAAGAAAATAGTAAAATATCGCATAATAAATAGAATACGATTGTAAAAACGTAAGATTAGATAAAAAAAATTAAGATTATATTAAAAAAAACCAGACAAGGAATTTATATTATATACTTGAAGGAAATCGTTTATTTATAGGAAAAGAATAATATTGTTTTTTGTAAACATAAAATATTCAAGGTGATCAAACTTTTTTGACTATGGTGGTAGGAATCGATTATCGAATGCTTGGTAACGGCTAATAATCAATAATACAAAAAAAAAGAGAATAATATTTATTTTGTTTTGAACTATAGGTTTACGAAAAAAATGAGTAACGGTTTTTGTGATTTTGGTCAATAAACAAAAAATCCTCTGTATGCAAACATTTTTTAAAATTTGCTTTCCTGAAATTTACAGAAATTTGTTTTGTTCCTTTTTGGGATCTGGCAAGTGGCAATCGTCTACCTTAAAAACAAAAGTTTTTTCATGACATTAATATAGGTGTCGTATGGTAACATGTTTTGAACCTCAGTGCGAGGTCGGTCGAGTCATTTAAAGGCTTATATGTAGGGCATTCAATACAGGCCGAATTATCAATACCGGTATAATTTGTTTTTTCTTTTTTAATATTTATCCCTTCAACGAAGTACCAATTATCAATTTCAGGATATAATTTAATCTATGAATATATCCAATAACTTATCATTTACTTAGTTGGTTCTTAGTTTTCTGAAAAAAAACTTTTTTGAGTTTGATTAACATAAACACGCATATATACGCATAACACACAAACGCATATCTCAAGCGAAGCAGAAATCGTTGAAGTTTGGTAAATTTTTTTCTTTATTTTAACATTTTCGCCATCTAAAAATAGTCCTGGACCTCACCATATCTGGAATTATCTAGATATTTGTCAGATTTGACACAATGTGTTTAATATGAAAAATGAGTCGAATTGGCTGGCGGTCTGTGAAAGGGACTAGTTAAATTTATTTTAATTTTGGATGTTTTCTTCACCAAACCAGATGAATCTGGAAACATCTAAGCATTTGTAAGATTTCGCACAATTAATTTTTTGTTCTTTTTTAATAAAAAGTGTTGTGTAATAGAAATAACAAAATTTGTCACAACAACACATGGATACCTTTTAAGACCTAGGTCCCACAACAACTTTCTGAGGTGTTTGTGAACGCTTTATTTTTAAATCTTTGTGGGTTGAAGGCACTCGAGACTATTGATTCGGGCCAAGGACTATTGATTTTTTTAAATCTTTGTGGTTTGAAGGCACTCGAGACTATTGATTCGGGCAAAGCATTCCATTTGTACAATGTACGACCAAAGTAGTCTTTTTGAATTTTGTCACTAATAACAATGAGTTATCTCAACAGTTTGACTGTTTGCAGAAACCGATTGACAAGTAAAACGGGGAAAAGAATATGTTTGAGGCATAATGGATCCTATTTCATACGAGCACTGCTGGGGACGATATTTATCAAAAACAACGAGATCAGCAACAGTGCGACGATGTTGTAGGGAATTAAGATTTAATGTTAAATGATTTATGTTTTAGTTATATTAATTTCTTAAAAAAAATTTAAAGAACCAAGAACAAATTTGCGTTGGACACTTCAGAAAACTTGCTGGTGTGTGACCCAGGTCTTCAAGGGTATCAAATTTTTGATTAAAACAAGGACATAAACTTAAAGATATCCTGACCAAACCAAAAAAGATTTAATGTTTGATTTGATCACTTTTATTGTATATTCACTCAAAATAATGTACATGGAGCTTTCATCGACTCAGTTTTGCTCGTAGCCAATTTGTTTACCTTTACCCCGTATGGCTAACTTACTCATTTAAGAATATGTAGCTCTGTAAAATCGTAAATATTCACTGCTTAAGACTTTGCTGCTGTTACGACCTCATCTGACCTCTTAATCGTCAATATTCATGTGTGACACATAAGCCAAAAATGACTAACTGTCTGAAGAGTAGGGATTAAAATGGTGCAAAATTTGGAGTGATTTTGTGTTATTGATATTATGTTTTATCCTTTTATTGCCATGGTCAAGGCTAGTAAAACGTTCGAATCATACAAACTCACTTTGTTTTACAAAAATACAAAGGTGTAGTGCTACCCTCTGCAGCGATCTCTCAGCACGTTAGAAACAAGGGAAAGAAGTATACGTAAAGATGTCTCGCTTCTAATCTGTATTAGTTTTCTAATTAACATAGTATCCTTTGGATATTAAAAGAGTCAAATTAATATGAATACATCATGTTTAGTGTGCTAAACATGTGCAACTATATCATAAAAAGAAAAAAATACTTCTTAGCTCAACAAATTGTAAAACGGCTGCGCCACTTCAATTCGATGATCGTATGTACGGCACTACACCCCTGAATTCTGTTACCTTTGCTGCTGTAACATAAATGAAGAATTAATATTATTGAATAATCTACTCTTAATATGCTCAGAAAGATGGTTATTTGTATCGGTATGGGTGCAATGCGAGACAGATGATCAATCCGAAAATAAAAATTGATTGATCTAAATAAAAAACCAAGCTAAAAAACGTTTTCAATGAAAAGCCTAAATCGAATAAATTGATAAATAAAAAAGTCAGACAAGTGCGAATATAACTCGCTCGTCGAGTGTGCTGTGTATATAATATTCTTCGAGAATAGTTAAATAAAATAGTAGAATAAAAACACAACACTTAGAAATAAATCAAAAACGGTACCTTCCAAAATTTTTTTGGACTTCGCCAAAAAAAAATGGTTTTGGACTGGAAAATTCATCTTTCATATGACACAACCCCCCTTTCCCACCCTCGCCAAGGTCACAAATATTTTTTTACAACATTTCCTCTCTCAACCCCTTCCAAATAACATGTTTAATGATGATCTGACCGCTTTAAATTTCGTTCATTCTTTACATTTCTCATAACAGTGAATTTTTTGAAATTTGTTCAAAGTTAAGGAAAAAATTTTCTCATTTTTGAAAATAAGTCGAAAACTGTGCTTTTGCAAATTACAAAAAATTGTTTTGGACTAGAAAAAAATTCACCTTTCATAGAAATTCTATTCGTAAAGATCAAAATTAATTTTCTTTTCAAATTTCAACTTCCAATCCCCTCCAGATGTCGTTCAAATGATGAGCCAACAGCTATAGTTTGCATTCACTCATTTAGTAATAACTCAAAAACTATAAGCAATAAACAGTTGATTATGTATTGAATTTTTTTTTTTAAATATTTCAATCTTTTCGTTTTTTGTAAATCAAACTCGATTTTAAGAAATAGTAAAACACTTTTGTTTTACTATCTCATATGTTCATAAAATATAGAAAAAATCAAATATTTGTTTCCGGTAGGCTTGGACAAATTCATTCAAAATTTCAAGTTGATAGAACTTATAGTTTGTGAGAAAATCGATTATTTAGAAAGTCGGACGGACACCGAAGTTTCACCAATAAGGTATCGTTTTTACTTTATCAAAGTACGGCACCCTAAAAACCTATTGTCCTCGGATAAATCTAATCAATTTACTTTGCTGCTATGCATCAAAGTAAATTGATGTCATATTTTCAGATATAAAAAGTTTTTTACCAATAATATAATGTTATTCTCAATGAGACAGTTTCATTGATCAGAAAACTCAATCAAAAATATTAAATCTGTGAATAAACCGAGTGAAATTTTAGGATTCTCACTGTTGTGCTACAACAATTAACATTTTTCCTTACTTACTTCCACAACATTCGGCCCTCGTAATAAAAAGTTGGAAATCATTTGGGTTCATTTTCCAAAAATTCCACATGAGCTTACAACATTTATTTTTTATTTGTTGAATTGAGTTCTATGAATGAATCATTATAAAAATATAATTTGGATTTATTTGCTGCAACCAAGGTTAAAAGAAGAATTATCTAATTTAGAAATAGTTAAATGAACTTTTCATCCCAGAAATATACTCCCGCCACACTGTGTTGTTACAAAATAGCCCCACTTTTGATAGAGCACCTCAGAACCACGTAGATTTTAATTTAGTTTTCTTAAATTAGTGAAATTAATAAGAATTTAGAAATGCGATACAAAAGTAATGCCTAATTTTGCAAAAATTGATGGTACATAATTTGTTTTAGTTGAACATTTCTTATAGCTCCATATGTGTTTCCATTATTGCTGATGTAGACGTCCGTATCAAACTATGTTTCATCTTGGTTCACTCGCTTGTGCGATTTGTAAGGTTTCATAGGTTTCGCTGTTCTATATGAACTTAATGTTAAATGACGATTAAAATAGCAGATGAAAATTGAAAATAAATTTCAAAGAAAATGATTGACATGCTGCTATTATTAAAGAAAAAAAAAACGATCTGAACCGACCTCAGGGAAAGCACTTGTATTATTACTGACTTATTTTTTAAATAACTTTTGAACTGTATTAAAAGAGCTAAAGGTCAGATAATACATATTTCCAAAAATATTTGTTTTATTCAGTTTGTTTTGTTTATTTAAATTTTTAAAGCTTGTTGGTTATTCTATAGCTTGCGTCACCAACGAATAAAATCGTATTAGCCGATCAGTATGTGTGAATGTTGTATATTTAAAATAAGAAAATTTTAAAACGTTTGGAGGTTTTCCAAATTTCAGAACCATGCATTTTTGGAATTTTATTTGTTAGTATTAGAAAACACTATATTGGTGAAGGTTTGCTATCGGTTTGTCACCGTTGATTGAATTATCGTGACTTAAAAACTCAATTGCCATGATTTCATAGGAAAGCTGAAAACAAACAAAATCGATTTCATTTGACTGAAAGGGTTAAAAAAATGTTTTACTAAAAAATCGCCTTCATTAAAAATTGGCTTTAGAATATCGTTTATGCTATAAAACCGTGTGTTTTCCAATTGTTTTTCCTCAACCTAACCTAGCTTTGAAATTATAATTGAACTGACAAATTTCAAAAATTTCATTCTTTTTGAAAATATGGTATGGGTTCAATTTTTCTAGTCCTTTCAGTCAAGACAGTACCCTAGTCAAGTAACATTACCATTTTGTTTTCAGTCACAGTCACAATCTTAAAAATATTATAAATATTGGAAAAAAAAGTTTTCAATTGTGTCCTCCCCTCCCTTCCTCCTTAATTTTGGACTAAAAAGTTTGAAAATATTTGTATTCATGAAATGTTTAGCAAGTTTTGAAAGAAAATTATAATAATTGGTCTAATATTCTGAAATTTATTTTTGAAAATACGACAATGAGAGTAAGGTAAGGAGAAATACTTTTGTATCCTTTTGTCATTTATATTTTTTTTTGCGTTTGAATTGTTCGTAAGTTGGATCAAAATTCGATTACTGTCGATTTAATATAAAATGAATCGGTTAGTGTAATTTAAGAGGAAAGAGAATGCTAGGGAATCACTGCTTCCCTTTAACACAACCTACCCAATATTAAAAGAAATCTTAGTATAATTTGCTTCTTTGTAATTGTATATTACCAATATTATACGATTTGTTTGTATATTATATGCATAACCCTAGGAAGAGGGAGTCCTTATAATGTCAAATTAATTTTTTTGCATAACTATTGAAATATACCAATATCTCGAAATGTATTTTCCAAACCCATTTGGTTACATTCCTCAGTCCCCTAATTACTCCTGAATGTAATTTACCATCAACTGAAAGAGTTAAAGCCATCAACGATTTCCCTCAATGAACATTTTTAAAGTAAATTCAGCGATATGTCGGGATGGTGAATTATTATCACTGCTTTATCCCAAATTTAGCCAAATTACTGTCAGATATTCATGTGCACTTGGCAACCCTTTTGAAGAAGTCAAAAACTTCAAAAAAGAATTTCTCTAGGACAGATTCACTTAATTATCTTTTGATTATTTGTGGTTTAGTTTTGATACGATAGACCATAACTAAACCACAATTAATCAAGACTAAACCACAAATAAACATAATCAACTGGATCAAGACAACTATCCTTCATTATAAATGATCTTTTGTCAAAATTAAAAACGAATTAGTTACATTAACGATGCTAGCCCATCCTTTGAACTACTCAGAATGAGTTTGAACATTCAGTATTACTACACTTTGACTTAGCAGATTTTGCATTTTTTAGAAACTACTAGACCGAGATAATAGAAATAGTAGTTTATCGGGTAATATCCTGAGATCCACTACCGCTGATTGTTTTTAAGAAAGTTTTTAGAGGCAGTAGACGGACGCCCCACGATCTTTAAGAAGTAGAAAGTTCAGCGACATACAAAATCTGTATATGGCTCAATTCCACTTCCTCGAGTACGGGTTGAGCACATTCGTGTGGAGGTGGTTGAACCACTCCACCCCTAGTTTAGATATATACTAAAAATAGTTGATCGTTTCACTCGATGGCATGAAGGATATCTTATTTAAGATTCAAGATATGTTCGCTACAACTATGGCTAACATTTATAAAGCAATACATCTCAAAGTTTAGAACCTCCCCTTGAGATCACAACTGATAAAGGTAGCCAGTTTGAGTCTAAACTCTTTTCGAAACTAACAACATTACTGGGTCACATCGCATACGCACACCGCCTATCACCCACAATCAAATGGAATGGTAGAGCGGTTCTACAGGCAACTAAAAGATTCGCTCAAACCTCGAAAAAGAGACAATTCATTTGTGTACGGCTATCGTTTTATCAAGAATACGTACTTCCGTTAGGGAATATCTACAGCACAAATTTGTGGATAGACTTCGCCGAACTAGGCGCAATTTAATTCCCTTCGAAACTCGTAAAACTATATCTCCTACGTTTATCCCTAAAGGTCTAAACACTTGTGAGATTTTGTTTTCGTACGAACAGATAGAGTTCAAACAAGCCTATCAAATTCAAAGCAATTTGTTCTGGATCTAAACGGGCGAAATTCTTCAGTTTTTCAAGAACGGCTTAAGTCAGCATTTGTAGTTCAGGATTCATCTTCTTTCTTACAATTGATCAAAGACAAAAACAGTGCGTTTTTTTTTTTTCAATTAACATAATTACTTAACTGTTCGAGGGATCTATCTCGGAAGAGGGTGATGTAGCGGCAGGCAACGCAACGATTTAGGCTTGGCTCTTTCGGAGTGCGTTAAAAAACGTTATAACAAATTCTGGGTGATCGAAATTTTTTTTTTTTTTAAATTTTTTTTAAAATCTTGATTCTTTACAACGTGGTGCTGTGACTGATCTCGTTGTTTTTTATAAATATTCTCGCAGTACTCGGATACTAATACACAGATAATGTGGAGTAATTAGACGAGTTTTCTAGACGCGCTCTTTGCCATATGATAGTTTTTGCCATTGGCATTATACCTCGGTCTTCGATCTGTAAACAATCAAAAACTGTGTTTTCTGGAATTAAAATTGATCAATTCAACTATCATCTGCAAAACTATTTATTTGGTCACTGGTGAATTGGATTAATGGTGTAAAGAAATACATTAGTCAGTTAGAAAATTATAAATCAGCTTCACGGTAGGTACTAAATTTAATTCACATATCACATTAGTCTTTGATTAGTAGTTTCTTTTTATTGAAAATTGCGTAAGGGGTTATTTACTCAACAAAACTACAATCAAATACTAATCTGATGTGTGAATTTAGGTTAGTGAAAAAATTCCTATACGTATAGAAAGAAGTTTATATTTTAGTTCGTTTCCAATGACATTGTGTTCACTAAAATTAATTTTTTTGTACTACTTGTACTGCTCTCCTTTACATCCGCCCCTTTTAAACGCTTTATTTATAAGTTGTAAAATAATTTCTTTCCCCAATTCTAAAACTTTACAGCCTAATTGGGTTTATTCTCCTACCAAATTATTAATTAACATTTCAAGTTTATATTTGTTATCTTTCAGTGATACCTATATTCTAATTAACGTCTTCATTCAATACCTACTTATACTCATCACAAAGTACAAATTCCACTAATAAAAATAAAATCTTTTTCAGTTTTTGGTTTCTTTACAAAAAAATTAAAAATATATAAAACTACGAAAACCCATTTAAAATATAATCTTAAAATGATGAAATGTCAACAAGAGAAGATGATAAAAATAAAAGCAAAAATAAAATATAAATTTGTACATCACGAACTCAGATTTATTCCCCATAATATTACACCAACTCCCCCCAAAAATCTACTTTTGTAAGTTTATTGATATTCATTAGGCTTGTCAGATATTTTTTTTTTAAAATACGTACAACAAAAATGAAGCTTTTAAAACAAAAATGCAATTTTAAAAATAAAAATTACAAAGCCGATGACATTTTCAAATTATGACATTTTCTTGCAGGGTTAGGTATTGTGGATTTATTTAATCGACAATATCGATTTTATTTATGTTGAAATAAGGGTTTTTTTCATTGTGTTAGTGTTGTTAAGTTAAAAATACAGAAAATAACCATAGAATGAAATTTTTTTTGACATATTCCTGAAAATACGTACATTTTGGTACGTATTTTCAAATTTTCACTTAAACGTACATTTGAAATTCAATGACAGAAATTACGTACTGTACGTATAAAATACGTACATATGACAAGCCTAATATTCATCATTGGAATAGAAAAATAAATTTGTTTAAAATTAAGTTATATTAATAAACATAAAACATAATCAGATATTGGAGGTCATTTTCTGTATATAGCAGAGATGAGAAAGAAACGTTCTTCGAACGAATATTTAAGAATGTTTTGAAAATCCAATCGCATTTATTCCTTTTTTTTATTAAGGAAAGAATACGAATATATAAAGAATAGAAATAAGAGAAATGTTTTCATTCGAATGTTTTATATTCTCCAGCACTCGTGTTTTAAAATATCTGTCGTTTTTATTTTATTTCTTTTATTCTTCCTATTCGCATTATAATCGTAACATTTTCTTAGTTTTTTTTACTATTTGCCTTGTTGATTAAAAACGAAAAACTGCGATTTGAGGACGATATCAATCGATATTCGTGTTCGTTTTGAGTGAAGCAACTGAAACAAATGAAAAATTATATGCAATTGTTGTTGTTTTTTCAGTTATTTCAGTCAAATCGGACGCACCTATATTATTTAGTTTATGTATGATAATTGATAACAAATCGGAACGAAATTAGCATGGAAATCATGAAACCAGAAGGATCTGGCGTAAACGAAACTGCGTCATCTATATTAAATAAAATTAACTTAAATGTTTACAAAATATTTTTAAAAATTTCAATGAGTAATAACTTCTAGTATAAATAATTAATTATTTTATATTAATAAAATAAAATGATATTTTTGCTTCTTAAAAAAAAAGACCTAATGAATTTAGAATTAAATATTTTTTTTATTTTCAAGCTCTATTACAAAGACTACCTCTATTTTCTATTGACAAATGGTGGTAAGGGTAGGAAGTTGCTATGAGGTGTCAGGACTTCGGTTTGTACAAAGGGTTTAGTATTTACTTCATGAAAGGTGAGAGGGTGTGTGTTTACTTCTAGCTAGAGAAGTAAAAAAAAACCAATACAAAACATAAATGCGAAGTCGTAAACAACAAACATATTATCACATTACATTACATGCTTGAGTTTAATTCCAGCTAATCCGTTGCGTTTTTTATAGATAAAATGAAACGATTTATTTTTATTTAAAAACATTGAATAAGCCAAACGATTTATCAACCCAAATTTTTGATGCATTTGCAATCTAGTGATCTAGCCCTAGAATTTAACGGCGTAAAAATTTTGAATCTCCGCCAAGTAGTGTTCAACATTTCGTTGTTTTTCGGTCCTAAGACAGAATAAAATTATTCTTAGTATTATACTCCGCATAACATAAAAGTCCAAAAATAAAATTTTAAATTGATTTCATAAATATAAACTTCGAGTTAGTAAAGTATTAATACAAAAAAACGTATAAAATTTATTTTTTTTAACCAAAAAAAAAATCCCAATCCTAAGAATATATTCGCAAATACATTTGCGTTTCTATTCGAATAATTCTTTATTCCTGTTTTAAACTAAACCATTCGAATATAGAGAATAAACAAAACAGAATAAAAACAAACAGAAACATTTTAATAATTCTCTCACTGTTTTCATTTGTTTTAAAATGAGAATACAAAAGAACACGAATATATAAAAACACGCGTTATATGGGAAACGTTTGTTTCTTAGCGAAGAACGTTCTTTTCTCACCTCTGGTATATACCCAAACGTTATTACAATGTAGAAAACAACCTAACCAAATGCAACCCACTATAACTTTTTTTATAGATTTATTTGATCTATGATTTGTGAGGTTTGTAAGGTAAGTCATATGATTTTATATTCTGGTACAAGAACAAAATAATAATTATGTAGCTTAGTAGTATAAAGGCGTTATGACCACGATAAACAAAACGGTGAAAAGGTGAGGTGGTGATACTCAAACAGCAACACTAACATAATTGTAACTCACATCATTTCAATCATAACAAAAAATGTTCTTTTCGTTGTAATTTCCAAACAAAGTTTAACTAGACACAACCTAATTTCCCATAATTCAATGTAAAAAAAAACGAAAAAAAAATATTATCTCATTATAGAAAGATTGCAAATATAAATAAAATAAAATAGCAAAATCAGAGTTAAAAAAAAACCTTCCCATCTACTCTTACTCTTAATACTAAAAGAATTTTGATTTTCCTTCTTTCATATCTTCATTCTTTTACGATTGAATAGTGAGCTACAAAAAATATTTTTTCTCCGATAGACAGCAAATATAAATTTTGCAGACTTATTTCAGTCAGCAAAGTGGCACTTTTCCTGCCTAGGCAGCAAAGCAAGTACTTTGCTGCCTAGGCAGCAAAATAATTAGACTTCATAGAAATAAACAGATATTGCGATTAAAAAAAAATTTTTTTAATCGATTTTTTTTTTTCATTTTTAAAATTTTGCTTTATTTTTAAAGTAATAATTATTAAATTACAGATCATTGTAATTAATCGGAGAAAAAATTATATGTTCAACTCGGCAGCAAGGTAGATTGACTGCCTTGGCTGAATTCCTAGCCTCGCTCGCTCGGCTATGAACTATCAGCCGCGGCAGTCAATCTACTATTTTGCTGCCTAGTTAAACAAATAACTATTGTACAAGACTACTCTTTGAATTGTGAATAAATATACTTCATTGTATAAACTATAAAGACTTACTCGTCACAAAAAAAAAATTACTTACTCTCACTCAATCATAAAATTTAAATTTTCCAAAAGTAATCGATTTTTTTTGCTGTTAAAAATGTAACATTTATATCATAGTATAACAGTCTAATCTCATGCTGGCATTGGGTCTTTTCGGTTTTTCGGTTTGCTGGGTATTTCTTTAATAAAATGCGTAATTTTGAAACCAAGTTATTTTTTACTTCCTTAAGCTACACAGCTAAAAAAAATGACATTTAAGAACAATCTAAGAAACGTAGCTATGTGATAGATGGGATCAGTAATGGCTTAACAATAGCAAAAAACTAAATAAATCTGTATTATAATTTAATCTAGTCAAATGTTTAGATATAGGTAGAATAAAATTTAAAATAATAATTAAAACTAAATGAGTTGCGGTAAAACATTGTATGTTTTTGCAACGTTAGAAGGCTAAAATGTAATATTTTTTTTTTCCAATAATTATATTTGTTTTTGCTCAATAAAGAAAAAAAAAAAAAAAAAAAAAAATCATTCTTCTATATCGGACGTCTTCTATTTATACCATATATTTATAATTTACATCCTCAAATCTAAATAAAATAAACACAGAGAAGAGTAAGAATAGGTAAAACAGTTTTAAAAAAAAGGCTCACGGTATTGAGATCAAATTTATTATTTAAACGAAGATCAATCATAAGCGAAAGAATAAACAAAAGGAGTAAAAGAGGAATAAGTTTTATGAATTTTCATTAACTCACTCCCTATGGAATGAATATATAAATTTAAAGAGCGAGTTTTTGTATCACTGAGCAAAATGTTAAGAAATAGAAACGAAGAAGATTTAAAATACATTGACGGTAAAATCTAGTAAATAAATACGACAATCACGATTTTAAAAATTTACGAGTATATATTTGTACTCTTGGGAGAAATTACTTCGGAGAAGAAAAAAAACTGAAAATTTTTGCTTACCTTAAATACTGTTTATAATCGTAGAACTTATCCCACCCACCATACAATTCAGTTCGTCATAAATTAATTTTCATATCATCAGACGGTCATAATAAAATTTAGTTAATTGTCAACCCAAAATTGATGTTTATCAAGAAAAATAATTTCATAACTTATCTTTTAAAAACTCTGTTCGATGCACTCTCAAAATATAAAGTAATTAAATTTAAATTACACACAAAAAAAATACCAATAAAACTTTTAATTGTTATTTTAATACAGGTTTAGCAACCGATAGACAACCGATCCTTAATAGCGATATTGCCAATAATATCGTCGCTTTAATAATATAATGACGTATACGCAAAAGTATAGTTTCGAGATATTTGAGTTTAAAGTTTGATGTGCGCATGCATTTGCATGGACGTTAATTTATAATTTATTAATTCTTAACCCCAGTCATAAAATAATTCGAAAATGTAAAAACGCCAAGTCAAAGATACCCTTATGGAGAATGCAGCGCACCTATTATATAAAAACAACGTATAAATAGCATACGTTGTTTCATTATTAAAGCGACGATATGTACAGAATTATCGAATATTATAACTAACAATGTAGCAATACATATACCTCTAAATGTCAAGTTTTAGTTCAATGATTGGTCATCAACAAAACTACAAAATAACTTTTTATAAGCTTCGGGCTAAATTATTATTACCTACAGTACAAACCAAAGCAACCTACAGTACAGACCTACAGTACATACCATATAATTTGTGTCAAAGTCATACTCTTACATAGTTCCTTACTGACAAGCATAAATTAACTTAATTTTTCATACATTTATCACAGAGTATGCTAAAATGGTGGGACCCTTTTTATGCATACTCCGCTTTGCGCAAAAGTGGAATAGATCCCTCGATTTTATGTTAATAAACTTCAATAACGTAATCCCAACTTACAGTTGTTTCTTGTAATGTTGTGTAATATCTCATCTCATGCTAGTTTCAGGTTTATTATATTTGTACAATCTTCATCACAATCAGTTTGTCACTTCCGACTATTTTTTTTTATTTGGCCTTTTTGTAATTAAAATTAGAAAAAAAGTTATGGCGACCATCAGCGTTTGGGTTAAAGCTATAATGGATATAACCAAAGTATAGGTTCAGAACTGGAAGTGAAGTCTGTTCAAACTAATCTTAACTTTATTTGTTGTTGCTAATAGAGATACAAGAAGTTCCACGTAAAGATTCTCTAAAATATAAAAGCAATTTTCTATTCAGATTTTTAAAAATGTATATCTCTCTGAATATAAATTTTGCTGCTATTGATTGATTAAAGTGAGCCTGAGTAGCTTTATACAATTTTATCGTAGCTCATTTAGACCTATGACCTAAAATGTTAAGCAATGTCATAAACAGTTGGAAGTCAAAAAATTTCTCATGAGAATAGTCATGACCATAGGTATTCCAGACTCCTTCATTACAAAAGTTTGTAAAATAAGTTGCATAATCAAGAAAAAATGTGTTACATTTGTATTTTTAACCAGAAAATTTATTTTCTGACCTCATCAACATTCCAGTTCTAAAACAATTTCAACGTTAACGTTATAATGCATAGAAAGTTATAAACAAAATTATATGAGTTGAAAATGTATGATTCATATAACGATGGTCTAGCGCACAGATGTGGTAAGTGACATTTAGCAAATTGTTCAGTACAGGCGTTTGAAAGTTTACACTTCAATAAACATTGAAAATGTAAAATATTATGTGGTGGAATTCGATAGAGTTTTATAGTAGTTATCTAGTCTTTATTGTAATTATGTCTTTCTACATGATAGAACTTAAGAGATACATGAATAATATTTAGTTTTAAACAAACCATAAGTACTTACCACAGTACATGTGCAGTACAGTACAGTACGACAATGCCATCTACTGGATAAAATATTAAACATACACATACAATATTTTTACATTATATGAAAAATGAAATGGAGAATTTTATAGAGTAGTTAACTCATTTTCTCAAAAAATGTCACTTACAACATCTGTGCGCTAGACCATCGATAAGTTTTCTAAAATCTTACTAAAATATTTCAATATTTCAAACATTTAGTTTCGTTAACACTTATAATTAAAATTTGATGATATATTCAATTTTTGACATCTTATTTTTGACCAATTCATTTAAAGAAATACATATTTCACTTTATTCAATTATATTCTTATATTTAATTATATTCTTTAATTCATTCAATACAATTTTATCATAATTACAAATTTAAATCATTCAACGATTCTCCAATCCAGACAAAGATTTTCATACCAAGAAAAGCCTATATATCTGATTGCATTTGTAAATGGTATGTCTATATGTTCGCCATTTTTTCGCCATTTCAAAAGACAAAAAAATCAGAAATCAAAAAATTGAAATAATTGACTTATGTGTAGAAAACAATATTATTTTCCAACGGTTTTCCTAATATTATGAAAAAAAGAATTTGAATATTGGTTAACCGACATAAAAAACAAAACAAAAACAATATATCAAAATAGTACATTATATACCGAGGTGATAAAGTAAATTTTCTACATTGAGGTGGATATTAATTCGCGAGAAACGAAGTTTCGAGCGAATTAAGCACCGAAATGGAGAAAATTTTCTTCACCGAGATTTATATACTATTTTTTTTACTACTTGATATAAAAAATGCACTAAAACTCTTAATTATTCACAAAATAAAATGTCAATTAATAAGCAAATGGTGAATAAATAAAAATTTTGATTTGGTGAAACATTGTGCATCATATCATTGGATTGCGTATTGGATATTTATTATTCAGGGCTGCTTAGTTAGAAATTTATTAATTTTCTTAAAACTATATAAAAATCACATATGCTTTGCATTAAAAAATATAGCTTTTATTTATTTTTGACATGAATTGAATTGAATTGAAAATCTATTCAATATTGTTGAGCCAAATTTAGAATTTTTTTAGTCTACAACTCACAACTAAACTAAATTTCAACAGAATTCTGTTTAACACGAATTAAAATTTCAAATAAACTAAACTATAGTTGCAAAGAAGTTTTTGCATTCATTCATTATTTATTATTATTAAAATAAAATCAAAACGCTTATTATTTTTTAATATATTATTATTATTTTAGGAAGAAACTAAAAAAATTCAAAGATGAACTCAGTTAACAAACGAACAAAAATTATATTTTCATTATTTACTAAGGTGCTAAAATACTTATTATTAGGTGTGGGGAATAATTATTAGTAACCTTAGCTGAGAAAAATAACTTTTGTCTTGGGTTTTTGAGTAAATAATTGAAATTTCTCATGCAAGTAGTAAAAAAAATAATTAAAATGCGATATTTAAAAATATACTTTTTACTGTTTATTTTTAATTTTTTATTTTATTAATAATAATATAAACTTCCTTATAGTAACAATTTGAATTTTATTTTTTATTTTATAGAATATCGATTTCGACTTACGTCATCCTCAGTTCTTAAATTATTATCATAATAATTGAGAACTTAAATTGATTGTTAAATAAAATTGAATGGCTACACCACAATTCATTCATTCAGAAAAAGATGCATAAATTGGAAAGATTTAAAAGTTATTAACAAGATTTAACAGTTTTATGCTTAAATGTCGGACTAAAGCCATACTGTGTCGAGTATAGACAAATTTTATTTTATGGTGTAGGATTGTGACTTCACAAATACAAGCACTTTTTCCATAGAAATAATGTAGGAAATCTTCTGTTTCAAATGCTTGAAAGCACGGTTTGATAGATGAAACCCACTCACTAAAGATGTGTAGCAAGGTTTGTATTGGGATGAAATAGATAGTCGAAGTTATAACTATTTCTTAATACTGATTTATGTGCATTACAAAGCATCCAAACGTGGTAATATTTATTAAATATCAAAACAAATGATTGGCTTATCACTACCAAAAATGATTTGAGATTAACTGTTCGTGTATAAAGTTCATACTATTAAAATAAATACTAATTTTGCGATACAATACAAAACGATAACACAGTAAGCTTATGTGCTTTGTATTTATTCAAGTTTAAGTACTTGAAAAAATAACGTGATGCATTTACTAAAACGAAAATAGACTGATAAGAAAATTTTTAAGAATGCGACAAACATAAACATTTAATTTTTAAATTTATCATCAAATACTCTGGAATACGTTCCATCGGCGAGCAAACATCTTCCCATGATTTGAAATTTCTGATGAAAGTTTTATTGGCGAAAATAAGTTATTTTATATAAGTTTTAAGAACGTGAGTAAATGCAAAATTATTTTTAATAGTATTTAAATAAATATTCGAGCATATTTTGATGTTTTGTATACACACATAAAAAGTAGTCCTTTATGTAACAAGAACAAAAATTATTGCTTAACTGGTACACAAAAAAGGATTTTTGACAGAGGTTCATACTCGACTTACGTTCATCAATAATTCATTTATGTGCTGTGTTTAGACTTTTATCCAAATAATCACGATTTTATAACTGATAAAAAACGTGATCTACACAGATGAAAAAGGCGAAATTTGAACTTGACCAATTTTGATTTTCCTGAAACTATTTGGACAAAATGAAAAATACAAATTATTTAACAATTTTTGTAAAGCGCATAGTTTGACCATAGGGGGCGGGCACCCCAACATTCATGAAAAATGAAAATTCTGCCAATCCGATGTAACTTTGAAATTAAATTGCTCAAGAATGGCTATACTAATTTCATCAAACTTTTTATTTTTTGATAGAATGAAAAAAAATTAATCAATTGTTTTTGTAATTAATTACTTCGGTCTGAAAGACCTAAGTATTACATTCATCAGCCAAAAGTGAAATTCTTACCCCCACTTTTTTGGCATTTCTCGACGTTTTAGGACCTACTAATTCTAAAAAAAAGCATGTTCCAAAAATGTATGTATGGCTGCCGGCCGTCCGGCCGTCATTACCTACGAAATCTAGAAAACCGCTGGAGGGATTTCAAAATTTATTTTATTTATATTCTAAAAATAGGTATACTCAAGGGACAGGCCCGAAAGGACGCTGTGTTCGATAACTTTACCGGAAGTGTGTCAAAAAATCATTAAGTGTGTCAAAAATAGCAAATATTCATATTTTTGGCTTAAAAAAGGTTCATTTTAAGTGATTACGAGTAGGAAAATTGAATTTGGAGAAATCTTGATGGTAGGGATTGGAATATGAGATCAAAAACTAGATTATTGCATTAGAAGTTTGTCAAAAAAGTGTTGTCAAGTGTGTCAAAAAAAAGATTTTTATTTATTTTTTCACCCAATTTTTTGGAAAAAAATAAAATTAATTATTTGTCTGACATAAAATTTTATTATTATTATAGATGAAAAACGTGATCTACGCAGGTGAAAAAGTCGAAATTTGAACTTGACCATTTTTCACCATTTTTCACTACAATTTATATCATCAAAAAATTTTAACCACTGAAGTTCGAGAAAATAATGAACAATTAGAATTTTAATCGGACTAAAAATCTTTAAAATTAAATATCTCAAGAACACGAATTAACGCCCCTTTGTAAATTTGATATATTTTAAAGTAAGGTAAGAGCTATATTTAAAAAAAAAAAAGTAAAAGTTTAATTGATTTTAAAATTTTTTGTTGATGGAAGTTGTTTGAAAAAATGAAGAAAAATTCGAATTTCAGTCGTACTAAAAATCTTTAAAATTAAATATCTCAAAAACAAAAATTAATGCCTCTGAGTTAATTTGATATATTTTAGAGTAAAGATGGAACTATTTTCAGAAAAAAAACTAATTTAATTCCAATTGATCTTCGACCCTAGCGCCATCTTTAAAAAAGTTTTTTTAATATTTTTATTTAAAAATTAATTATAAAAACAATTAATTAATTTTTATTCAAAGGACTACATAATCATCTATCAAACAAAAAAAAGTTTGATGAAATCGGTAAAGCAATTCTTGAGCAATTTAATTTCAAAGTTACATCGGATAGGCAGAATTTTCATTTTTCATGCATGTTGGAGTGCCCCCTATGCTCAAACTAAGCACTTTAAAAAAATTTTAAAATAAGTTGTAGTTTTAATTTTGTCCATACAACTTATATGCCAAGTTTCAGGAAAATCAAAAATGGTAAAGTTTTCACGACTCTGTCACGTTTTTCATCTATAGAGAATTATGGTATTATAAGTTTGTCAAAAAAATAATGACAAGTGTGTCAAAAAATGATTTCATTTATTTTTTTAGCCAATTTTTTGTAAAAAAAATTAGCTGTTTTTATTGCGTAAATGTAATTGAACATGAAATTGGACATGGCAATTTTTTAATTTGTAAATATTTTTGGAATTTTGAAAAAAGTTTGTATTTTTGAATTTGTAATAATTTTTGCAAAATTTTTAGAATTTTGGAAAAAGTTTAAATTTTTAAGAATTTTTGGAATATTATTGGAATTTAGAAAAAGTTTAAATATTTGATTTTATTCTAATTTTTGAAATATTTTTGGAATTTTGAAAAAAGTTTCGATTTTTCATTTTGTTATAATTTTCGCAATATTTTTAGAATTTTTGAAAAAAGTTTTAATCTTTGATTTTGTAATAATTTTTGGAATATTTTTAGTATTCTGAAAAAAGTTTGATTTTATTTAATTTTTACAATATTTTTGGAATTTCGACAGAAATATGAATTTGTGATTTTGTAATATTTTCTCGAAACGCTCAACTCAATGGAGAGGTTTTTGAGTAGTTTGCTGATTCTCTAAATTATATTAGTTTAATTTATAATCTGTTATAATTTTCCGGCAACGTATTGATGTTTCGTGTTAGTTTTGTAATAAATTTTTAAGCTTTAACAAAGAATTTTATGTTTGATATAAATCGCTGGCCAAAATTAAAAACAATGTCCTCATAAAAGTTTTTTGCCGAAAACTATATCAAAATCCTTAACCCAGACCGAAGTCTTGATATCTCAAAGCCTTGAGATTTTAGCCCCTCAAATTTTTAAAATTAAAATATTCAAAAAGCTTTTTTAAAGATGGCGTTAGGGTCGAAGATCAATTGAAATTTAATTTATTTTGTTTTAAACACATCCATCCTTACTCTAAAATATTTCAAATTTATAAAGAGTAATTCGTGTTCTTGAGATATTTAATTTTAATGATTTTTAGTCCGACAAAAATTCGAATTTTTTCGAACTTCAATGGTTAAAATTTTTTGTTGGTCAAAATTATTCAAAAAAAGTAGGGTCTGCGTCGGACCAGACGGTGGAAGTTATACTTCTTTGGCCATTCGCTCGCACACACGCACACAGACAGACAGATAGGATACATTAAAAAAAATAACTAAAAAAAACCAAAATATTATTCAAAAAAAAAATGTTATTCAAGAAAAAAAATATTGTTCAAAAGAAAAATATATTATACAAAAAAAAAAAATATTATTCAAAAAAAAATATATAAAAAGACATATTATTCAAAAATTAAATAAAAAAAAATATTATTCAAAAAAAAAAATTTATTATTCAAAAAGTATAAGAACGTATAATTATTAATTACTAGAAGGTACACCCGCACGGCGATGCCCGTGCTGCCCGGATAAAGTGGTTGAAAACTGTTTGTTTGGAGTAAATTCTCCTATAGTTTTTTTTAATGTCATTTAATTTAATTTATTTTATTAGTAAAATATAAAAAGTTTGAAAAAAAGTAATAGTATCATTTTGCAGTCAGCAAAAGCCATTAAGTAAATGTCTCTATAGCTATAGATAAATTAACATATTAAATGTATGCTAAAATTAAAACACATTGACAGACAAATAATAATTAAATAATTTTTATAAATGTAGATGGCAAAAGATTAGGGTTAGAAAAAAGTTAAAATTTTATTCCAAAGATTTAATTCAAATAATTCAATGTGTCACGAACAATTAGGTGAGCGTAAATATATTTGTTTATTGGATGTCACAATTGTCAATTACTTACTCCGAAACCACCGTACTCGTCATACAAAATAGGTACACTGGTTCATTGCTATTGGTTTAGCGTTCTATTTCATGTAGACTTATAATCATTTATCAATTCAGAAATTTTGCTGTTCTGAGGGTCGTATTGCAATTTGCAAATATATTTTATCGATTGTCTGCAATACTCTACTACATTGATGCATACGCCGGCCGGTTAAAGAATACCACCATTTTTAGTGAATATTTTCGTTTAATGGGTTTTATCGCTTTATAGTCATCGTTTTATTTCGACATTCCCTCCCACAACTTAAAACAAAAATTGGAAAACATAATAATAAGACTAATTTCATTTGTAAATTCAGACTTATATATTATTATTAAAACAGTCAAATCACAACATTTGTTAACATATTTGCATATATTTTATAGATCCCTTGCAATAACAATATTAGTTTTGAAAGTAATGGAGAAGCATATTTCACTCAATAAGTAAAACACTTTAAACCTGTAGCTTTGATATTGTTCATAATCTTTTTCTTCGGTACTAAGGTTCCAATGCAAATTCTTGGTTAATCAATGTTTCCAAGAAGAGGAAAAGAAACGTCAATTTCCAATTTTTGGAACATGTGATGGCAGTTCTGCTAATGCAAGCAGGTTTGTTTAATCATATATAAGCAATGCTTAAATGTATCGTATTGGTGCTAATGCATAGAAATATGTACATATTTTATATAATTGCAAACCATAAGAACATATTTGTTGTAAATTAGAAATATGTATTTGTTAAAAAACAATTTAACATAATTTTCATATAAACATACATATTTGTTTGTCACATTATACATTAACTATTCATTTTAATGATAATTCCGAAAAGTGAAATAAAAAATTGATCAAAGATAACTAAGCGAATAATGTTTTATTATTATAAAATATGATTGATTTAGTAATTTCGTCTTTATTACCATACAGCATAAGGTTGATTTACTAATTTCGTCTTTATTACCATACAGCATAAAGGTTAAAATATAACTTAAACAAGCGTGACGCGGTTTCTCGATTAACACCCCATCAAAATATTTACAACGAGCGCAAAGAAGTATAACTTCAAAAATAATGAACAATTAGAATTTTTAGTTGGACTAAAATCTTTAAAATTAAATATCTCAAGAACATGAATTGTTTTCACAGCTCGATCTAGAACACATTTTTCTTCAACATTCTTTCTTATATTCCTTAATAATTTTGATAATATATCGTTTTGTGCTTTGTGTTTTTCGTGAAAATCAAAGCCTTCGCAATAAAATGCATGTCTCAAACAATCTCAAAGATCCTCACATATCAGTTCTTCCTTAATTACTTCGGTTTTGAAAAAACCAAAGTATTGAGTTCATGAGCCAAAAGCGGAATTCTTACCCCCACTTTTTTGGCATTTCTCGACGTTTTAGGACCTACTGATTCTAAAAAAGCAAAAAAAAATCTATGTCTGTCTGCCGGCCGTCCGTCCGTCATTACCTACGAGATCTAGAAAACCACTGGAGGGATTTCAAAATTTTTTTTCTAAAAATAGGTATACTCTATGGACAGGTCTGAAAGGACGATGCGTTTGATAACTGTACCGTAAGTGTATCAAAAAACTCATTAAGGGTGTCAAAAATAGCAAATTTTCATATTTTTGACTTAGAAAACGTTCATTTTAAGTGATAATGAGTATAGGAACATTGAATATGGAGCAATCTTAATGGTCGCGATTGGTATGTGAGATCAAAAACTAGATTATTGCATTAGAAGTTTGTCAAAAAAATGTTGTCAAGTGTGTCAAAAGAAAGATTTTTCTTTATTATTTTACCCAATTTTTTTGGAATTTGGAATAAAATTAATTATTTGTATGACATGAAAATTTATTATTATTATTGAGAATTATGGTATTATAAGTTCAAAAAAATATTGTCAAATGTGTCAAAAAATGATTTCATTTATTTTTTAGCCACTTTTTTGGAAAAAAAACTTAGCTGTTTGTCTAACGTAAATGTAATTGAACATAAAATTGGACATGGAAATTTTGGAATTTGTTATAGTTTTTGAAATATTTTTGGGATTTTGAAAAAAGTTTGCATTTTTGTAATAATTTTTGCAATATTTTTAGAATTTTGGAAAAAGTTTTAATTTTTGATTTTGTTATAATTTTTGCAATATTTTTAGAATATTGAAATAAGTTTCAATTTTTGAGTTTGTAGGAATTTTTGAAATATTTTAAGAATTTTGAAAAATTTTAAATTTTTGATTTTATTATAATTTTGGAATTTTGAAAAAAATTTCAATTTTTGATATTGTTATAATTTTTGAAATAATTTTAGAATTTTGGAAAAAGTTTGAATTTTTGGATATTAGAATTTAGAAAAAGTTTAAATATCTGATTTTATTCTAATTTTTGGAATTTTGAAAAAAGTTTCAATTTTTGATTTTGTTATAATTTTTGCAATATTTTTAGAATTTCTGAAAAAAGTTTTAATCTTTGATTTTGTAATAATTTTTGGAATATTTTTAGAATTTTGGAAAAAATTTGATTTTATTTAATTTTTACAATATTTTTGGAATTTTGAAAGAAACATGAATTTGTGATTTTGTAATATTTTTCGAAACAGTAAATGGAGAGGTTGAGTTGAATTGAGTAGTTTGCTGATTGCATCGTCTTTTCACTAAATTATGTTAATTTATAATCTGTTATAATTTTCCGGAATTTTATAATTTTACGGATAGATGTTTCGTGTTAGTTTTGTAATAAAATTATTTCTAAACAGAGATAAAACACTTATACTTTTACAAAGAGTTTTATGTTTAATATACATCGCTGCCGATAACTAAAAACAATGTCCTCATAAAAGTTTTTTGCCGAAAATTATATCAAATTCCTTAACCAAAACCGAAGTCTTGATATCTCAGAGTTTGAGGTTTCAGCCCCTGCATATTTTGAGTATTAAAATAGTTTATACAAATTTCTAGCAGTTTAAGACTGAAAAACTTTTCAGAATTAAAATAATTTTTATTGATTTTTGATGAGCTTCTGCACATTTTATAAAAACTTAACAAACTTAACAAAATTATAACAAGCAAAATACATGCAAATTTTAACTGAATTTTGTTGCTCATTTTCCACGAAGCAATTTTGCTCATTTTTGATATATAAGCTTAATCGAAGAAATAATATCGCTTGCTTTGTAAACGAACTAACAAATATTCTACAATTTCGGAGTTAATGTTAGATTTTGATCAAAACGATGTTACGATTTTAAATTAAATTATGAAATCATTAATTAAATAAATATTAAATAAAAATTAGTATTTACTTTCAATAAACAAAAGAAATCTTGATGAAGTACTTACTTTTAATATTTGCAAATGTTTGTTCTACAAGATAAGAAATTATTTATTTGTTTAGTTTTTTTTGTGAAAATTTAACAAGCAAAGTACTAAGCCCTATTAACACGTTTATTAAATAATGTCAGCCACGTGCGAATTCAAGTTGCTTGCCGAGCGTTATGTTTATGAGCAATTTCACGCAAGTTCAGCACATTTTTGGGAAATTTTGACTTGACCTCTTTTAATTTTGATTATTTTTTGTTTATAGTCTTTCATGAATAAAAAATATAAGTTCTCTTAGAATTTTTTTTTCTCGAGCAGGGGTGTTTCTCAATTTTTTGTTATTTTGTGATGTGAGTGCATTTTGACGAGCGATTGTAGAAAAACTACTGAATCGATTTTCATAAATGATATGTCGTTGAATAGGTATTAGAACAAAGTTTTTAAAAATGTCCACTGTTAGTTTTTTGAAATAATTTTTAACGGTGTAACATAAGAAAAAAACGGTGTAATTGAAGAAAAGATGGCGCTACACCTTTTTTTTTTAAAACTAAATTGAAGCTTATTTTATATCTAACAACTTTTGAAAGTTTAGCACTAGCATTATTTTTTGTTTTAAAGATAAAATTCGTTGTGCATATGACTGTCGGGAATCAGTTTTTTTTGTTCTGAAGGAAAATTATAGAAATAGCGTTATAAACTAAGAGATATTTTTTATTTTAAATATCAAATATTTTATTATTAAATGAATTTTTTAAAATATTAAAAAAATTATATATGTACAATAAAGAAAGTACGAGCAATTTCTTACCCCCACTTTTTTGGCATTTCTCGACGTTTTAGGACCTACTGATTCTAAAAAGAAAGAAAACCGCTGGAGGGATTTCAAAAATTATTTCGAAAATAGGTATACTCTATAGACAGGTCCGAAAGGACGATGTGTTTGATAACTGTACCGAAAATGTGTCAAAAACCTCATTAAGGGTGTCAAAAATAGCAAATTTTCATATTTTTGACTTAGAAAACGTTCATTTTAAGAGTTAATAAGTATAGGAACATTGAATATGGAGCAATCTTAATTAGAAGTTTGTCAAAAAAATGTTGTCAAGTGTGTCAAAAGAAAGATTTTTCTTTATTATTTTACCCAATTTTTTTGGAATTTGGAATAAAATTGATTATTTGTATGACATGAAAACTTATTATTATTATTGAGAATTATGGTATTATAAGTTCAAAAAAATATTGTCAAATGTGTCAAAAAATGATTTCATTTATTTTTTAGCCAATTTTTTGGAAAAAAAAACTTAGCTGTTTGTATAACGTAAATGTAATTGAACATAAAATTGGACATGGAAATTTTTGAATTTCTTATAGTTTTTGAAATATTTTTGGAATTTTGAAGAAAGTTTGTATTCTTGTAATAATTTTTGCAATATTTTTAGAATTTTGGAAAAAGTTTTAATTTTTGATTTTGTTATAATTTTTGCAATATTTTTAGAATTTTGAAATAAGTTTCAATTTTTGAGTTTGTAGGAATTTTTGAAATATTTTAAGAATTTTGAAAAATTTAAAATTTTTGATTTTATTATAATTTTTGGAATTTTGAAAAAAATTTCAATATTTGATATTGTTATAATTTTTGCAATAATTTTAGAACTTTGGAAAAAGTTTCAATTTTTGAGAATTTTTGGATATTAAAATTTAGAAAAAGTTTAAATATCTGATTTTATTCTAATTTTTGGAATGTTTTTGGAATTTTGAAAAAAGTTTCAATTTTTGATTTTGTTATAATTTTTGCAATATTTTTAGAATTTTTGAAAAAAGTTTTAATCTTTGATTTTGTAATAATTTTTGGAATATTTTTAGAATTTTGGAAAAAATTTGATTTTATTTAATTTTTACAATATTTTTGGAATTTTGAAAGAAACATGAATTTGTGATTTTGTAATATTTTTCGAAACAGTAAATGGAGAGGTTGAGTTGAATTGAGTAGTTTGCTGATTGCAACATCTTTTCACTAAATTATGTTAACTTTTCTAAGTTTCTTTTCTTTCTATCTTTAACTAAGTTATGTTAACTTTAATTTTACGGAATTTTATAATTTTACGAATAGATGTTTTGTGCTAGTTTTGTAATAAAATTATTTCTAAACATAGATAAAATACTTGTACTTTTACAAAGAGTTTTATGTTTGATATACATCGCTGCCCAAAACTAAAAACAATGTCCCCATAAACATTTTATGCCGAAAATTATATCAAAATCCTTAACCAAAACCGAAGTCTTGATATCTCAGAGCTTGAGGTTTCAGCCCCTCCATATTTTGAGTATTAAAATAGTTTATACAAATTTTTAGCAGTTTAAGACTGAAAAACCTTTCAGAATTAAAATAGTTTTTATTGATTTTTGATGAGCTTCTGCACATTTTATAAAAACTTAACAAACTTAACAAAATTATAACAAACAAAATACATGCAAATTTTAACTGAACTTTGTTGCTCATTTTCCACGAAGCAATTTTGCTCATTTTTGATATATAAGCTTAATCGAAGAAATAATATCGCTTGCTTTGTAAACGAACCAACAAATATTCTACAATTTCGGAGTAATTGTTAGATTTTGATTAAAACAATGTTACGATTTTAAATTAAATAATGAAATCATTAATTAAATAAATATTAATTAAAAATTAGTATTTACTTTCAATAAACAAAAGAAATCTTGATGAAGTACTTACTTTTAATATTTGCAAATGTTTGTTCTACAAGATAAGAAATTATTTATTTGTTTAGTTTTTTTTGTGAAAATTTAACAAGCAAAGTTCTAAGCCCCATTAACACGTTTATTAAATAATGTCAGTCACGTGCGAATTCAAGTTGCTTGCCGTTAAAGAATAATGCATAATCATTTTGCGAAGAATATAGCGCAGTAGTTTGTTGGAATAAATATATGTATTTTCCTCAAAAGTTAATTCAAGTTCTCCGTTAATTCAGTACGCTTTTTGCTGTAATGTCTATCGTAATAAATGTATTGTTTTGGTTAAAATTACTAACTTATTTACCAAGTTTCATCAAAATAGCCTTAACATAATTTTTTTATTTTAAGGCGATTTTCCCTTCTCTTTTTCCACTTTTACCCAAAATCTATATGACCCTACTAAAAGGGTCAAGTAGGGAAAACCCTACTAAACGTTTATATACCAAGTTTCATCAAACCAAATGACGAAACGAGTTATTAAAGGATCAAATAAATAGTTCTACGGATAACCGCCCACCTTGTTCAATTTTGCAACAAACCTTTAAAACTATATTAAACCAGACTAAAGGCATATGTATGTACAGAGATTTATAAAAAATAAGACACGTTTAACAGTCAATGATGTTTTAAATAAACGTTTGTTCGAGAGCCCCCTCACCCATTTTGTAAATATTAAACAAAAGTTTTTAAAACAGCATATTGAGGCAATACTAAAAGTTTCAAGGTCAAAAGTAATTTTTGTTCAAAATTTCACCTCTCAATCCCTGCCAAATAACCCTTGAAATGAGGGGCCGACAGTTATAGTTTCCTTTAAGGATTGCAATCCCGGGATTTTTTACTTCACAAATCCCGGGATCCCGGGATTCGTGAAGCAGTAAATCCTGGGATTGTAATCCCTAGTTTCCTTTCAATCTTTACAACATTTCCTATAGCCATCAATTTTTTAAAATATTTGGTTTTGTTATTTTCGGAGATCAGTAATGTTAATACCTCAAAAACGAAGAAGTCGATCGAAATTTCGGATATTTTCAATTTTTTCAACCAAATTCGATTCCTAAAATGATTTTGTTTTACTATCTTCTTATCTATGTCCAAAAAATATACATGAGAACAAATATCTGAAATTAGTTTGTTTTTGTTTTTAGTAGGCGTGGACATCCACATTTTATAATTGGACAAAATTTTCAAGTAGCAGTTCGGATGGACATCGATTTTTTTAAAATACGGAACCCTAAAAACCTAAAAACACAAAATATTAACAGGTGTTTTCTTATTTGGATGAGGATCGTGATCTGGATGACCAACTCGACCATTTTCGATCGACTTCATACTTGGCATACAAATAGTATATAGATGAAATAAAAAATGAAGATTTTTAGAAAATTTTTAAAGTGTTTAGCTTAAGAACAGGCTGGTCCGAAAGATTTCTGAAAATTGAAGAGAATGGTTCACGCGGCAACAACTGTTTTATGTGCGTTGGAAAGGGTAAAAAGAGATCCTATTAAAAACTACTCAGTAGATTTTTTACTCGCACTGTTAAAAATATTAGGAAATAAACATTTTGAAGATGGCTCTGATACTATTGTTCAAGAATTTTTCATATATCGTTTTTTTTTCATTTCATATATCGTTTTTTTTTTTAAATAATCAATTTTCAAGATATTCATGGTAGGTCAAATATTTTAGTTTTACGTAATTTGTGATCTAAACTACCGATGTTCTATCCGACCATTTTTGATCGACTTCACACATGGCATACTTTTCATTATACACTCTAAAAATTTAGAAAAAAAATTGTATTTTTAGTTTCAACGATACTACCTATATGCCAAGTATGAAATCGATCCAAAACGATCGATCCCGGTTCAAATTTTGATTTTTTCGGTCGTTTAACACGAATTTCATCTTTTACGAATATTTTTTTTATTTTTATTGAAGCAAAGAATTCCACAGCTGACCACTCTATTCTAGAAAGAAATAGTTCTATAATGAGAAATTCAAACAATACCTGAGCTTAGATGAAGCTCTTGCTCGTCGGTTCTACTACGCACACGCTGGGAATCCAGTCTCATTTTTGATATAACCTTTCTTCAATTATCTGTCTCGCTTTTTCTCTGTTTTACTAGCCTTATCTTTATTGTACAATATGTTAAATTTACCAAGTCATGACTTTACTGACGCGGGACTTTCAAATTTTTACAACCACTAAAAAATCTTGATTAAATTACTTCTAATATTTTCAATTGTTTGTTTTAAAAGATAAGAAATTAATTATTTTTCAAAAAATGTTGTCCATTAACTCATTCAATATAATATATAAAAATTGACAACTAACTTTATTCAAGGTAGTATTTTATTTTTTTTTTGAAAATCAGTGAATTTTGATAAGATTTAAGCTCGACCTAATCTAAAGATAGTAATATACAAAAATATTTGATGATATTAAATTTGATCTTGTCTGATTATTTTAATCATTTGCATGACTGCTTGCATTCACGGTCATCTTGGAAATAAAGCTCACTAGTGATGGGTACATGTAATTATTTCGTTGTTTCTAACTACTTACTTGGCTTACAACTTTTTTATTTCAGATTAATATAAAAGTTTTTGTTTCCGAAAAATTATTAAACATGTTCTGAAAATTTTTTTTGTAATATTTGAACACCCAACAATTTAATACATTATTCCGTAATTACAATTGAACAGTAATAATAATTCAACCTTTTTAATTGGCTGACCTTTTAATTCGTTCATAAATAGCGCATGCATTTGCTTTAATTCCATTAATAAAATAAATTACATTTATACAGTTTTTGTTAGCAGAATCTTAATTGACTCGATACAAAATTTTTTTTATGATGAAAGAAATCAAATCAATTAAAAGTAATATAGGAAATAGAAAATAATTAAAAACAAAATTTTTTAAATAATATCAAGAACATTCTCGATAACTTTAAATTATAAAGTAGAACATGCAACGACATACAGCGATAACGTCATAGGCAATGATGTTTTGATTTATTACTTCTATCTTTGAGATTTTAACAATTCTCATCTGTCGAATTTTAGCTGAAATTTAGCAATTGAACTAGAGGGCGGCTAAGAAACCGCTCACCAAACCTTAATGCATGGTCATAAGTTACGTAAGTCAAGACGATCCATATAATCTTTGCTCTTATGATATCTACCCAGTTGCATTATACTAGGCTGAAATGCAACTCTTATTGAAACTTTAAAGGACTCAAAGTTTCATAAACCAAGACAAAGGCCCAAGGTTTTACTTTTCTGCAGTCCACGTCCAAAGAATTTCTCCCTCTTTCTGAAGTCGATAAAAGTTTTTTGCACTAGTTGTATTATACAGCTCAATTCCGCTCCCTCATTTGTGAGAGCGGATTGCATCTCTTACTTCCTAGGGAGTAAAAAATAACAAACCATGAGAACAATGCAAGTTTTCATGCAAACAGAAATTTTTTACGATAAATTCAAATAAATTTGTTAAAAACCGCCTACTCTGATGAACATTAAAAATTATAATTTTCGTTTCTAACATGAGCTTTCAAAATCACAGTGTAAAAAGTCTCTTATTTTCTATAGTATTGCTAATCAGCCTGTAGACTAAGAGCCCGCGACGGCCAGACCTTCGTTATTTTATAAAAGCTGAAAGTTTCTCTGTGCATACCCCCTACTCAGGTAGGAACGATTAGCGACATATGAAGTTTGGATCATAGTGGCTTTGGCAGAGAGCAGGTTCCAAAGGGGCCTCTAAAGTTTCATGAAAGTATAAAAGCTAATTTTTTTATATATTCTTTGGGATAGTATTAGAAGTCACGTCACCCATTTCCAGACACTTACTATCGTGGAAACCCCCTGCCAAACACCCTTAAAGTTTAAGGTTTAAGGGTGTCTGGCAGGGGTTTCCACGATAGTAAGTGTCTGGCAATGGGTGACGTGACTTCTAATACTATCCCGAAGAATATATAAAAAAATTAGCTTTTATACTTTCACGAAACTTTGGAGGCCTCTTTGGAACCTGCTCCCTGCCAAAGCCACTATGATCCAAACTTCATATGTCACTAATCGTTCCTATCTGAGTAGGGGGTATGCGCAGAGAAACTTTCAGCTTTTATAAAATAACGAAGGTCTGGCCGTCGCAGGCTCTTTGTCTACTGGGTTTTTCCGTAAATGTTTCTTATAGCAACGTAGGCGTCAACATATTTTTATGTATTATAACCTGTGTATTAGAACAGTTCTATGAACTCGAGAAGTGAAAAGTATGATTAATTTCTCTCGTCACGTCTCACGACATGGTGTTCAAGTTCATCAAGAAGCAACAAAGAAAAACTTTTATTTTACGTTAAAACCACAAAACTTTACTAATACAGTGTATGTGTAGTTCGCCCAAATGCTATCTTTATTTTTAGACAGCTTAAAAACTAGATAAAAGAAAACAAATGTTATGCCACACCTGTTGAGCATGCACGGTTCTGTATTATTATAGTAGAAGAGTTCAAGTTCATTTATAAATATCAGCATTATGGCGAGATCAGTTTTTATTGTTTTGAAAATGTTTTTTATTTTTGATCTACGGGTGTGACAACGCCGCGTACTACAGTCCCTGTTTTTGACATACAGGCTAACGTGAGATATCACATACCACATAGCCAAGGGGATATCTTACGGGTGCTGGTGGATGAACTGTATACAGTCAACGGTAGCACCCTCAATCTTAGCTGTGGAATGTTCCTTGATGATGATAAGCTATTGATATTGATTGCTCTAAGAAACGAGCATTCATATAACTCTTATGTGTGGGCTTTAATCATTGAGAAAGACAGTGCGTTATGAAAGAAAACAGTCAGTTTATTCCTAAGTAAACTTTAAGTGTAAGTCGCCCTCAATCGAATACAAAATCCCCATTTATTGTTCGATGGATGTTTATCCGATCGACTGTACTGCATTGTTTTTGCTTTTGTTATTGATATAAATAATTAAAACCAAACAAAAAAGTAAATCAGGACTAATTAATTTATTAAATTTTTTTCAGAAACACTGTAGAACCATTAGATGATATGAAAATTATAAAAAACAAAGATGGAAAAGGAGAAGGAGAAGAAGCTGCGGAGGTTCCGCCCAATATATCATTTTTTAGTTTGGTATTAAATTTTAAACTTTAACAATAAATCCATAACTAAAGAAACAATTAAAAATTTTAGTTTCGCTATTCCACAACGAAAGACAGATTTCTTATAATTTTCGGTATATTAGCTGCAATTGCATCAGGTCTCTGTACACCAGCGAATATATTTATTTTTGGTCGTCTTATTAATTCGATGTTAGAAAAAGGTGGCGCCTTGCTCGATCCCACAAATCCCGATGCTCCCGATATGGAATTAGCTAGAGAGATATTTTTAAAGGAAATCAAAGAGTTTGCTTCATACAATTCAATTATTGGTGCAGTGATGTTTATTGGAACTTATATATCAATTTTATTTTTTAACTATGCCGCTCTCAATCAGGTAATTATTAGATTAAAAAACTTTCAAAAAAAAGCTAATTTAATTTTTAAACATTGCTTTGATTCACAGATCTTCACGATTCGAACACAATATTTTAAATCAGCCCTGAATCAAGACATTGGTTGGTATGATTTGAACCAAAGCGGAGAATTCGCCAGCAGAATGAATGAGGATTTAATCAAATTAGGTGATAGTTTAGGCGAAAAAGTCGGAATGTTTATTCACTATATGACTGCGTTTTTGAGTTCTATAATATTAGCGTTTGTGCTAGGCTGGGAGCTGGCTCTAATCTGTTTAACATCACTACCCGTGACATTTATTTCGTTCGGTTTTGTTTCATATATGACATCAAAATTGTCAAAACAAGAAATGGAAGAATACGCAAAAGCTGGAAGTGTTGCAGAAGAAGTGTTCTCAGCAATCCGAACCGTATTTGCCTTCGGAGGTCAGGATAAAGAAACGGTTAGGTACACAAGTAAACTTTCGACTGCCAAAAGTTTAAACATAAAAAAAGGATTTTACTCTGGAATTGGTTTTGGATTGCTATGGTTTTTTATATATGCTTCTTACGCATTAGCATTTTGGTATGGGGTTGGATTAGTAATTAAGCATAAAAGATTGCCGGAGGATGAAGTAATTTATACACCAGACGTTATGTTTACAGTTTTTTTCTCCGTAATGATGGCATCCATGAATTTTGGAATATCATCCCCGTTTATAGAAGCGTTTGGAATTGGAAAAGGAGCAGCAGCTAAAGTTTATTCAACAATTGAAAGAGTACCAGAAATTAATACTCTTTCAACAGAAGGAAAAGCTCCGAATATAGTTGAAGGACATATTTCGTTCCAAGATGTTCATTTCAATTATCCAAGTCGAAAAGATGTTAAAGTTCTTAAAGGATTAAATTTGGACATTCGTCGTGGACAGACTGTAGCTCTTGTAGGATCTTCAGGTTGTGGTAAATCAACGTGTGTTCAACTTATTCAACGATTTTATGATCCACTTAATGGAAAAATTTCATTGGATGGTGTTAATATAAAGGATTTAAATGTTAGTTGGCTAAGATCAAGAATCGGTGTTGTAGGACAAGAGCCTGTGTTATTTGGAACAACAATCTATGAAAATATTAGATATGGAAAAGAAAATGCAACTAAAGATGAAATTGAATGTGCAGCCAAGTCGGCAAATGCACACAACTTCATAAAACAATTACCTAATGGATATGACACGATGGTTGGCGAACGAGGAGCACAAATGTCAGGTGGACAAAAACAACGTATTGCAATTGCTCGTGCTTTGGTGAAAAATCCTGAAATATTGTTATTAGATGAAGCAACATCTGCGTTGGATACTGCAAGTGAAGCAAAAGTTCAGGCCGCTCTGGAAAATGCGTCAAAAGGACGAACCACGGTTATAATTGCGCATAGATTAACAACAATTCGTAATGCTGATAAAATTTTTGTTTTTGAAAATGGTCAAGTTGTTGAAGATGGTACACACGAGGAATTAATGAAAATTCAAAACGGGCACTACTTTAAGCTGGTAACAACTCAAGTTCATGATGATTTAAATACAACAGATAAAGTTACAAAAACAACTTACAATGTATTACAATCTATTGACGATGATGAACAGGAAATTGTTGAGGACCCAAATTTGATGGATGATTCTGAGTTAGGAGAGGCCCCTCAATTATCCGTATTTGAAATATTAAAATGGAATAAAACAGAATGGCCATATATTACGATGGGAACAATTGGTAGTATTTTTATGGGTGGTGCTATGCCTCTTTTTGCGTTAGTTTTTGGTAATTTAATTCAAGTTATGTCTCTACCTGATGAAGATGAGATTCGAGCTGGAACAGACCAGTATAGTTTATATTTTGTTATCATTGGAATCGTTGTTGGTATAGCAACATTTTTGCAGGTAAAAACAATTCAACCTATCAAGATTCTGTTTTTTATTATACTTATTTCTAGATTTATACCTATGGCATCGCAGGTGAAATTCTAACTGAACGAATACGAGGAAAATTATTTCAAACAATGTTACATCAAGAAATAGGTTGGTTTGATGATAAAACGAATGGAACAGGAACTCTGTGTGCAAAACTATCTGGCGAGGCAGCCGCCGTCCAAGGTGCAACAGGTCAAAGAGTTGGAACAGTTTTTCAATCTATTGCAACGTTGACTATAGCAATTGGCTTATCCATGTTCCACGAATGGCGGCTTGCTTTGGTTTCACTTGCATTCTTTCCATTCATGTTAGTTGCATTTTATATGGATGTTAAATATTCATCGGAACAACATATGGGAAGCGCAAAAGCGTTAGAGAAATCAACCAAACTAGGAGTGGAAGTTGTTTCAAATATACGAACTGTAGTTTCATTGGGGCGTGAGGAAATGTTTTATAACCAATATGTTGGGGTACTGCAACCATCGTTAATCCAAGCGAAAAGAAATACACATTTTCGTGCTGTTGTATTTGCAATAGCTAGGTCGTTGATGTTTTTTGCTTTTGCAGCTTGTATACTATATGGTGGTTATTTGGTAGCAGATAGTGGTGTTGAAATAGGAAAAGTGTTCATGTAAATATATTTCATTCGTTTTGATTTTAAAAAAATTAATTTTTATTTGCATTTACAGAGTAACTCAGGCTATAATCATGGGATCAATGTCCATCGCTAACTCAATTGCATTTGCTCCCAATTTTCAAAAAGGAATACTGGCGGCAGCGAAGGTGAATCAATTATATGAAAGGCAGCCGAAAATTCAAGATCCCGTCCCACTAGATGAAGCGAGTGCAAACAATTGGCAATCAAAGGGAAATGTCACCTATTATAAAACTGAATTTTTCTATCCGTCACGTCCATCTTCACTTGTATTGAACGGACTAGATATTAATATAAAGGAAGGTCAAACTATTGCATTAGTTGGTTCATCTGGTTGTGGTAAATCAACGTGTATACAATTGTTGGAACGATTTTATGATAGCACCAACGGTTATGTAGCTGTCGATGATAAAATTGTAACTTCGGTTACATTGAAAAGTTTACGATCTCAAATGGGTATTGTTTCACAAGAACCATCATTATTTGATAGAACAATTGCTGATAATATAGCGTATGGCGATAACTCAAGAGATGTTAGCATGGATGAAGTGATCAATGCTGCTAAAAATGCCAATATTCATAATTTTATTATAACTTTACCGTTAGGCTATGAAACTCGTTTAGGGGAGAAAGGTACGCAATTATCTGGAGGACAAAAACAGCGTGTTGCTATCGCAAGAGCTCTTGTAAGAAACCCTAAAATATTATTGTTAGATGAAGCAACATCTGCATTGGACTCAGAAAGTGAAAAAATAGTGCAAGACGCATTAGATGCAGCAAAAGAAGGTAGAACATGTATCACAATCGCACATCGATTAACAACAATAGTTGATGCCGATGTGATTTACGTTATTGATGCTGGAAAAGTTAAAGAACAGGGTACACATAAAGAATTGCTTGAACAGCGAGGATTATACTTTAGTTTATTCAAACTACAATCAGGATGACGTAGTTTATAAATTGTGATTTTTTATTTATGTAGTTTTTAGTTTTAACGTTAACGAAATTCCATATTAATTCCATTTATTATAACTTTTTTTTTAGTTTGAGTTGGCAAAATAAAACAAATATGTACAAACTTTTTAACTAAACGAAAACACAAATTTTTCATCCTAAGTTAATCATAAACTTTATCATTTAATTATATAATCCTTAAACTAACATTACAACAAATATAACAAATCCAAAAAATATAACAATAATGTATTACTATACCGCCCATTCAGCCAATAATTTAGAGAAGTCGGTTACATAATATTGCGAACGATTACGAACTTCTTCTCTAACAACGTTACCACCGTAACCTATAAATGAAAAAATATACAATATTACTAAACATTTTAAAAGATTACAATGAAAAATAAGATAATTCCATTTATGTCATTGAGCTTACGAACTTTAGAATAAATAAAAATTCCGGTTTAATTTGAAAAAAAAAATAAGAAGAAAGACAAATATTTGAAATTACATTATATGACCCATAATAAAATTTTTGTGAAAACAATTCCAGATTCAACTAGTTTATAATTTAAAATAGAAAAATAATCTATATCATACCAATAAAATTATCAGCTGGCGGTGAAGCTTCTAAATCTGTTGCACCATCACCAATCATTGTGATATTGAGATTATTTCCATTTTGTTGTTTAATAATTGTTATTGCTTCTCCTTTACCACCTGATTTCGAGGTAGGTTGATTTGTATCGAAACCAGCATATGCTCCATTAAAATAAAACATTAATTTATTTGCGAAAACATTATCCATTGAAATTCCTATTTCTTTTGCTATTGGTTCGATTAAACAATCAAATCCTCCTGTTACTAAATAAATTGGAATATGTTTTGATTTTAAATAATTGATAACGTCCCTGAAACAAAGAAAGAAATTTTTTATAAAATATCGTCATCTATTTATTACTATTAACATTAAGAAACAAGGAATATATAATTTAACTAAAGTAGTGATCGCAAATACGTGGCATACGTGACAGACTTGGCATGCTTAGAAATTACTCTGGCACGACAAACATTTTGTTTATTTTTCCAAAACAAATTTTGATTTTTTTCCAAGACTAACAACATTAAATTAGCAACACCCTCTATTTTACAACACTCTCTATTTTATTGGGTTAGTGTTTAATGGTATATTTTATTTTCGAGCAAAAGTTTACAATGCAATAACACAGAGTACAAAGCAGCATGTATTAATTTAAATTGAATTATATATTTTTTATTCGCCTATATATTAAAGTGTTACTTTATTACTGTGATTTGCGGCTTTAAAGTATCACTTTTCAACTATTTATTTTGTCGTCATAGCTACGTCCAAAAAAGTAAAACGCATTTGTATTTGTTTAAATTCTATGAAAAATAAATTTTTTTATCAAAGCAACCCGCAAATTCAAAATTTCATTATCCAATTAAAATAGTTGTTATCATTTGTTGTCATAGAATTTGGAAAAAATAATAAATATTTTTTCAAAGGTTACTTGTTCCACATTTTTTTATTTTAAGATTTATGAAAATTTATAATTTTAATTTAGGATAAACAACTTTTCTTAAAGTATTTTGCTTGCGGCGAATAAAAAATAGTATATGATGCACGGACGTAAGCTATTTTGGACTTAATGTGGGTGCAAATCTCGGCTAGCGCCTCGATTTGCAAACTCCACATCCGTCCAAAATCTTTAGCTTTACGTCCTAGCATCATAATGTACTATTTATTAATTAAACGAACAGAAGAAAAAAGTTATTATTATTTGAATTTTTGGTAGATTAATTCCATAATGTTTTCACATTAAATAAATTTTATTCATCATACCTATTTGATTGTTTGGTATTTTGAAAATGAAATGAACTACAAAGTACAACATCAAATTTTGCACTAAGAAAAACTAAAAACATTCATATAAAAAACAAATTTGTTCACATTGGAAATTCAATTCCTTTGTCTTTATTATTATTCGAGAGATGAATATGCGCATTAGTTAAATTTATTGTTGTTTATTTAATTTTAAATGAGAGCGAAAATGTTTTTGTAAAATACAATCAAAATATTTACAAAATACAATTAAAACAAATTATTTTAAATTTTTTATTTACTTGCTTCAAAAAATTATAAAATTATGAAAAATTCAACAAAAAAATTTTCACTCTCATTTAAAATTATGTAAAAAAGCAAAAAGCAATAAATTCAAACTAAAGCGCATGTTTCCCTCATATTCCTCCACAAAACAAAGATTGCGCGAACAACTCAAATATTTATTGACTGTTTATTTGTTTTTACTATTAATTTGTGTTGCAAATATTTGAACCCTACAATTAATTCAACGCACATGCAAATATTAATTAAACTTTAATCAAAAGATCATAGTGATCATAGTTTTTATTGTTACGTTTTATAAACTGTTCTGTTATAATTTGACGTAAATAATCCTGAAATAACGATACATCTTCGTCAGATGAAAGCTAAAAACAAACAAATGAAATACTAAAAAACAAAAATTTTCATCTTTTGTAGCGACATTTATGTAAGTTTTTAATTTGTTAAATTTATTGATCAAATAAAAAATAACTGATTCATAAATTGGTGTTTTGCAACTAATAAATAATTAAATCAATATTTTCGATTATTCATGTAACACCAAGTCAACAATATAAATTATTTATATTGCTTACTTGGTTCAAAAATATTTTTATTTATTAGTATAATTGGAACAACGGCCTATTTCAATTTTTACTCTAAAATAAGAATATTCATATTCAAAGAAATTCGCTAATGATTTGCTATTTTATTTCGGTGCCGGCCTTTAACTTTCAACAAATATAAAACATTTTTTTTAGTTAATTGCTTTAACGCGTCACACAGTATCAATTAATAAAACGTGTTTCTGTCTACATAAATGATGAATAGTTTTTTTGTAATGCTTAGTCATAGTACTACATCTAGCTATAATACGGTTGTTAAAATTTATGGAAGGTTGCATTATTGTCTGTAGTTGTAGAGAAATTGTTTATTGAGATGATGTATTGAAATGGATTGACTTGCATTTTACATTGAGATTAATTTTGAATTTCTGTTCAATGAAAAGATAATAACAAACGATGGGGAATCTTACTATTTATACTCGATCAAATGTTCGATCGGATTATTATGTAATTTTAAATCAAAATAAAAACGTTATCATGTTAAGTTTAGTAAAACAAAAAGCTTGTGTAAGTTTAAATAAAAGAAAAAGATTTTGAAGTTTTTTGTAACTTTGTGATTATAAAAATATATATAGATATGAAAAATAATTAAGGAAAAAAGAAGTATGTATTGTTTTACTTGAGATGTATATGTAACGTAATTTTCGTCACCTCTATAAACAAAAACGGAGAGCATTATTTGAAAAAGCTTCTAATATGATATTGATTCGGCAAGTAAAAAGTTTGATGTTATTCGTGGATGTATTCCATGGTATTGGGAGATAATTTTCATTTGGTCTTAACTCTTAGCTACCTCATTACATGATGATATTGAAGATGTCATATTGGAATATGAAAGGAAATATCAAGTTGAAAGTGTGCAAACAGTTATATTCAAAATGATAGCTATGGTGGGTCGAATGTTGGATTGTATTAATAGTTTGTTTTGAAAGAAAGAAATGGAATTGACATTAGTTGGTCTTCAATATACAGGAAGAACAATAATTGGTAATATTATTGCACCCGGACAATATTAGTGAAGATATACTGTTGGTTTCAATTTGAGAAAACTTACTAATGGGAATATAACAATCTAAGTTTGGGATACTAGTGGATTAATAATTTACATATGGCTCATCCATCACACAGTTATACTATAAGCTTTATTTCTTTTTGATTTGATTTATATAATTTGTGATTTTTTTTTGTGTTAAATTAATTTCTTGTATTGTGTACTGATCACAAATCGTTTAATAGTATTTTTTGTATAGATTTTAGAAAATAAGAGATTTCCCAATCAGGATTCCCATTTATTTCTATAAAAAAGTCCGATTGCTTAGATAATTTCCATCGAGGTTAATGGACTTATTTCACTCTTGTCTACGGGATATTGCTTTCAACCAAGTAGGTATTTAATACATAGAATTGAAAACTAGCAAGGAAAATAAAGAACACTACATAGAGAGGATGTGGTATGGAGTAAATAAATTTGAAAACTAGCCAAACTGAATATAGATATAGAGAAGAACTAAAGAGAACATACGATACGTAAACCATCAAAGCTATATTAGGAAAATGAAAAAGATATTCTAGATGATTTACTTTAGTATTTACAGATTTACAGCACAAATTGTACGCAGAAAATTCTAATGCTAATCAAAATAAAAAGTAATTTAAACAAGTGATAAGCTTAAACAAATTAAATAAGGTAAGTTTTAAGGCAAAAGTTTAAATGAAATACGGATCTGTAACGTTTGTACGGATCTGCATCGGTTGTATGAATCTGCAACGTATACGAATCTGTAACGTTTATTATAAAATATAAATTACATGGCACTAATGAGGAAGGTTCAAATCTATCCGAAACTCGTAAAGAAAAAATGGAGTTTTTCTCTGAAAAAAAATCCAATTATGCCTTCGAATTACTTACTTGAGTTTTATTGCTCACAAAACTCCCCAAAACATAAATTATTGTTTTTAAATATTATAAAATAAGACTATATCGAACTCGGCACTCTAGCTAGATGACAGCTAACCGACATTCACTCACGTATATAGTAAAAGAAAACCATCGACATGGTATCTAGAGATATACATACCCGAGCAGAAATTTTTTAGGGCTCAAATCCGGTCCTGATCAGGTTAGCCCTAGTTTGATAGGGCCCTGATCATGAGTGTAACGCTTTTGCCTAATCAGGCCCTGATTAGGATAAACGGATCAGGCACTGATCAAGTTTTCCACATAAAATTAAATAGGACAAACCGTAGTAAGGCATTTTGTATCAGGCCCTGATCACATTGCCCAACTAGGGGTCAGATACGAAAAATCAAATAAGGGCCGGATATATCCAAATAAGGTTTGCCCTAAAAGGGTATTCTAATTCAGGTCCTGAACAGGCCCAAATCAGATTGCCCTAATAGGGCTTGCCCTATTTGACCGTGATCAGGCCCTGACTGTATTCAGGCATTCCCTAACTGATTTCTGCTCGGGTAGTTATTGAGTTAAGTGGTGGAATTCAATGCTAAACATTTTAATTTAATTTATAAAAAAATAGAAATAAGACAATTATTATTGAAACGTCGTTTTTAAAATTTATTGATGATTGCGAAATATGACAAACCAAGATAAGAAACACTATACGCGAACAATTGTTTATGCAAAAAATAAAAAGCAAGGATGAGTGTGTTACCCTCAAGGATTTACATTATCTTTTTTTAATTAAATAAATATAAACCAGAATATATTATTGTAGGCTGAAAAACACTGAGAAACGTTGTATTTGGACTGATTTTCCTGGATTAAATTAGTTGACAATAGTACATTTTGCTACAAGAGATGAAAACACTGCTTTTTCGTGAGCGCAAATTTGTTCACGCGACGGGATAGCGGGACGATTTCACGAACGTAAAATTTTTACATCTCGCGTAGGAAATGCAATTTTTTTGTATGATAGTATATATCTGTAGGTGGGAGGTAAACTACACCAAGTCACATTTTTAAAATTTTACAGGAAAGCCAAAAACCTGTTTGAAAACGGACTATGGACTATGGACTTGGTGTCATTTAAAATTGTTCTATCTCGAAAACTACACTAGTTAGGACTCAGTGCTATTAACCTCTCGGTAGAGAACAAAATCCTGATTCTAACAGTATAAAAAAACGTATTTTGAAAAAATTGGACTTGGTGTAGTTTACCTCCCACCTACAGAATTATAGTATATATTATATAAAATATTATTAAGAATATATTAATATATATTTGAATATATTAATTTATGTTAATATTATTCAGAAAATTAATATATTATACATATTAATTTTCTATTTTTTCAAGGTTGCTTTGTTTTAAAACTTTGTAAAATTATATGAAAATACCATAGCAACTACAATTTGTTATTTAGCGAAAATGATTTTACACAGTAGAAAAAAACCATTTTCAAAATAAACTTTTCTAGTGCTATCATAGAAAAAAAGTTTTAAGTGGAACTTTAATTTCTTTTTTACTTTTTGTATTGTTCGTTTTAATCAGTGAATATTTTATTGTATTATAATTTATTGAATCTTCATTTTAATTTTTTATGTAATTTTCAGTGTACTAATTAAATTATTTTATTTAAAGTAACAAAAAAGGGTTTTTATGTAATTGATTATAAAATATAATCATTTCTCAAACATGAGCAAAATGGATTCGTGGGAAATGGGTAGAAAATTCAAATTAAAAATTAATAAAATTTATTTAACCCTATTTTGGTCTTAACCGTTTTTGGTCTTTAAATATCAGAAATGTCTACAGACAGCGACGAATCGCTTTATGGGAAGTGAAACATTGTCTGAAACATTGATAACTAAATTCTATCTAACTGGAAACTCAGAATTGAAATAAAATAAAATTCGACGGATTAAATTCGACGAAAAATAAAATTCATCGGTGTAGTCCAAAAAATAATTTAGATATTTATATTTAAATAATGTTTATATTTTATTTGCTAACATTTTTGGTTTATATCATAACCATCATCAGGCACAAAAAATATAATATAAATAAACTAACAAATTAAGAAAAAAGAGAAAAAAGCAAGAATTACAATTCTACATAAAAAATTTTTTTCAAAAAAAAAAACAAAAAAATTATATATATAATCAAGAAAAATAAGAAAATGTAAATACTGATATAAGATACTCACAACAAAACGCAACAAAAATATCCAAAAAACTCTTAGAGTATATGGGCCATTTTCACCAAACGCTTACATTTCAGATTAAAAATTAAAAAAAAAAAAATTAATATTTCATTTAAAAATAATTACAGGTGCTAAGACCAAGGTTTGGACTATATGGAGAAGTAGATAGTCGCACACTTTTTTGCATAAATTAGCATGTAGATGCTGTCGCAACTTTGGCTACATAGCAAATTGTCAAGTCCGTTACCATACACAAATCGTAAAAATTCTCACATTAAAAAAAATTTTAATTTTCAAAATCAACTTGCTTTAAGGTGATTTATATTCCCAAAGTTGAAAACAGGCAATGGATCAGTTTTGCTTTTTTAAATTAAAATTGGAGGCAAAAATTACCCTAGAATTTTAAAATATTAAATTATTCTGAAGAACTTTTCTAAATAAAGCAAGTATATATTTATTTAAAGTATTTACTTTCATTTGGATTATATTTGTCTTTCTTGGTTGAAAGAGAATTGGCAATTTAAAAGATAAAAAAAGTTAATTAATATATGAATACCCTTGAAAACTATGCGGTAACGGATTTGACATTTGGTAACGGATTTGACTAAAACTTTTACCAAATGTCAAAATCGTTACTAATGTATTTTAATAATATTTTTCAAGTCAATACTTACATGCTGTTATACCGAATTTCGAAAAAAAAACTGCGAGCTATTTTGAGTTTTCCTTATTTCAACCGCGTTTATGTATTTTTTCCTTTCTTTTTTGTACCGTATCGTCAAAAATATTTTACAAGCTCAGTCGTTCTCAAACATCAGTTAAGAATTCTTTTAAAATAGTAAAGTGTAAAGTTAAATTTATTTGAATGGCGTCTCAAGAATTTTCAAGTGTAAAATAGTCCAATTACATTTTGATTTATTTGTAGAATTTGCATAATACATTCAGCTAAAAAAATCACTTTATATATAAGAATTGCATACCTTCATTACATCGGCATAAAATTGAATGAAGATAAACACCGTGGATGCCGAAAAATAGTTATGTCAACTGCAACTTAACACATTTAAGATGGTACAATAGAGAAAACGTTCATTTAACGTTGTAACCAGGTTTTGACCATTACTTGCAATTTTAACTCGAAAATATGTATAACGACTTACATATAAATCAATTATGTTCCAGAATTTAAATTATTCTAAGTAAACATTTTTTTTCCAAATTTTTAGTTTTGACTTTTTTTGGGAAAACCTGAATAACTTGGTTATTGCAGGATTGCAGGATGCACCAAAATTCGAGTTTTTTAACTTATATGAAAGAATATTGACTATTAACTGTAGGCTTCAAGAAATTAAAATTATTTTCAATCATTGTTTGTTCACAATTTTTGGCGTTGAATATGGAAAATTTAAAAAAAAACATAAATTTTTGATTTTTTTTCAACTTTTTTCGAGTGTAACTTCCAGAATCCTTGATGAATTTTTACAAAAAATAGCTCAAAATTTTTGTTAGTATTTTTACTATGCATTTGTATCATTAGTATATTAAATTTGTTTGTTTTGTAAAATATGCGATCCAAAAACCGGAATAACCTGTTTGTTCAAAGAAAAAATTGGTTTTCCGCGAATATCTAAAAAACAAGAGCTAACCTAAAAAAATTAATATGATATCCGTGCTCAGCCAATCAAAATCTTTAAGAAAAGTTGGGTTTTATTTAGGGAGATTTTTCTTGGAAACTAGTGATAATTTATTTGTCAGTTTGTTATATTCTGTCAATTCCGTTACCAACCACATGGCAACGGACTTGACTGGTAACGGACTTGACATTAACACTAAAACATTAAAAAAAAGCCAGATCTGCAAAAAATAATTATTAGCGAAAAATAGAATCACCTTTAAAACCTGTCCAATAAATAATATCAAACTGAAAAAGTATAAAAAATACTACGTTAGTTTCAAAAATAATGGTAACAGACTTGACAAAGAATAAAAATACCAGACTTGAAGAAATCGTATTCTTAACACTACTGCAATTCTTCTGGACCGAAGAATACAAAATGGCTAAAAAAGATGCTTGACTAGTTTAGCAATAATTCTGTATATGTGCCGTCTTCTGGTGATAAAAATTTGAACTATTTGTTGTCAAATTAATTACATGGTAACGGACTTGACAAAAAGTGGGAGACATCCTTTTTTTAGTAATATCATAAAATACAAAATCATTTAATTAATTTTTGACTAAAAATGTTCAATATATATAGATTATATTTAAAATAAACAAAACTGTTTATTTTAAAAAGCTGAATTATTTAACAAAAACAAGAGTCAAATTTCATAAAACTTGAAGGGGACAAGCATTTTTCCAAACTTTTACATTTAAAACCTTTTATTTCTTAAAACATTTTAATATTTTTCTTATTTTTTTAGGCTACAAATATTTAACACAGTCTCTTCTATGTAAAACAGTGCTTTAATTTAATTTTAAAGATTAATTTATGTTAAATATTTCTATTTTTACCTCTGGGACAGCAAATGTAAGCAAATTTTGAAAATGGCCCATATATAAATATAGAGAGAACATAACTTTAAAATTGTATGAAGAGAGACATAAGAAATCGTGTTTGCTAATATGTCATATTCAACTTCTCATTTCGCCATTTGCATTTCTGTTTATTTACAACAACCAACTATTGTATTAAATTATAAATTAAAAGCAATTAAATAATTTAAAACGAAACAAAAAGTACAATCTATTATTTTTAGTTGTGCAAATTTTTATAAAATGAATGAAAATAATTACGAGAGTATTTTACATTTATTGTGTTATTTCCAGTGGTTTTAGTGAATATTTTATTATTTTATATTGCCCATGTGCAAATATTTAAGTTATGTATAAATTAGGCATGACCAGATATGTATGAACAATTTTCAAACCATCTTTTTCTTCGCTCCCACCGGCTAATTATGTTCCATTTGACTCGAATATGAACTATATCAAGTTTTATTGATATCGGAAAATAATTACCCACCGCGCAGTGGCGTCGAAGATAAGAAAATTAGCAGAATAATAGGATGTTTTATTTTTATCAGATATAATTATCTTAAAACATAATATATCTCATAATTTTGATTTTTTTTACTAAACGCTAATTAATCAACGATTATAACGAGCCTAGGGTATGTAGAAATCGATCTTAGAAAAGTGATTTATCTTAATTTTTCTTCTTACATATACGAAAATTCACTAATTCATAATAATCTTTTTTCACAGAAAAAAATTAATTTTTATGGTTAAATTTATAATAATTTTTCATTCAAAAGCAACATTTTTCCAAAAGAAATCAATAAATTAAATTAGATTTATTGTATGATGGGTATTTGCATCTGTAGTTTTCGACCACCTGAATGGTGTATTGTGTACCTTCCTCGTCTTTAGTTAGAATGCTGTTGTATTCCGTGTCACCAACTTAACACCGAGTCCGGCGGTATCATTAACAATATGCAAACTTTGGCAAAACAACGTGGCTTTGACGAAATCCTCATTCCGATGGGTCATGTAGCAAAAAATCAATACAAATTCTAAATCGATTAAAAAAACTCTGATTTTTTGCTATGACAAAATCACTAATGTTCTTATTAGCAAAAAGTTGCTTATGTTTGACTGCGTCAAAATCTTTTTTGCGAGTTTGGGGTGCGATGGGGATGTCTCGTGCTGGGACCTCAAGGTTCTGAACCATTTTTCGTTTTTCATCAAACGAAATCTCTGGGTCGAAAAAAGCCAAGCCAATATTTGCTTCCGTTAAATAGTGAAGATGATAATCAATTTTGTTCAACATTTCTTCTGAAACTCTTTGGTCAATTCTGATGAAATCCAAATCCTGATATGCGGCTGCTGTTCCATCTATGCATTTGAGCCAAATTTTTACATACAACATAGAAAAATGCAAACGTCTCGAAATAATGCAAACGGCGTGACTTGTTGGACCTGGGCCTTTGAATTTGTAGTTCTCAATGGTTTCGCCAAGAAAAATCAATGTAACTTCCAAAAATTCTTTATATTCGCTGCGTGGGTGTGATTTTTCCAACTTTTCATGACAAAAAATTACTCGAGCTTCTCACGAGTGTTTTGGAATTTTGTTTCCCAGTTTTTGTCCGATATTCCATTTTTGAACATTGTTGGATTAATTTTACCATCGTCCCATGCCTTCTGAAATTTGTTGAACAAATAAACGTCAGGTGCTGTGGTCTTTCCAAATTTGAGATCATAAACAGCCCGTAGTTTAATCTTCTGTATGTGATGACGACATGGGAATCGAATCAAGTTGTGGCCAATCTTTTTTTCCACCTTTTACTAGTCCAGCGGTACTTGATGTCGTGTCGTAACACATGGCTTCGACTTTATCAGTAAGATCCCATTCTTCAAGGCATTCATATATCGCAATCGCAATCGATAAGCCGCTCTGTTCTTTGCATTATGGAACCGTTAATAACTTCTCAATATTACCAAATGTTACTATGGTTGGCAAACGATCTACTTTACCATGTCCAGTTAATTCTGCTAGCAATGTATCCAAAAATAAAAATTTGTGTTACTCAAACAAAGTCTAAATCTAACATAAAAATTTATTTTTTCTGAATTTTCGCAGAAATTGGATTTAAGAAGAAGAAATTCGATAAAAACGCTTTCCTAAGATCAATTTCTACATACTTAGGCTCGTTGGAATCGTAAAGTAATTATCTTTTAATAAAAAATTATGAGATGTATTATATTTTAAGATGATTATATCTGATAAACATAAAAAATCCTATTATTCTGCTAATTTTCTTATCTTCGACGCCACTGCGCGGTGGGTAATTATTTTCCGATTTCAGTAAAACTGCATACACTTCATTTTCGAGTCAAAAGGAACATAATTAGTCGGTGGGAGGGATGAAAATAACAACTTCATAAGTTAGGTCATGTCTAATACATCCTGAAAGTATATTATGAAAACTAGCTGGCGACCAACTTTTCATTATTGTGTAGTTTATTTTTAATAGATAAAAGATTAAAATTTATATGTTTGGTTAGAATCAAATCCTAATCTGTCATTTTTCTTATTTCTTTTTATATAGTAGCAGTGAGGGAGAAACTATTATTTTTTTGTGGTAGGTTTTTTTCTTATAGATTTAAAAGAAACTCGCAATAATTGTACAATTTTGAATCAAATGAAAAATTTATGCACGTCTTTGGGAAGACAAACCGGTTTCTCTCTCAGAGAAATAAAGGAAAACAAACAAACAAAAAAACGATTTGACAGAAGATCAGTCACGATTAATATTAGTTATGGTGGTCGGTTGAAAAAACTTAAAAGCTTCGTAATTATAAAAAAAATTTTTCTTTGATAATAAATACAAAACACAACATCATCAAAAATGAAATAAAATGATTTAAAAAAATTTTCAAAAAAAAATCAAAAAGATATAAAAAAACTAAGGTAACGAAAAAAAATTCTAAATAATTCAAATAAACGAAAGGTAGACATTGTCCAAACAAATACATTCTGATTGTTTATTCATATTATTAAGATGTTTTTTAATATGAATAGCTTCAGAAATCTTTCTTTTTAATGAATTAGATTGAAAACATAATATTTCAGGATGTTCCCAATCTATCTCATGGTTTTTAGTAATAACATGCAGTGGCGGATTACCATAGAGGCGGAAGAGGCGGCCGCCTCGGGCCCCACATGCACATGGGCCCCCTCGCTACAAATAGTATTGATATTTTATAGGTATTCAAATATCAGATGACTGCGTTCATTCAACCAAAGTTTTTAAACCTAAAGATTTTTTTAATATTATCCCACATGTAAAAGTGTTAGGTTGTCAATTTGTATTACTTTGTTTCATGTATGTATTTATTTTAATAATTCTAATTTAATAGTTTTATAATTTTTTAATGTACAAATTCGTTTTCCAATTTGTATAGTAAAAAAACATTTTGTTTTGAAAAGTTCCACCGTTACGAATGAATATTAATACTAAAACTTTATTTGCAATGGGCTGTTATTATATTAATCGCAAAATTATTGAGAAAAACAAAATCCAGATAAGTATTTTTTGTATATTTGAAGTATATTTGAGTTTTATGTTTTCATCAATGATTTTGGATTTCTTTTAAGACCTTCAATTTATTGAAAGCATTAAACTGAAAACCTCAATTTTAAGCATATTTTAGATTAATTTCATATATAACTAAATAAATGAAAACTTTTTAACGTGTAGAATTGAAATCTATTATTGTATGCTTATAATCCATGTATTTTTTATACAATACATGCTAAATTCATCATTTGGATTAACGTTTGAAAAGGGTTTCCTTATGATATGATTGATATAGTATAGGTGTTTTAGCTTTAGTTGTATATTTCGTTTTATCAACGTTGATTGGAAAAAAGATTGTCTAAAAAATTTGTTTGAAAAATTTGAAAAAAAGATTGTTTGTAACTGGGCGTATTGATACTCAAATAGCTCGTGAAATTGAAGTACAACAAAAATGCTGGCGGGAAGTTTTAAAAAGAGTTGCAGTACTACAGTAACTTTGGGTTTAGCATTTCGTGGTCATCGAGAAGATATTGATTCGAACAGAAAAGGAAATTTTATGACATGCATTGAGTACCTATCCCAATTTGATGATTTTCTTAAAAATCATTTGGAGAGGTACAGCCATCCAGGAAAAGGTAATGTAAGTTATTTATCACATACCACATGCGATGAATTTATAAATTTAATGGGAACTGAAGTAAAAGAACACCTAATTCAAGAAATTCAGGACTCTTTATATTATTCAATTATTGTTGATTCTACGCCAGACGTGAACCACACTGACCAACTAAGTTTTATATTAAGGTACATTGATAAAGTGGGCGATGCGAGAGAACGATTTTTGGATTTTTACAAATTGAAAATCACAATTCAGAATATCTAGCACAACTTATTTTGAAAACTTTAAACAATTTGTCTTTGGATATTAAAAATTGTCGCGGTCAAACATATATGGCCGGAAAATATAATGGTTTACAAGCCAGAATTAAAACTCTAAGTGAGACCGCCATTTTTATTCCTTGTACAAGTCGTACGCTTAATTTAATTGGAAATTATGCTGCAGATGCCTATTCTACTGCGGTGTGTTATTTTAACTTTATCCAAAATATATATGTATTCTTTTTTTCATCTACTCACAGATGGAAGTTGCTTATTGATAATTTTTCCGATCCTAATTCCAAACATATTAAAAAAATTAAGTTACACAAGTGACAAGATGGTCTGCAAGATTTGATGCAGTATCCGCCTTGCGGTTTAATTACAAAAATCTTAAAAGCGTTCTTATCCAAATTAGCGAAAAAGAAGACGAAAAACCGATTACTAATGTTGAGGTTAAAAAATTAGCTAGCTCTTTCGATGAATATGAATTGCCTTATTAACCGTTCTATGGGATATATTATTGCAAAGAATCAATAGTACTAGAAAATCATTTCAAAATATTCAAACGAACTTAATACAAGGAGTAAAACTGTTTAATTCTTTGTCACAATTTATAAGGGATGTTCGGAATGATTTTGAGAGCATAGAAAAGCAAGCAAACTTATTAACAGACAATATTAGCTACAAAGAACGACGAAAAAGAAAACGCAAAATTATGTATGATGAATCATCTGCAAATGATACACAGCTAGTAGGACGAGAATTGTTTATTATAAATACTCACAATATGATCTGTGATAGACTTGCCACTGAAATGTTTACCAGAACGTCCATATATGAAACTGTTTTAAATAATTTTAAATTATTTTTTGATCAAAATATATCCAGTGATGAAGTTGACAAGTGTATTTTAGAATTGTCAAATACATATGCGAGGGATATAGAAGTACAATATTTTAAAGACGAAGTACATCATTTTTTAAAATATATAAAAGAAGAGAACATCACTTGTCCATTTAAGATGTACAAGGTAATCATTGATGGCCTGCAATCTTCATTTCCCAATGTGGAAACTATTTTAAAAATATTTCTTACATTGCCAATATGCAACGCAAGTGGGGAACGATCTTTCTCCGTTCTGAAGCGGATAAAAAATTATTTAAGAAATAGTCTTAATCAAACTCATTTGCAAAATTTTTGGTAAAATCTTAGGCCCCAAAATTTTGTTCCGCCTCAGGCCCCTTAAAGGCATAATCCGCCACTGATAACATGCTCACATAAAGCACAATGAGATTTGTTGCCTCGGGAAATATAGTATTTGTGATCCTTCATTCTATTGACCAAATACTGTTTAGTTTCACCGATATAAGACAATCCACAATTGACATCCGCACAATCAAACTTATAAACTAAATTAGAAAGATGTTCAAAAGGAATGGGATCATTTAAACGTGTGAAAATACAATTACGTAGCGTGTTACAAGGTTTACCTACAGCTTTGATATTATATTTAGAAAGTTCAAAATTTAAATTTTCAAATAAACTTTTAATATATGGAAGACATATTTTGTTATTGAATCATCGTAATTATTACTAGTTGTAATTAAATTTCTATTAAGTTTTAAATCAGTACGATTAATATGGTGATCAATAAAATAAATAGGATAGTTATTTTCAAGAAGAGTCTTTTTTAATAAATCAAAATTTTTTTGATGAAACGAAAAGTGAGATAATTTTAAAATTTTTTAGATGAAATCGTTACGGTATTTATTTTATAAGAAATAGGTAAAGAAGAAATATAATTTAAATAACGACCAGACCAAGTTGGTTTTAGAAACCAATCGGTTATTAACCTACCATCATCACATTTAACCACTAAAGTTTCTAAAAAAGGAATTTTGTTTCCAATCTCAATTTCAATTGTGAATTTAATTCGTGGATGAAAATCATTAAATTTTTCAAGAACAGAGTCAGTTAAGTTACAAGGAATTGAAGTTAGTATATCACCAACATAGTGAAAATAAAAGAGAGAAGGCGAAAATTAAAAGATTCAATAATTTTTGTTTCTAAATATTCCATAACTAAGTTAGCTAAAACAGGACTTGCCATTGGTGAACCAAAAATTTGTTGATAGAAATGTTTCACTAGTTTACAAGAAAAATCTCCCGAAATAAAACCCAACTTTTCTTATAGATTTAGGCTTCCTGAACACGAATATCATATTCATTTTTTTTTGTTAGCTCTTGTTTTTGAGATATTCACGAAAAACCAATTTTTTCGGTGATCAAAAATGTTGTTTTGGTTTTTGGGTCCCATATTTTACAAAACAAACAAATTAAAAATATTAAGAAAACATGTGCATAGTAAATATGCTAACAAACATTTTGTGCTATATTTTGTAAAAATCCATTAAGGATTCTGGAAGTTACAGTCGAAAAAAGTTGAAAAAATACGAAAAATTCTCGTTTTTTTTTTAAATTTTTCCATTTTCAACACCATAAATTATATAAATCTTCTTATGGATATGGACCTCCTGAGCACGAAGTTGGGTTTTATTCCGGAAGACAAAAAAGTTTAAAATAAAATCATAAGAAAAATAACAATGGTTTAAAATTAAAAGAAGACCTTCAATAAATATTTCTTTAGCAAATCGTTTGTATTGAATATTGTTTTTTGAAATTCTAACATTTTCATGATTTTGTCGTCGGATATTACTTAAATCTACTTAAATCTTAAATCTAAATCTTAGATTAAACTCAGAAAAATAACTAGAAAAACTTACTTAACACCAGGCGACAAAGTACTCGGATGTGATATTAAAAATTCTTTAATTTGTTTTTGTGTTGGGTTTATAATATCTAAACGTCGTCTTAATGCTTCTTGAAATGTCATTGCTCCTCCCATTGCTTCTCTTGTTCTATAATCATAATAATAAATTTTTAAAAAAATCGATTAATTAACAAGACAAAACTACTTACAATTTTGAAACTTCCGCCCCTTTGCCACAATATCGTGCTAATTCATCAATTCCTTCTTCTTTTATCACAGTTGAGTCAACATCAAAACAGACAATATTCGATTTAATTAATACTTGTGCTGCCTCACGAACCCTTAATTCTTTTGTATGATTTGAGTTTGTCGTCCCACTATATGATGGTAACCCATTTACTGTTGTTACAATTGTTCTCATTGTATTTTGTAATGGCACTTTATTTTCTGTTGCAGAAATTGCAACTAATCCCATTAAAGAATTGTTTAGACTGAAAATATAATAAATAAAACAAACAATAAAAAAATGCATTTTATTTTTTCGTCCTTCACTTTCTTAATTGAAAATTATGCCAATAACAACTTGAACGCGCCTTTTTGTTGTTATTAATTTCTATATCATATAATTGTTGCTACGTCAACATGTGTAAAATATTTGTTTACTGTATGAAAATAATCTCGTGATATTTCAAATAAATAAGAAAATTCTTTGTTATATTTTTGATTGTAGAAAAAAATTATCTATTAAAAACAAAAATATTTGTTTGCTCGACCACAAATGGAAATTATTTATTAATTAAATCATTCAATTTATTATGCGAAAACAATAACAAGTATTTAAATATTTAACTTCCTCGATTCATTTACGTGTACGTACAAATTACAATAAATAATATTGAAACGATAGTGTTTTCAATTTATTCTACTGTACTTTGATTGGCATAGGTGTAAGGTAAGTGCGAGTAGGTCCATTTTTATTATGTGAATGGTTTAAGACAAGTTCTATACGGAAATGATTTCCATTAAACTCGAACTTGGTCGAACTCGAACAATGATGTAAACCTTTATAACCTAATTTAAAATGTCTATGATTTATCAAAATACCATAGTGTTCAAGAGATATTTAAATTTATTGTATGTGAAAGTGATAAAGAAACTTTAAATTGCTTTGTTGGATCTTATGAAATTTAATCTGACGTTTAAAAAATGTAACAAACTACAAAATAATATTATAATTTATAAAGAATTAAAGTTCAGTACGAATTCTTATTTAAATTTTAAGGTTTCGGTTCTGAGCTTCGTTTCGATGCGGTGTTATATAACAATAATCTGTATTTTTTCTCTACAAAAAAACATCACTATACAACTCGTCTGATTTCTTATCAATTTATTTTTGAATGATTTGTTTTTAATTGAAAAATAGTATATTTTACAACGAGCACAGCATGTTACTAATATATCACGACTGTCGACCACAGTGCTCAGTACTTTTTTCTACAATCAAACTGGAAACCCTTTGTATAAAACCTAGACTGTCCAGTAGTCAAATTTTTTAAATGTGAAGCGGTGAAGAATTAAGTTTTTTAATGAAAAGAAACGAAGAGATTTTTAACACTTCACCACAGTTATAGAATTTGGCTACAGATCAAAATAACTTAAAAACAAACATGTATTGGGATAATCGTAAAAAATATAAGATAAAACTGTTTCGACAAATTGGCTGAAATCTAACAAGAGACTGAACGGATTTGTGGAAAAAATGTTGGACCAATTGCTTCACACTACAGGTGCGATACACAAATAACAACGGTTACACTCCAAAAAACTATGCAAAATGTAATGAAAATAACAGATTTGTATCTACACTACACTAAAAAAAAATTTAAGTTATGTAAACCTCATCTCGAAGTCAGCATTTTATTATTCAAACAAAGAAAAAAACATTCAAACACTTTCACGATGGTTGGGCGAACTAAAGTTAACCATTTGTCTTGTTAACAGAATGACGTTTATTTAAAATATTATGTGTTACATACATTATAACGTAAGTTGAATGAAGTTAATAACTATGTATTTCCATGAAAGAGATTAACTTTGGTCTTTAATCATCAATTTTTAATTTCAAAACAGAAGTGTTTAATATTGATGGCACTATATTTAATTTTGACATACACAAAACGCCCGGCTGCCTCAACTACAACGTTCTAATATGTACAGAAGTTGTATAAATTTCTGGGTTCGATTCGCCATACTCTTTCTCCCATATTATTTCTCCCCATTTTGATTGAAACAGAACATTTTTTTGCAGTTAAATAATGGATACTTAACTCAAAGTTGTATTCACACCTAAAATAAAATACATTTATGAATAAAACGTTAATCGATTGTAATTTTACCTTGTACTATATACATAAGTCCCACAACTAAGGTCATCAAGATTTCAGATAAGTTTTCAGTTATTGCAAAACCTATTGTAAATTCTAATACAATTCAACTTGATCTAATTATCTGATATTATTTGATGTTTAACATCCTGTCTTTTGTACTAATTTATATCTGGTCATTGATTTAGTGTGGTTGTGACGGAATGATCGAGGAGCAAAAATTAACAGATCAGTCGCATTTGTAATTAAATTGTTTTGTCTATACTCTATACAACGCTTATCTGTTTGTTCACAATTTGAATCTCAGCTTGATTTTGAGATTAGCATGGTGTTTGGTTGTAGGCAACGAATCATAGTTTATAATCCTAATTGTAAAGTGGCTGTAATGAGTCACAATTAACCAGATTGTACACGTATTTGAACGAAAATTCTTCTTTCGAAAATTATTTAAATCTAGCGTCGCGGATTTGGTGTATGAATCTATCTTGTGCTTGTTGATATACATTTTGCTATCGCAACAAACTGTATTGGTTTCACATTAGGATTTTGTTATTAATATCCACTTGCATTTCAATAATCTCTGACCAATTACTTCTTCTCGTCACTTTATTAACTATTTGAAAACCTGCTCATAGTAAATGCAAGCCATAGCTCGTTACAACAACCATACGAACGGCCTCATGTTGTCATCAATCGAAATTCCAAAATATTAATTGTCGATATTAAAGATGAAAATAAAACTATAAGTATCAACAGATTTAAGCCCAGTTATCAAGATACTATAAAATTTCACAAATCACTAAATAAATATTCACCGCAATAATACATAGTTCCACTCACGTTTGGAGCCCAACGAATCAAAGTGACAACCCCGAAAAAATTTCAATCCCAGTATCGACACAGAAAAAATAGAGCGACGCTGATGGCTAACGTCACTACAGCTCTGGAAACAAAATATTCTGGACATATCCATTGCTAATATCCATCAAAATACTTTAATTAATGGCTTACCAATGTTATAGATTTCGCGTAGTTCTAATTATTCTAAAGAAAAATGTAGTATCCCAACAAGCATAAACTCTGTTGTACGAGAAAAAAAAATGTTTACCGGAAGTGACAAACCGAAAGTTGGAATGTAGAACTGTTACAAATCATACTCTTAGCATGTATACCAAGTTTAATCAAAATCAATTATCAGGAGCTGATGTTATTGAAATTTCAAATCAACAGGCTCGGAAGGCCTGCTCCTCCCACTTATTCCAATATAGTCCTAAAACGTACCAATTCTTTGTCATTCAAATCTCCATCTTTTATGATAGTATCATAAAAATTGATTAATGAAAGAAGTCTGTATGCTCTCAACAAACTTTAAAACCAAAGTGTAAAAAGTCAGAAGCTGTATGGTAGACTCCCGACCACTTTGATCAATGTGCCCCAAAATATGATAAATCTTCTCACGCTAATTGAAACCTTTTTCATAAGTTTCATCATAATCCCTTCATTATTGTAGGCTGTAGTGTCCATAAAGACACTGAAAAAATTCAAAAAATTGCAAAAAAAATTTGTACCGGAAGTGAAAAACCGAAAGTTGGGATGCAGAACTGTTTGGGAACCGTACTAAATATTTATGTGCCAAGTTTCATCCAATTCGATAAACAAGTACAGATGTTATAAAGTTTTAAAAAAACACAGGGGCTCGGGGACCCCTCACCACTTTGTTCAATATCGCTCAAAAACTAATCAGCTGCGTGCCTTACATACTTGCATCTTTTTTCAAAGTATGCTCAAAATTCGTTCACGAACGAATGCCCCCAACAAACATAAAAAACATAGTGAAAAAAACACCTGTTGTATGGTGGACCCCCAAACCTTTATCCAATGTACCGCAAAAACTAATCAAATCTTTCTCATATTAATTGAAACCTTTTACCAACGTTTCATGAAAATCCATCTGTAATTGTAGACTACAGTAGGGATAAACACTAAAAAAAAATGTTTAGTCGGAAGTGACAAACCGGAAGTTGGTATGCAGAAATATTGGAAACAGTACTAAAACCTTATATACCAGGTTTCAAAACGATTGAAATCCAGGATTAGAAGTTATTTAAAATTCAAACATAAAGTAGTTCGAAAGTTCCCCCGCCATTTTGAAATGAATCCAGATCATCCCGATCAAGATCCTATGCAGGAATTTCACGAACCCACTCATCCAACCACCCACACTCCCCCAATGCCAGCCATTTTTATTAAACTTTTTATGAAATAAAATAATTTCGTTATACATAATTGAAGAATTTTCATCTAAAATTATGTGGGATAGAAATTTTTTAGTGAAAGCAATGGAAAAAAACAAAAAACCTAACGGTTACTTTAAATAAGTAATTTTAGTGATTTACAAAAAGAACTATATTTTTTAGTGTTTTTTGTTTGCCTTATTTCATGTCAGTTTACCGATATTTAAATCTATTTATTTTCTATTTAGATGGGCTATAGAATCCTTCGGTCCGTATAAATCTCCAGGAGGTGATGGAATTTTTTCCGGTATTTCTCCAAAAGGGTCTAACAATCATTCTTCCATATCTCATGGGTTTGTTCAAAGCAAGCTTTCGCCTTGCTTACATTCCTCAGATACGGCGAGAAACTAAAGTTATTTTTATACTCAAGCCAGGAAAAAAACCAAATGAAGCCAAATCATACAGACCCATAAGTCTTACATCTTTACTTTTAAAAACAATGGAAAAGATGTTGGACTATCACATCCATCATGTATGTCCAAACAAAACCCTCTCAACTCTAGCCAGCACGCCTATCAGACTGGGAAATCTACTGAAACGGCGTTACACAAAATGGTGAAAGAAATTGAGAGCACCCTAAACTATAAGGAGGCACTTGTATGTACATTTATGGACATACAAGTAGCCTTTGACAATGTCCATTTCAATATGCTATCATTGAAATGGCTAAAAAAGAAAATTATAAACCCACTTATCATTGCGTGGATTATCAAGATGCTACAGAGTCGGAAGATAACGGCTACACTAGGTGATTATTCAGTGACTGTTACTGCATCTATAGGCTGTCCGCAAGAGGGCGTGCTCTCTCCGCTGCTTTGGCTAATGGTGGCTGATGATCTCCTCACTAAGCTAAATGATTCCGGCTTCAACACTGTAGGCTATGCCGACAACTTGGCAGTCATGGTTAGAGGGAAACATGATTCCATTTTCGCTGGTCGAACCCAGACAGTTCTTAATCTTGTATCAAAGTGGTGCAACAGATTGGGACTATCGATCAATCCCCAAAAAACAAGCATTATCGTTTTCACAAACAGGAGAAACTTCAATTTCGTTTCTCCTGTTCTAAACGGCGATCCAATACAAACATCAAAAGAGGTTAGATATTTAAGTGTGATCCTGGATAGCAAATTAACTTGGAACCCACACCTGAAATATATCTCTGATAAGGCAAACAAAGTTTTCTTCACATGCAGAAACCTGTTTGGGAAAACATGGGGTCTTAACCCCAAAAAGGATACTTTGGTTGCACCAAAGTATTATAAAACCAATTCTAACATACGCAGCTTTAGTTTGGTGGCCCAAAACGCACCAAATAACTGCTCAAAATATGTTTACAAAAATATAAAGGCTTGTGTGTCTTAGTGCCACAGGTGCTTTCAAAACCAGGCCAACGTCAACAATGGAGATTCTTCTAAAGTTTTCTCCATTGCACCTACATGTTAAATATGTAGCGGTGTTGAGCATTCATAGACTGCAGCTCACAGAAGGATTTAAGCTGGGCAATCTAACTGGACACCTTAAAATCCTTTGTGAATAGCAAGCTGAACTGCATATATACCATATTTCGGATTGTATGCCAAAAACAATAGATTTAAACAGGCACTTTGATGTCAAGATATTGGCCAGAGATCGTATTAAAAACTACATACGGTCACTGCCGCATAACGCCAGCATCTGGTACACAGATGGTTCTCGAACCAATATGGGCACCGGAGCAGGAGTGTTTGGTCCTAGAACAAAACAAACGGTTGATTTAGGCACCACAACAACCATATTTCAAGCCGAAATGTTTGCCATTATCAGCTGCGCTTTGCATTGTGCTGAAAGAAAATACCAAAATATTGAAATATATATTATATATGACAGCAAGGCAGCACTCTTGGCATTAAAATCTACGCGCTTTGATTCAAAACTGGTATGGGAAATGCTACCAAAATCTATTAAAAATCTTACTTAATTTAAGTCTTAAGACGTCTTAGTGATTTACAAAAAGAATCCACACCACTGGAGTGAAAGCTTCTAAAAAACTACTATATTTAATATTAGAAGCTTTACCGAATCTCATCTACCCAACTTTAGATAAACCTTTCAAACAAGGTTATAGAAGAGCTGTCATTAGAATTGAAGTAGTTTCGGTTGTAACTGTTTAAAGTTCTTATAGAAGCACAGCTGTTATAGTCTAAAAATTACTTCAATATCAAGACTTTAGAAGTTTTACTGAGACTGTTAGCGAATATTAAATATGTAAAACTGACGGAAACTATTGCTTTTATTATTTCAACTACATGAGCTTATTCGAAACTGAATATGCGACGGCCATTTCGTTTTTGTCGGAAAAGTATTATGCAACCGGCAGTTTTTGTTTTTTAATGAATTATTTAGATATATTTTGCACAATATAAAATATTCTTTATTGTTGAAATACATGATACATCTGATTTTATCTGAGTACTGCTTTATTTATAAAAAGAGATTTGAATAGCATCCACAAGTTGTGGTAGTTTTATTTCTCATCAGTGTCTGAGAATTATTAAAAAGTTGACCATGCGTTAAATGGTCACAACAACACATTGATTGATATTATCCTTGAGAAAACATTAACCTTTTAGTAAAACTGAAAGCGACAACTAAACATCGAAATTAATGACCTTCTTACTAATGAAAACAATCGTGCAAAATATATTGAGAACAATCGTGAAAAACTTATGACGAAAGATAAATAAACGATCTATAAATCATACAAGAGTATTAACTTTAGCAAATGAAAACAACGACTTACTTAGCAGTCAAAATCTACTGCCATAGTATAAAAGTGATTACCACTGATGCCACACCATACACAAATCCACTCGCTGCATTCATAAAACCGTAAGTCAACTACAACAACAACCAAGTCACAAGAAAAAAAAAATATGTTAAATAAAATAATACTATAGTGTGATAGCACTTAATTACAACGATGCTGTGATAATCTACAAATTTTAAAAAATTGTTGCTTTATCTTACCTAATTGTAACTAATCAATTTCTATATATGGACTACTTTTGAATATTTATCTTTTAATTTTTACACATTTTAGATGAACTAAATCGACCACTTAATTTTCTTTAATATATTGACCTTATCTATATTGACAACTTTATGTATGATAATAGAAATGTATGTACATATTTTATTTAGATTTGTTTTGTTGCTATAGCAACCAGAAACGAAAGGAAAAATACGTTATGTAATCTTAATCTTGTATTGCGTACGTTCCATGCATTATTTCCAGTGATTTTGTTTATAAACCCGGGGTCAATATCAATCTCACAATAAAACCAAATATAATTATTTATCAATTAATATGTAAACATAATAGCAAGTGTCACAATAAAACAATTTGTAACGCTTTGTTATCAGTTTTATTTAATCGATGTATTGTTTTTCATGTATTTAGACAGAAAATTGCATGTACGATAACCAAGGTTTAAAACTTGTAGCTAGACAAAATATGACTAATTCCTCTCAGTACATTATCAGTTCATTTTATTTTAAGTACATATATTCATACTTTTGTCACTTGGCAAAATTTTACAAACAAAGAATTGCGTAGATAATTTTTTTTTGCTGTCAGATATTTTATTTTTCATTCATACAAACTATGGTATTTAAACAGTAGGCTTTGTTTTTACTGTCGGCAATTCTTCTTGTCGTCGATAATTTTGCTTTGTCGTTATGAAAATTCTTTGTTGTCATTTTTTCTTCTAACAAAATGAAATATAATTTTATCTTAGTAGGCGCATAAATGCTATAAATTTGTAATTTATGTTTGACAAATAAACATAAACAAGCAATCATTTATGAATGAAAACGGACATTTTTATTATTTGCAATTTTACATAATTTTTTATAAGCTGAATAATTTGTAGAAAAAACTTTATTTAGAAACTAATAATTATTATCTTTTAAATAAAATTATAATTTAAAAAAATTATCTCATTAAATACCACTCTTCATTGAAATTTTTGTCTAAAATTTTTCAATTATACTCATTAAATTATTTTTAAGCAACACTGCTCAATCAAACCACTACTTAAACCACTCGTCCTTCGGACTCGTGGTTTATTGTGCGCTTTGATTCGCAGTGTTGCTAAATAATTTAATTCGTAAAATCAAAAAATTTTCGAAAAAATTTCAATGACTCGTGGTATTACAACCGATAATAACATAAAAGTATTATCATTATAATCAAAATATTATTTTATTAAAAATTTTGATAATGTGACCAGTTAACCTCGTTAGCAACTGATTATCTTGTTTTTTTTTTTTGCTCAATTCACGAAATTTTACACTATCCGCTTTGGAAGTAATTGACTAAAATGAGTATGTTACTCTAAAAAAGAAGTCTTGTTAACAAATGCCGACTTCAAACCTGGAATCATGTTCAACAAACAAAAAACAGTTTAACTAAGACTTCAATATGAATTGTGGAGTTGGAACATATAAAGTTTGATAATCAACTAACCCGACTTCATCTAATTGTGTTTATTCTTAAATTCTTGAAATTTTAAAAATTATGTTCTGTGATGGCGTATTTTCCAAATTATAGATAGAAACACGATAAGGAATTGGGAGGGTACCTAGAAAAAATGCAAACCGATAATACTTTCTTTGGGTCACCCATATATAAAAAATAATCGACATATTATTCGAGATCGAACCTCGACCAGAAAATTGATTAAATTGCCAAATTAGCACACGCTTAAATTTCCTATTAACGAACGCCAAATAGATTAATTATTTTCTAAATATAATTTTAATAGCACATACTAAATTATATTCTCAATTGTATGTATTTAAATCTTTGCATGTGGAAAATCAAGTTTCAACATTTTTAGTACTTTTAACGTCATCTTAAAATTGTGTAAAGGTTAACTATGTACTATGTCAATGTTTCACATAAGTAATGTCGTTTTATCTATTGGTTATCTAGTTTAATATGAATATTCTATTTCGTTTTTTGGCGTTTACTGAATTAGTTTACTACAGCTCATGGTCGTAGATAATAAATTCGGATCCGATGCGGAATAATGTACGGGCCCCAACCAGCAAGCTTTTCTTCCGTAAAACAAACATAAATGTATTATTACCAACATATGTCTTTCAAGAAATGCTACCTACAACCAAATAAAAAAATCGGTGCGCTAAAAAAAGATGCATCGACGATCAAACTTCATCAAATGATCAGAAAAAAAATTCTAGTGATTCTTCATGAACCTGAAGAAGAATTATTTCATTGGTTGCTGAGGGTTTATTTTTTAAAATATCTGTTATTTTTCTTGTGTGACACACATTGTGATAAATATAAAAATAAAGAAAAATGTAAAGAAAAGATTTATTACTTATTTGAATAATTTTGCACATTATTTGCTATATTGATCTTTTTGCTATATTTGATGATTAAACCTGATGGCACGGCAAAATGTGATTAGTTAGAGAATAAAGTTCATTAAATAATTCAGTTTTATTCTAAACAAATATTTCACCCTATAATTATTTTTATAAGTAAAAAATGTCAATTACTGGTATTTATTTAAGTTTTCGAAGATAATAAGATCTATCATAGCATATTGTTGAAAGAAACTAAGTGGACTATTATATTTTATTTGGTTATTTTTTTAATAATTCCTATTTAACAGTATCTGCCAATTAAGTTATATTAGAAATAAAACAATAAATTAGGCTAATCAAAACTTGATTTGTATGGTTATTAAGTTCTACTTATAGAAAATTTTACAGTAAGTTGTGAAACGTCAATTTTGGGATTAGACTTTATTCACTTTTTATATAGCTATAATATATTCTGCTAAAATTAAGTGTTTTATATTGAAATATTCAAACCTTTAAAAATATTGTTTTTATTGCATTTGTAGATTTTGATTTCAATTTGTTTTTTTTTACATTCTCAAGTATTCTTAGAATCATTATGTCAATGACCTGCCGGTTTGTCCTATATAAAATTTCGTACAGTCGTTGTTTTAATTCTGTAAGAATCTGTTTTGATATCTCGAGTATTGTAATTAACTATTGTTTTCGTATTTTCTTAATCTTTTCTCGGAGGAGTCGCCCGAGCAACGGTTCTGTGAAACTTCAATAACAGTAATTTTTTTTGTATTTTTTAAGGTTTTTATCCATATTTGCCTATAGTTATGACGCAATTTTCATAAAAATTTGATAAAAAGTTTCAGTCTTTGGTAAAAAGTTTCACCGGAGAAATTGCTGATGGTAGTACACCGTACAACAGCTAATTTGTCTCACTTTATTTTTATGATTTTGTGGATACTGCAACCTTCGTTCATGAATCAAATTGGGCGAAACTTTGACAGTAGTAGATGTAGATGACAAGGAACTGATCAGCTTTGGGACAAAGTATGATGGACAAAATGTTGGCGGTCTTCCGAACGGTTATTTTAGTACTGTTATAAAATTTTGTATAAAGTTTCGGTTTGGGACTTCCAGCATTCAATTTTTTTATTTAATAACAAACTATAATTTTGTAGAAATAAATTATAAATAAAATAGAAATAAATATGGAGGGGCTGAAATCTCACAGCTCTGAGATATCAAGACTTCGGTCTGGATTAAGGATTTTGATATAGTTTTCGGCAAAAAACTTTTATGGGGACATGGTTTTTAGTTTTGGGCAGCGATGTATATCAAACATAACTTTTGTTAAAGTACATGTATTTTTTATCTCTGTTTATATATGTATTACAAAACTAACACGAAACATCAATAGCAATACGTTGTTGGAAAATCATAACAGATCATATATTAACATAATTTACTGAAAAGATTATACAATCAGCAAACTACTCAAAACCCTCTCCATTTAGCGTTTCGAGAAAATATTTCCAAATCACAAATTCATATTTCTTTCAAAATTCCAAAAATATTGTAAAATAAAAATTTCAAACTTTTTTCAAACACGATTATCGTTGACATTTTTTGGTAGTTTATTTAGTCGGCTAGCCCTGATGAGAATGATAAACTTTTTTAAAGTTTAAAATTTTCTCATTGGTCTAGAGCGGTCGAAAATTGTATGGATTGCATAAAAATTTCATAATTTTAATTTTTTAGATTCAGTTCTCATTCTTGAGTTCCATGTCCAATTTCATTTTTTTTTATTGAAAGTTAGGCATTTTAAAGTGTTAATATAATTAATTATATATTAACGTCTCTGAATATCCGAAGATACCATGCCAACTAGGGATTAGAATCGATTGAGAATTAAGTTTCTTTGAGAAATTTATGAACGGCGACTTTGACATTTTTGCGGATTAAAGTTATCAGGGAAAACCCACGAAGGTAACGAATTCCAGAGATGAGAGACTCTGTTGAAAAAGTCGCGCTGGAAGGCTACAGTTCTACATCTAATTATTTGAACCGTAAAAGGATGGGCCGCTACCGATGCTCTGGTATGACGCGATAGGTTTGCAGACTTAGGTAAAATCGATTTGATCTCTTCAGAAACCCGTTCATCCATGATATATTTGTAGAAAATCGTCAAATCAGCAACATTTCTTCTATGCTACAAGGAATCAAGGTCATTAGTAAGATTTGAGTTACCAATTAATTTAACTGCTCTCCGCTGTACAGAATCAAGATACTTCAAACTACATAAGGATGCTCCTCCCCATATATGAGAACAATATTCCATGCAGGGACGTATAAAGGGGTAGCGAAAATCCGAAATTCTACGTCCACGCCGTGCTACCTGGGTAACGCTAACAGAATTAGGTTGGTGTAGTTGAGAGGGGCAGAGTAAATACTGCTTATACTCAATGATTCTGCACCATGGCGAGTCATTGGCGCCATAAAACCAATGCAACTCAAGCGTCTGTTCTCCATGTTAGGGGCGGCTTGGAGCGGGCGTCTGTCTTGGATCAAGCGGCTCGCTATATAAATGTGTAGAAAGCGTCTGTTCTCCATGTTAGGGGCGGCTTTCAGTGGGCGTCTGTCTTGGATCAAGCGGCTCGCTATATAAACGTGTAAAAAGGTTGTTTCTGGTGACCTTAAGATGCAGAACGAACCCATTCACGAAAATTTGGGTTGGGCGAAGGGCTAACACCCCATTTCCGTAAAAAAAATTATTGTCATGAATTCTGTACACAGGCCTCGGAATATCTCGGATTCATTATTGGAACGACCTCGGAAACTGTACCCGGACTACGATTTAAAAATGGGAACCTGGAACGTGCTTAGCCTCAGAAGACCAGGAGATCTCCTAAAACTCACTCAACAAGTCGAGAGCTACACACTGGATATAGTGGCATTACAAGAACTAAGATGGCCAGGCAGTGGAATCCATGAAACAGCGAAAGGATACACTCTGTATTATTGCGGTCATCAAAACGGAGGAGAATTTGGAGTTGGCTTTCTTATACACCGTCGCGTGAATCAGCATGTTATCGACTTCTGCCCAATTAATATGCGGTTATGCACACTGAGAATCCGCACGCAAAAATTCAATGTAACGATCGTCAATGTTCATGCACCTACTGAAGATAAAGCAGATGATATTAAAGACCTGTTCTTCCTAGAACTCGAGGAAGTCATCAATAACATCCCGCGGCACGATATAAAAATCGTGGTAGGTGACTTTAATGCTCAAATCGGTAGGATTGCAGAACTTAAAACACATATCGGCCCTAACAGCTTGCATCATACCAGCAACAATAATGGTTTTCGCGCAGCCGAGCTGGCTATGATGTATGATCTAGTAATTTCCAGCACTTTCTTCCCTCACAAGAGAATTCACAAGGCAACGTGGAAATCAAATGACGGAAGAACGGAAAATCAAATCGATCACGTCATGATCTCTAAGAGACACTCTACAAGTATAACTGACGTTCGATCATACAGAGGTGCTGATATGGACACCGATCATATGCTTGTCATCTTTAAGTACAAGTGCAAGTTGTCATCCACATTTAACAGACAAGCAAAAAAGACCGTGCGCTGGAATGTCGAAGCATTTAAACATCCGGAAACGCTGAATAGATATCAGGAAATAATAACACAAAACATAGAAGAGCATGACATCTCTTCTGAGATGCCATTAAACATACAAGAAGAATGGCAATCGCTTCAATCAACCATCATATCCGCAGCACAAACTACAATCGGAAAACGACCACCGAAATCACACAACGAATGGTTTGACGACGAGTGCCGCCAATCCGTTGAAAATAAACAAAAACTGCGAGAAAAATGGTTAACAAGGAACACCCGAAGCTCGCAAGCTGATTATCTATGCGCCAGGAAAGCCTCAGCAAAACTTCTACGTAAAAAGAAACGCGAACACATGAAGAGCTGCATCGAAAACATCAACCAACATGCGGCCAACGGAAATTCAAAAGAGTGCTTTGCCAATGCACGAAATCTGACCAAAGATTTCCACCCAAGATCTACAGCCATCAAAAATGTAAATAATGAACTTACAACAAGTGAACGTGATGTGCTGGCAGTGTGGCGATCCCACTTTCAAGACCTACTGAATAGGACGAACGAAGTTCATCCTATTCGAGCAATTGCTCCATCAACTGAAGAGATTTTTGTCCCTTACCCAGCAATAGAAGAAGTGGAAGCTGCCATTAAAAAACTGAAAAATGGCAAATCACCAGGTTTCGATGGAATTCCCGCAGAACTTCTGAAAAATGGAGGAGCAGCTCTGGTCTCACGTATATACGATCTGATTCTTGCAATCTGGGACCAAGAAGAACTACCTGATGAATGGAAAACAGCTCTCATTGTTCCGCTACATAAAAAAGGTGACCGTTTAAAGTGTGAAAATTATCGTGGCATCGCACTGTTGAACACTGCATATAAAATACTAGCTAATGTTGTACTTGCTCGACTCATCCCGTTCGCCGAATCTATCATCGGTGACTATCAGTGTGGTTTTCGTCCCAACCGCTCAACCACAGATCAATGTTTTACATTAAGGATGATTCTGGAAAAATGTTGGGAGTACAACATCAGCATTCACCAGCTCTACGTTGATTTCAGGCAAGCATATGATAGTATCATCCGCGACAACCTCTGGTCCGCACTCATATGCCTTGGTATCCCAGAGAAACTTGTTTCTCTGTGTAAACTCACAACATCGGGATCAAATTGTAGAATAGTAATCGAAGGGTCAGTTTCTGATCCTTTCGATATAACATCAGGTGTTCGACAAGGTGATGCACTCGCGCCCGTACTATTTAATTTGGCGCTGGAGTACGCGATAAGAAAAAGCCGAATTGAGACACAAAACTGCATATATAACAAATCTAGTCAAGTTCTTGGCTACGCAGATGATATTGTGCTTCTTGGACGTAGAACAAGCGATATTAAGGATAGTCTCTCTCAGCTTGAAAGAAATGCTAAACGGCTTGGATTATGCATCAACACCAGCAAAACTAAAGTGTTAACAACATCTAAGAACATACCTCCCGGAAATCTGGATACTGGCGACTATGAAGTGGAACGCGTGGAAAACTTCAAATACCTCGGGTCTGTAATAACATCGTCAAATGACATGCAGGCAGATATCAAAGCCCGTGTCTCTGCCGCATACAGAGTTTTCTACGCATACTCAAAACTTCTGCGATCAAAACATCTTTCGCGGTCGTGTAAACTCACACTTTACAAAGCATTGATACGACCTGTGCTTACATTTGGAAGTGAAAGCTGGACACTGACTTCCTCCGATTGTAGAATTCTATCAACATTCGAGAGGAAAGTCATACGAACAATTTATGGTCCATGTAAAGTTGCTGAAAATCAGTATAGAATCCGAATGAATCATGAAATCAGACAGCTTCTTGGAGGCTGCGATGTAATCGGATTCATTAAATCCAACCGGATTAGATGGTTTGGTCATGTAGAAAGGGCTCCATTGGAAAGAATGATAAAAAAAGCGTCCCAACAACAACCAGCTGGTGTTCGTCGAAGAGGAAGACCTAGACAACGCTGGCGTGATGACATCATCCAAGACCTTCGTGATATAGGATGTCGAAACTGGGGTCAACTGGTCATGGAACGAGATGATTGGAAGCTGGTGGCACAGACGGCAAAATCCCTTCATGGGATGTAAACGCCAGAGAGAGAGAGGGACGTATAAAAGATTTGTTTATTAAAAGAAGCTGTTCACTATTGAAAAACTTACGACATCGTCCTTTTAAACCCAATTTTTGAACAGCGCTTTTCGCTAGGCTAAAAATATGGGAATTTCATTTCATATTATTTTCAACCTCAACTCCTAAAAGTTTCACGGACTCTTTCTCCATCAGATCATTCAAAACCAAACTTCAATGGAAAAGGGTTAGGTGTTGACAATCTTGAGAAAATGGCAAATTTGTGTTTTGAACGTATTGAATTCAACACTGTTAGCAACACCCCAATCAAAAATAGTTTTAAGATCAACGTTTAATGAATCGATCAAGTTTGATCTACAGTTATTAAGCGCTAATGGTGAATATAATCTATGTGCAGCAAGAGATGCATGAAGAGTGCTATCATCAGCAAAACTATGGATAGGATTAATTGTTGAAACCAACAAGTCATTAATATAGATAAGAAAAAGAGTTGGGGATAAAGCGGAACCTTGAGGAACTCCTGCATTAGTCGAAAATACATACCGTCAACATTGACTCGAAATTTTCGTTCAAATATAAAACTTTGCATCCAAGAAATTAGTGGCCCATCTAAACCAAAACATCTCAAAAATATAAGATTTTTGTGCAAACTTTGTCAAATGCTTTGGAAATATCAAGAGCAACACCGAAAGTCTCACCAAAGTTTTCAAGGGATTTGTTCCAAAGATGAGTAACAAACGAAAGCAAATCTCCCGTTGCTCTTCCTTTTCGAAAGCCGCATTGTCTTTCATTGAGAAGTTTTGAAGACTCTAAGAAGCGCATTAAATTAAAATTTATATATTTCTCAAAAATTTTAGAAACTACTGACAAAATTGAAATGGGTCTGTAATTGGATGGGTCAGTTTTACCACCCTTTTTTGCAACTGGCTGTACACTAGCAATTTTCCATATTTCAGGAAAAATCCCTTTCTTATAAGACAAATAAAATATTTTAGTGAGGATAGGTGCTAGCTCCCTAGCAAACGTTTCAAGCATAATTGGAGGAATACGATCAAGCCCAGATGCCTTGTTGGTATTAATTTGTAAAAGCATTTTTCGAATAATGTTTTTACGAAAAATTATTCGCTTCATTTTGAGCGATGCTTTAGGAATAGGTCTAGGTTGAAAATTGGGTTCGACTAATGTAGAATTTATAGAAAAAAATGTCCTAGCAAATTAGCCTTTTCTTTTTGGTCAATAATAGGTATATCTCTATCAACAAGAGGAGGAAGAGAAGATTTACAGAAATTGCCTTGGATAGCCTTAACGGCTTTAAAGAAGTTACGTGAACCAGTTGGGTGTTCAGCAAATTTAGAAGCTTTTTTTCAAATTAAATAGATTTTTCTCTTCATCTATTAGTTTCCTACATAAATTTCTCTTTTTTCGATACTCTCTAAGGTTTTCATCAGTTTTGTTTTGCATAAAGTGTCGAAAATCCTTTTTTTTAACTTTAATTGCTTTTTTGCATTTACTCGAAAACCAAAGATCAACCTTCGGAATGACCAATTTAAGGAATAAATCTGCGCATGCCCTCAAGTATAATTTCAGAAAAATTAAGAGCAGCAATGTTTGGGTCTTGGCTTGGCCAGTAAGACAACTATGTTTCCAAGGAAAGCGTTTAAAGAAGATTTTAAGTCCTTGCCAATCCGCCGCTTTGTAGTCCCAAACAAGACGGGGATTCGCTTTAATTTGTTTTGGAATTTTTATATTTAATTTTGTGGAGATCAAATTATGATCTGACCCACCTAAGGGCTCTGATATTTTAAATTGTATGTATGGATCATTTGTCAAAAACAATTCAAGTAAGTTGCTTCTTTGTCCAGGAATGTCAGGAACTCTGGTAGGCTGGTCTATTATCTGAGTGAAATTATGATAAAGAGCAAACAGTTCAGCCTGTTTGCCTACCTCATCAGTAGAGGAACTGTGTATGAGCCATTCTTTATTATGAACATTGAAGTCACCAAGAAGAATAAACTTGGCATTAGGATGCTGAGCCAACCTATCTATCTTATCAGATAGATCACGAAATAAATTAATGTTCTCATGTGAATTAGGAGAACGATACACTCCAAAAACAAACAACGTTTGATTAGGGCAACTAATTTTTAAAGATACCATATTATGGTGTTTAGAGTTTAATTCAAATTTTTTAATTCTCACATATGGAATACAATTTCGAATATACGCGCAAACACAATGTTTGTTGTAGAATGAAGATTCTTCATCATAATTAGGACAAATATATTTACTCCCAGTAATAATCGTTTCTGTTAAAAAAAGAATATCTGGATTGCAACGTTCAAGATATTGGTGGACCGAGTTGAGGTTGACGTTCAAACCCCTTATGTTTGTAAAATTGATGGACAATTTAGACATTTCACCTCAATGTTTTTGGTTTTAATTTTAATCACATTTTAATCACATTTCAATTACATTTACGTCATAAAAACAGCTACATTTTTTTTCCTTTTTTTCCAAAAAATTGGTAAAAAATAAATGAAATCATTTTTTGACACGCTAGACTTTATTTTTTTAACAAACTTATAATGCCATAATTCTCTATAATGGTAATAAATTTTCATGTCATACAAATTATTAATTTTATTTTTTTCTAAAAAATTGGGTAAAAAATAAATAAAAATCTTTCTTTTGACACACTTGACAACATTTTTTTGACAAACTCATGATGCCATAATTCTCAATAATAATAATAAAATTTCATTTCAAACAAATAATTAATTTTAATTTTTTCCCAAAAATTGAGTAAAAAAATAAAATCTTTCTTTTGACACACTTGACAACATTTTTTTGACAAACTTATAATGCCATAATTCTCAATAATAATAATAAAATTTCATTTCAAACAAAATTTTAATTTAATTTTTTTCCAAAAAATTGGGTAAAAAAATAAATAAAAATCTTTCTTTTGACACACTTGACAACATTTTTTTGACAAACTTATAATACAATAATCTAGATTTTGGTCTCACATACCAATCCCGACCATCAAGATTTCTCCAAATTCAATGTTCCTACTCGTAATCACTTAAAATGAAAGTTTTTAAGCCAAAAATATGCAAATTTCCTTATTTTGACACACTTGACGATTTTTTTGACACACTTCCGGTACAGCTATCGAACACATCGTCATTTTGGCTGTTCCCATTGAGTAAACCTATTTTTAGAAAAAAAAAATTTTCAAATCCGTTCAGTTCAGCCGTTTTCTAGATTTCGTTGGTTGTGACGGACAGACGGCCGACATACATTTTTTTTTTGCTTTTTTAGAATCAGTAGGTCCTAAAACGTCGAGAAATGCCAAAAAAATTGGGGGTAAGAATTTGACTTTGAGCTCATGATTGTAATACTTAGGTATTTCAGACCGAAGTAATACAAATAAAATCTTTCTAATATTTTGCCACAAATTAACTGAAGGGAAGATATCAAACTTTATTCAAAAATAAAAAATGTTTAAATATATGCTTTTCAAGAAAAGTCACAAACCTTCTCATTTTATTATTCAGTTCAATTTGCTCCCTCGTCATTTAAATCAAATTTCATTCGATTTATTTTCAAGACCACAATCGACATTCGACCAAACGACTAAGCCAAAAATATAAAATTCGTAACTTCTATCCTTGAGCAGTCTGAGTTTTTTTTTTCATTTATTGTTAAATCAAACAGAGAAACTCGCCGAAATTAACTGTACATACATAGAAAAATTTTGTTCTAAGTCAAATATCTTAAAGCAAGAAATTTCCACTTTCTTAATAGGGAAATAAAATTAAAATAAAACATATTGAGACTAGAGCGAACAAGTCGTCCATACCATCATATTCTCCCTAGCTAGGTAGGTCTGTGGAAACGGATGATTGTGAAGGAGATGTCTTACCAAAACTTTATTTGTAAGAAAGTCTTTAATTGTTTGTCTCATTATTCATCAAATTATGCTCCAATAGGTGTCGAGACTCGAGACAAAAATTAATTTACCCTTGCAAGATCTTAAGGCTTAATCCCAAATTTTTAGCCTAACAAATTTTTGGGACAATTGTTAAGTCAACAATTGTTAAATTAAACAACAATAAGATAAATAAGATATCATCTATTTCTATAGCTTCATATCTCCAAAATGATTAATTTCATTTGTTTATAAATTAGATATATGTATATTTTATTTGTAAACAATTAAATATTGACATTATTATTGAAACTTCTTAACAAACGACTTTATAAATTAAAAATATGGAGGGGCTGAAATCTCACAGCTCTGAGATATCAAGACTTCGGTCTGGGTTAAGGATTTGTATATAGTTTTCGGCAAAATACTTTTATGAGGACATGGTTTTTAGTTTTGGGCAGCGATGTATATCAAACATAACTCTTTGTTAAAGGACAAGTTTTGTTTATCTCTGTTTAAAAATTTATTACAAAACTAACACGAAACATCAATACGTTGCCGGAAAATTATAATCAAAATTCCAAAAATATTGTTAAATTAAATAAAATCAAACTTTTTCAAAATACCAAAAATATTCCAAAAATTAGAATAAAATCAAATATTTAAATATTTTCTAAATTCCAATAATATTTCAAAAATTCTTAAAAATTCAAACTTTTTCCAAAATTCTAAAAATATTGCAAAAATTATTACAAAATCAAAAATTTAAAAATTTTTTCAAAATTCCAAAAATTATAATAAAATCAAAAATTTAAAATTTTTTAAAGTTCTAAAAATATTCCAAAAATTCTTACAAAATCAAAAATTAAAACTTTTGCCGAAATTCTAAAAATATTGCAAAAATTATTACAAAATCAAAAATACAAACTTTTTCAAAATTCCAAAAATATTTAAAAAACTATAACAAATTCCAAAATTTCGATGTCCAATTTCATTTTAAATTACATTTACGTCATAAAAACAGCTACATTTTTTTTCCCAAAAAATTGGCTAAAAAATTAAATGAAATCATTTTTTGACACACTTGACATTATTTTTTGACAAACTTATAATGCCATAATTCTCTATAATAATAATAAAATATCATGTCATACGAACTATTAATTTTATTTTTTTCTAAGAAAATAGGGTAAAAAATAAATAAAAACCTTTCTTTTGAATAATCAATAATCATAATAAAATTTCATTTCAAACAAACAATGTTATTTTTTTTCCAAAAAATAGGTAAAAAACTAAATAAAAATCTTTTGATACACTTCCCAACATTTTTTTGACAAACTTATAATGCCATAGTTCTCAATAATAATAATAAAACTTCATTTCAAACAAACAATAAATTTTATTTTTTTCCAAAAAATTGGGTAAAAAAATAAATAAAAAATCATTCTTTTGACACACTTAACAACATTTTTTTGACAAACTTATAATGCAATAATCTAGATTTTGGTCTCACATACTAATCCCGACCATCAAGATTTCTCCAAATTCAATGTTCCTACTCGTAATCACTTAAAATGAACGTTTTTTAAGCAAAAAATATGCAAATTTCCTTGTTTTGACACACTTGACGATTTTTTTGACACACTTCCGGTACAGTTATCGAACACATCGTCCTTTCGGCTCTTCCCATTGAGTAAACCTATTTTTAGAAAAAAAAAATTTTGAAATCCGTCCAGCGGTTTTCTAGATTTCGTCGGTTGTGACGGCCGGACAGCCGGCCGGACGGCCGACAGACAGACACACATTTTTTTTTTTTTTGCTTTTTTAGAATCAGTAGATCCTAAAACGTCGAGAAATGCCAAAAAAAGTGGGGGTAAGAATTTCACTTTGAGCTCATGAATGTAATACTTAGGTCTTTCAGACCGAAGTAATAACTCACAAACTTTTTAATTATAACTCTCGGCATTTTTTCGGTATCATATCATATGTATTATGTACATATGAAACAAATTTGAAAGTTTTTTTTTATTTTTTTTACTACATACTTTCAATAAAACGAACATGTGAAGAAAACGTGAGCAGTAAAGTTCTTCAAGGAAATAAGTTAACAACAACAAAATAGCGCGACTTCTTATGGTACTTCATCTGCAGTATCACTGTGATAATATCGATCTATTTAGTTAATAAAATAATCGAGTTTCAATCATTTGTTTACACAAAATATTAGCAAAATAACTGACTGAATTTTGTTTTTCAAACAAGAAAAAATTATAACATATTCTTTTCTTATCTATAGCAACACATATAAAACATGTGTGCTAATTCCACTTAGTGATATCGAGTAGCACTTCTAAATAATATATAAAAACAATTTAACCCCGACACTATTTGTATCATAATAATAAAAAAAAAATTCCAAAATCAGCTGTTATTAAAGTCGAGTAAAAAAAATTAATATTATTCTATTCTTACCGACTCATTTTAATTTTATCACAAAACTTTTGTTTTAATATTTATGTATTTAACAAAATATAATAGTATTTTTTTTTAAACTTCAAACTAATTTTAATAATTCGAATCAGTTTTACAACTTGTAAACTGAACTTATCTGTTTGTTCAACTTTGAATAATGAAATTATTATAAATTTATAAAGACATATTATATGATACGATACGATTAAAGATTCAATTTATATAATAAAACCACTTGTTTATAATCGAACGTAATCGGTTGTTTTTTAGTGTGTTGCTTTTTTGTGCGTTATTATTTTTGGAAAATTTGAAACTGTCATTATTATTATATTGGGCCTTTGTTTAAGCAATATTAATAAAAAAAAATTTTTATTTTACATTTAAATTTGTTGAGTATATACAAGTAATTATTGATTAAAACAGAATTGCGGAAACACTTAGAAAAAGATATGGGCATTTGAAAAAAAAATATTTCATGCAAAAATCAAAATATTTAAATTGTTTGTTCATATTTTATAAATGGCTTTTATCAAAATTTTCTTTCACTCTGCGATCTAGCAGACGTTCTTTCAATAATCCCACCTCCTTCCTCAACTATCACTTCATCTGATAGATTTTTGTTTTTGTTCTGTCGGTGAAATATTTTAAGATTTATTATTTTATTTTTCAGTCATTACTGCAGACCATCGATCAATCATAGCTCACTCTCCCACTCCATTCTACGCAATCAAACACTTTTTTATGTAATTGTATTTGTATCACTCTTAAATCAACTATTAAGTATGCATTATATAATCTACGATAATCTAGTGAGATGAAATCAAAACATAAAGTTACTCGTTTTGCCGCTTAATTTGCTTTAACCACAATGTATTATTTTATTGTCTTTTGTATAAAAGTTCAAAGTATTATTTAATATTCTAGGGTTACGGTCATATTTCATTATTTAAATATTTTTTTATATTGTATAGTGCTGTATTTTGTTTGGTTACTGGAGCAACTCAATGGCTGATTAGAATGATTTTTAATGGAAAGATGCAGGGTTGACAACATGTTTCTCAGGAACACTGTCATCCAAACCACTTTTTAACTATCCTATAGTAAACCAAAAAAAACGATATGAATAATCCATTACACAAAACAAACCTATTCAAGTACTAACTCTCGATTAAGAAAATTGAATGAAATGTTGTAGATAAGTGAGGTCGACTGTATACGTTCTAGGCCTAACAATTCATTAAATCAAGAATAAGGGGACAAGGTAAGTTCTCAATACAAAAGGGTATATGGTCCTAGAAGATCAGAAGCAAAGTAAAAACAAAAGTATCTCAATTATTCAAAACATGGTCAAATTGATGCAAGGATTATTAAATTTATTGTTATCATGAAAGTTGTGTTAATTGGCTGATTAAAGCAAACAAAAACAAATTGTTTGGTAAACTTGTTTATATTTATTTGAAATGAATTGATATAAATTATAAAGTAAATCAAATATTTGGTGTAGTGCATTTTTTATAATTTAACGCGCGAAAACAAGGTCTGCCCAGAAAACACATTTACGTAATTGTGATATCAAAATGACATCACGCTAAGTCACGTCTTATGTAAGATCTGGATCATATATGAGTCATATGTATATCATTATTTCCCACTTGTTTACGTAAGAGCATGACATAACAATAATGATATAACTATGATATAAATGTGATGTCTGTGGAGATATTTATGACGTTGTTATGATATAACGTTGATATCATAGTAATATAATTTTTTTTTGTGATGTATTATATTTTTAATTAAAAACAAATTTAACAACAATTGAAAAACAAATTTATAACAAAAACACTTACCCATCAGTCATTCACTGGTCATTACTCATTACGTACCTGCTAGGATTCTATAACCTGCTTGGAAGCAATAACTAACTATACGCAAAATTTTTCAAACTATATACAATTAAAATGGATACACCTCTAGTGAAATTTAACAAAATCATAATAAGGTCATATTTAAGTCCAAATTATGACATCATATCGAAGTCAAATTTAAGATCAGTGTGATGTCATGAAAGCATCATATAAATGATACCAGGATATAGTCATGACGAGTGTCATTTCTATGTCAAATTTACGTAACAACTACATCACATATATATGACGTTCGTGTGATGTCATATTTACGTCTTGTGTTCACTGGGTGTTTATAACTTTTAAGGTCGAATTTTTATACGATAATAAAAAAGTAACATAGCCACAAAGTGTGTAGATATAACACAAGATTCAGATTTTCACATATTGTAAATTCTATTGCACAACACTTTTTATTTGAAAAACATAAGTGGCTAATCCTCAATCAAAAAACAAATTCACTCACAAACATTAACTATAATTATTATTTATTTATAGTTTGATCGTAGAAAAAGTACAGTGTAATAGTGTATTCTTTTCGGCTGTACCGAGCACGTTCCAACACCGAATTATCGAATTTGGTATTCTTTTGGAATGAATTTCAATACAAAAAAAATAATTCAGTGTTGGAACTGTACTGAAATTTGTTCGGTACAGCCGAAAAGAATACACTATAAAACTCGCACAGATTGAAATTTACTCATATACAATGCGACAAAAAAGAGAGCAGTTACTAAGAAAGCTAAACGTAATTTGAATCGATATAATTAATGTTAACCACGTTTTCGTGGTGAATTCACTATCTGCCGTTTGAACTTAAGAATAACTATAGGTAACAGTTACATCAGCGATTTTTTGGGACAAAACGTTGTTTACAGAAAACTGGAAGCCGAGATCGTAGGCCTTTGACGATCGTAAATTAAAGCCGTAAACTGGACGAAAATCAAGTGTGAAATTTATTAAAAATTAAATTGTTTTCGATAACCATTTCAATTCGAGAATTATAAATTCAATCAATTCGAGAAAACTACTAACATTTTCTTCCATTCACAAAGCCTACGTCAATCCGACTTGAGTTCTTGATATTGTGATCTATGCCAACATTTGCAAATGGCTATACGAGAGCACTGTTAATTTTTGGGATCTAATGGTAAAACCGCAATCCCAAACTGGAATCTGGGCATTGGGAGGTCACAATGTGGATACATTTCAATTCTTATATAGAGGAACAATGAAAAACCATGTCTGAGATGTCGCCATTGTATCGTCGAAGTGGACACACAGTTGCAATGTGTTTTATGGTTTGTTGTGGAGCTCCGCAGTCACATTGAGGGGACTTTGAGATGCCCCACTTATTCAGTTTAGTGTAGTCCAGGTATGACGTCTCAGATCGAAACCAGGCTGGGTAGAAGTCGGGTTAGTAATAGGAACGCCAGGAGTGTTGTAATCATTCCAGGAGGTGTCCCAGGCATCCAAGATATTAAAATTAGTTGCCAGCAGGTTGCTGCCAGTTTTATGTGGAGGCTTGACTTCAATCGACAACTAGTGTGGTCACCGTAATATTCATGCAAGGGTAACGCGATGTTGGTTACCTTTTTATGTTCACGCTTGAGTGCATGCGTCTGAGTGCAGGTGGAGCAATATTGCTTAACACAGGGAGCCAAGGTAAAGGAGTGGACCTGAGAGTACCACTTATAGTACGCATCGCGGCATGCAGCTGGCAGTCAACTTTTTGAGTATGTTTGCTATCCAGCCAGACTGGTGCGCCGTACTCAGCCACTGAGTAAACCAGACTTAGAGCAGTTGTGCGGAGGATGGCTGGAGTAGCACCCCATGTCGAGCCTGCCAGTTTGTGCAATATATTGTTTCTCGTTTTAAGTTTTTTTGACGTATTCTCAAGGTGGAGCTTAAAAGAAAGAGTTTTATCGAAAGTAATGCCCAGGTACTTTGACTGTTGATGTTATTTAATGACAGTGCCGTTAAATAACACTGATAGTTCGTGTTTTGCCAGTTTGTTGTTTAAGTGGAAACATGAACTCTCGATTTTACTTAGATTAGGAAATAAGCTCCACGTTCGAAAATAGTCATTCATTATCGTCAGGTCAGTTGAGAGCAAATCTTCAAAGACACCCATGTCTTTGTTTTGAGTGGCCAGGGTCCAACCATCAGCGTACCCAAATTTCTTTGATGTTGTGTCAGGAATGTCATGGATGTACAAATTAAAAAGTAGTGGCGCCCAGACGGAACCCTGCGGCAAACCATTGTTAAGCATTTTGAACCTACTACAAAAAACTATTTAGATGAATTTTGAATACACGATTACTCAGCATGTTGTTAATTAAACGTGAGATGGTGTTACAAGGTATTGCATTGAACAGCTTATATATAATCCCAATTCGCCAGACTGTGTCTTATGTGTCTTATGCGTCTAATACTGCGCCTGTTTTAATTGGTTTTGATATCCAGCTTCGATGTAGGATGTTAAAGCGAGCAGTTGGTCAGTGCAACTGCAATTCCTAATTATAAATTGCAAATTTGTGGAAAATAAATAAATAAAAAAAAATTGGGACAGAAACCAGCTTGTTCGACTGGGTCATTCAATATCGGTGCGATACGGTTGTATATGAGCCGTTCTAGCAATTTGTAGCAGGTGCTCAAAAGTGCGATTGGGCGATAGCTTCCTGGTTCATTGGATAGTTTACCTGAAGTATCGCTATCACTTTCGTAGTCTTAGAGTGTTTTGGAAGATTGCCGGTTTCTAGGATAATCGAGAAAAATTTAGTTAGCAATTGTTTTACATTTTTTCCCGCATTTCTAAGAAATTCTGGAAAAATTGCATCGTAGCCCGCTGCTTTTCCGTTTTTTGTTTGGGACAGAGCTGAATCTAGTTCTTCGCTACTAAAAGAGTTCGCATACTTCGATGGAAACGAGCAATTGCGCTTAATTTCTCTCAATTGGCGTTTAATTGTTCTCTTATGAAGGCGATTAATAGTAGAGCGAGACATGTTTACGATATGATTTGCAATGTCCTCTGGATTTATTTCATTGTTAGCACGAGTGATGGAGTTTGAGCCACCCAGTTTCCGAAGGAAACTCCAAGCTTCCCTGCTTGAATGGGAAAAATCAATGTTTTCAACAGCGCCAATCCACTTTTGCTTCCTCGCGGCGTCCAGTGAGTATATTAAGTCACCACCACTAAGGTACCCCTCATATAATTTATCGCTCTCTCTACTCCAGCCAGGAATGTATTCTTCACGGAAGCCTCTTGGGATGCATTTCTTTGCAGTTGAGATGATGGCTCCAACGAACCTATCGTAATTTTTAGGAATGGGTGGGATCCAGCAAATCACTGCATCCAACTCCGACCTATATTTATCCCAATCAGCTTTGTTAAAATTCCATCTAGGTTGAGGAGTGGAGTTAACGAGTGGGACTTGGATTCCTCCCTCAAGAATTACTGGACGATGTTGAGAGCGTGGAAAAACTTGTAAGACAGCCCTAGATATTGGAATTGGGTTACGTTGTTCGTTTTTTGTGGAAAAACAGAGGTCGGGATTGTAATCACGTTGCCATCTAGCAGATTTAAAGGTTTTCATGTCTTTCGCATCATATACCAGAAACATGTTGTTATCATCCGCCCAGTCAGTCAGTTGTATGCCATTGGGATTGTTGTTTGAGTAGGACCACTGGGTGTGATGGCTATTGAAGTCACCAGCATATATTGCTGGCTGGTGAAATAATGGTAGAGTAGCAGCGGGCCATTCAAGGCTTTAAAGTTAACGTTCATAAATTTCTCAGAGAATCTTAATTTGCATTCCATTCTTATCCCTAGTTGGCATGGTATCTTCAGATATTCAGAGACGTTAATTTATAATTTATTATAATTAACACTAAACATGCCTAACTTTGAATAAAAAAAAAAAAAAAAAAAAAAAAAATTCTGTATTAGGAGGCTTGTATACGTTTACAATCTTCATGTCCGATATATCAACAACAATAAGATAAATATCGTTGTCCGTCTGTGTAAGTACATGGATGCAGTTCATGATTTCTGACTTAACCTACGTGGCAGATCCATATGCTTGATGGTAAATAGCACTAGCTAATTTGTAACCAACAATGTTTCCTCTAGAGACAAGTTGCGCTTCATCTGCTGCATGCGTTTCTTGCAGAATTACAACGTCGATGTCGTAATCTTTTAATAATCTTTGTAAATGTTCAGTTTTTGACCTGCTTATGCCTTCAATGTTCAATTGCAAAATACGGACTGAAGGTCCAATATTTTTGTCTTATGGTGCTGAAAAGTACCGTTGTTATTGTGATTTTGGTTCATATTTATTTTTTTGTATTCCAGCCAAGAGTTCGAAATGAAATGTTTGGCTACCAAGTTGAAATAGACTATTAGCGTAACCGAGGGTGCAGCGCGAGGAGCTTATCTATTTCACACACCCCATAATGCAGATAAAGAAATTCGAAAGGAACGATTGGAATTACGTATGAAGGATGCTGGATGAAGAAATTGCACTTGAACTAATTCAGAGAAGATTAGATAACAAACAGTTTAAACTTGTTCTAAATGTGACTTCCTGTAAAATTTATTCTCAAAATTTGATTTATTATATAAAAGAAGAGGACCGCATGTTAGGGTCTTAAACTTAAATTAAGAAAACAATAAATGCCATCAGATAAGTGCTATTCAAATTCAACTTGTTTCTTTAAAAAATTATCCCCGTGAAATAAATAAAAAACAGAAGATAATTTATAACTCTAAGGAGGATCAGGATAGCAACAAATAAGTGATTTCTCATCATTTTTGACGGGGCGTTGTAAAGAATTGGACTTAATATAGAAAAAAATTATAGTTCTCATAAATTTTTATTGAAAAATATTAAATAGTAACAAAGTTATAGGCTTCGACCGAAAGATCGTGATGGAATTGAAAAACCGGATTCATTCAATAAAATTGAATTTGAAATTTTGATCTAAAATTTTATACACATATTTTCGAAGGTATAATCTAATCTAACTAAAACAAAAAAAATTAATTTTTTTTCTTGTGATCCATCATAGTGGTTATCCCCTTTAATACTCTAATAACTTTACTCTTATAATAAATTATCACAAAACAAAACTCATAACTAATAGTAAATGATACACATTGCAGTTGTTTTTTCCACTCGCTCGCAATTTATTTTCGCTTATCATAGATTAAAATTACAATATTTCTTATTAAATAAAATAACATAAATATTTAAAATGAGCTTTCGATTATTTAAAATTAAAAGAAATTAATTTTTATATTATTAAAAAATTTTGTTTTACAAATATATTGAATTTTTTGTTTCAGATTAGATAGGATCCAACCGTTAAGGCCGTTAAAATTATTAATAAATATATGGAATTTATTAAATATGATATGATGAAGTAATGTGTTATAATATTTAAATGAACCAGCTTTAGTAATTGGTTTGCAAATGGATGAAATATCGATTAAAATTCAATATGATAAAAAAAATAGATAATAGAAAAATATTGTGCAGGTACCTTTGATCGAAGTTAAGCATGCTGTAAAAAATAATATTATGTTATGACATCCTATTTAGGCTATCAAAGTTATCAACATCATTAAATAAAACAATACATGCAACCAAAATTAATTAAAATGTTTTATCCGAAAGTTATCGTTATGCCTAGGTTAGTTTCAACAATAACGAAAGCCACGGTACTCATTCCCTTGACACTAGATTTATAGATTCCAAGGTAGCCTCTATGCTCTAGGCAAATAGCTGAAATCTAGAAATTTAAAAACATAACACGACGAAGTGCATATCGCTTAATTGAATTTAATACAAACTATTTAGCCTAATTAACATAATGCATTTACATATATTTGTTCAAAAGAAACTGAACTACTCCATGTAACTCCATGTGTCAGGTCTTAGTCAACTAAACACTTTTCCATAGTTATTAAACTGATTTTGTCTCTAACATTTTCTAATAAAATCTACTACAACTTCTATCAATCTAAAATATTTACATTAAACCAAATTTCACGAAGTTAATAAAAGTTCTTATCAATCAATTTTTAGGTATTAAAATTGTTGTGAAAACAACATAACTATAATTAAAATCACATATGTATATGGTACTACAAATTACAAAATAAAAAAATCAATTTAAAAAAATTTTTACTAAAACTTAGAAATGTTTTTTCAATTAAATACTAATTTTGTGTTATTTAGTTACACGATTTTCTACGCAATTACACTATTATTTTTATTTAAATCGATTGTAATATCACTATTATTTATTTGCGAAAAAATATTATTTCTATTATAATTTGGATTTAAAAATATATCATTCTCGTTTGTTAATATTAAATCATCGCCATCTAATAAATCCGTACTAATTTCCCCATTTGGTAAGATATGATTCGATGAATTTTCGTTCAATTCGTCATTATGTGCTAATAAATCTACTGTACGCTGTAGAGGTAGTGTTGAATCACCATGAACTATATGTGGTGCTTCATTGAATTCGTCTAACTCATCAAGACCTAAAAATTCAACAAATATAAAAACAACATAAAACAAATAACTTGTTTGGTACAACTAAACTAACCAGCATATGTTTCACCAGTAAGTAAAAGATACTGTCCTGATCTATTTGGCCACAATAAACCTGTCATAACACAGTATGCTAGGCAATCAGCCGAATTTGTTATACCTAAATAAAATAATTCAATGATAAACTTTACATAAAAAAACTAACTGTATAGAAAGTTACCTAAAAGTAATTTATATCGCCACATTGGGCTTACTTGTAACGCAACTACGGCTACAATAGGTAAATAAATAAACCACACAAGACTAGATGCACCAAAATGCAATAGAAAATCTAGCTTTTTAGTTGAATGTTCATATTTCATTGTGTTTCGAAGCTCCCACAAAAACCATAGCATAAAAAGCGACCTAAAATTATAAAGACGTATATGACAGCAAGCATTAAGACAATCACTATTAAAGAAAATATACCTGCATGCCAATACCAACCATCCTGGCCATGTTTGATATTCATCTACATCCGAAATGATGTCAACTTCCGTCTATAAATATAAAAAAATTCTTTATGACTAAAGAGAATAGTCATTTTTAATTATAGCTACTTACACAATTCCAAACATATAAAAATACATTGAAACCACAATACGGTATCCATATACTCATTAATGCTATCCATCCACTTCGACTTATTTGTTGTCGTGTAACAGCCCATCCTTTTGCCAATAATAATAATATTAACATAAAAGACGTCTGGAAATTCAAAAATATAATTCTTTAGTAATATAATCTTTAGTTTGTTACAGAATTGAAGATTACAGAATTGATGACTTGCATGTTGAACAATGGTCACTTTCAACTAACCAGAAATTGTAATTTAAATAAAAAATGAAAACAAGGAATTAAGATATAATAAAAATTAGCATTTCCAAACCACAGTGAATGACTGAATTTGTGTTACTAAACCAAAAAGTATCATTTTTTGGAGGTGTCTAAAAAGCGTCAAACGTCATAAAGTGATGAGTATAAAATAATACGGGCTTATTTGCGGTTGTAAATTTGAAACGTATTATCAAGTCGTGGAGTTAAAATCAGACTAAGAAATATACTGAAATTGAAAATTGAATAAAAACTTCTGTTAAATATCTAACAATGGTTGAAAATCTCAAGTAGGTAAATTATGATGAAATTTCAAGTTATAAATACCATCGCCTTGGTTGCGTAGTAGAGTGACAAAGAGCATGTCTGTCGAAACGGATTCGTATCATGGCACTAATGAGGAAGATGCGAATCTCACTCCGAAACACGTTCAACAGAAATTAAATAAAAAAATTCAAATCTAGTGAATTAAAAATATTTAACGTTTTTTGCTTTGTAAAAACTGAAGTAAATTTTAATATAAGTTTAGTTGCATATACAGCGGTCCTATTCCATTTAGATGACAGCGCTACATCTTTCATATATTATTTACAAAGTTGTTATGATCTGTACAACTGGGCAGTAACTGGACAACCTTTGCAACATAGATAAACCTTCTTAAACATCCAAGGCGTTCAAAAAAATTAAGGAAAAGCAAAACAAAATAACGTTGCACAGTAATGCTCTGCAGATGCCGAAGTGAGTGGCACGTCGACGAGTATACACAAATGTATCAGCCATGCACAGGATCCTAATTTTGCAAAGATGGCTGAAAATTCCCTTCGGTACTCAATTCTTCAAAACGCGTGATTAAGATTCAAGTCATGTTTAGAATGCGTTATGCAAGTAGTTGCAGCGTTCAAATTTCTTTCTCCTTTGTCAAATATTGACATTTATTATGAACTATCAGTGACACGAAGAAACAAGATTTAACCGAAACAATTTATCATAATTTTTTAACATTTAACTCTTTCAGTTGTCTGAAGTTGGTCGCCGTCTCCACACAACAAACAACTTTAAACTTGCCTGACTGAATAAATAAATTGCAAAACTACTAGGTCGACACAAAGCAGCTATGGAGAAAAGGCGGACACTTATTGTGTCTTCCTATCTTCCGTTAGTACACTAGTTCCCCGTCAACGTCGAAATCGGTGCACGTGGTTGCCTAAGCCAAGAACAAAAACATGGATACCATAGTCGGCTGTGACTCTTATTCAGATCACGTGGCCTGGGGAATTACGATCAACAACAGTATAGGTCATTCTCTTCTAGAGTACTTGGCTACTACTAATTTGGAAATACTAAACTCCGAAGGAGTGCACACTTTTGTTAACTCCCGACGACAAAGACCAAAGACATCATTCTATGTTCCAGATCTCTTCTACAAAACATAAGGAGCTGCAGTGTCTACGAAAATATGTTTGAGCGATCACAAATATATTTTCTAGTAAAGGTGATCCCAGTCGAGTGTTTCGTCTCCCTGAATTCGCGTTACACGGGTTGGGTGCGCTTCGAAGAGGAGGAACGGGCGAGTGGAAATATTTCCATCGTCAAAGCTAAAGATCAGGCAGCTAACAAGCTCACGATTTTATAACCCGAGCTTTTGAGAATTCGTGCTACGAAACGAAGAAACGTAGTGCACACATGGCTGTTTGGTGGAACAATAACCATGAGAAGGTGAGAAAAAGGTCCAAAAAACTTCTGAACAGAGCCTTGAACACCCGTTATAGTTGATTGGGTTCTGTAGAGTGAGGCAAGGAAACTTTTCAAATTCTTATTCGTAAATCAAATAAAAGGTCGTACGAAAAGTTCTCTGAGTCGATTGAGACCATCACAGAGTGTGTTGCACTAATGAGGGTATGAAAAAGGGATCTTTTAGCGTGAATGGATAATTTAAGATTATCCAACGATACTCACACTTCTTCAAAGGAAGAGACCTATGCAGCATTCTTTCAACACCATTTGTTGACCCAAATGGCTGCGTATTTGGGAAGAGACCTTAGGATGCAACCGCGGCAAATATGGAAAATCCTAACCAAATAAACTGGATCATGGTGAAACGAGTTGTATCGCCCGATGCTCTGTCTTGGTATATCAGTTCCTTTGAGCCATTCAAATCGCCAGGTCCTGAAGGGATTTGACCTATTATGATACAATAGTATTTAGACATAATAGAAAAAGTTCCGCATAGATCTTGATTATATACGCTAGGCTAAGAGAAATGTCAGGGTAGTCTTTATCCCAAACCCAGGGAAAATCATTTAAAGCAAGACGAAAAACTTCAAACCGATCAGTTTTTCCTCATACTTTCTAAAGCCTTTAATGAGGTATATTAGAAATATCTGTCTAAAACATAACACGTTAATAGGCAACACGCTTATCCAGTGGGTAATCATACGGGGACAATCCTTTCAGAAGTGCTCTCTGGTATTTAAGAGTCTATCTCCAAAAAGACCATCACGGGGTTCAACTGGGTTGCACATGTTAGGACCAATATGAGCAAACGCATGGTTTTGTGGCTCTGCAAGAGTTTGTGACGGCAAATGGGAGCTGGCTCCGAAAATTGATTACTGGCTGTATAAATTTTTGGCTGTATAAACCTTACATGGTTCTCGAGAACTATTGCTGGGAATGCGATAAAAAACTGAAGGCAGTACAAAGACTTGCTTGCTTATGTATCACAACTGCTTGCAGGACAACGTCTACAGCGAGTCTGCAGGTCTTATAATAGCTGCCTCACCTGCATGTATTTGTAAAAAGAGAGCCACTTAAGACTACAAAAAAGCTTGAACTCCTTGGAACTACCAGTGCCTGTAAGAAAAGTCATCAAGCGCTATGGAAAAATTTGGAAGAACACCTTGCAGATTTTTTCATGCCGACTGATGATACAGTACCTCTAACCGCCTTTGGAAAGCAGTATAGAGTTGTAATTCCAACGATAGATGACCGGTCTGTAGCTGCTTTGCTATTGGACAGTGGCACAACTGGTACAAGAACAGCATATCACTGATATGAACCCCAGTATACAGTGGGAATCGCGGGAACACAAACGCTAATGAGATAACAAAAGAACTAGGGTATACAAGTTTTTTAAGCAGCACAGCACAGATCTCATTAACGTGAGGTTACTATACGGATGTTTTGTATATGTTTTGGAAAAGTACTTCTTACATTTTCACATTACTGCAATGTGTTAATGCACTAAAGTCTAAAGGATGGTGTGTATTTTATAAAATTTAAAAATAAGGTATATAATCGGTTCAAATTAAATTAGGAAATAGAATACATACATAAAATTTACATACCCTACTAAATATATCAAAAATGTCACCCGTTGTTTTAAGCGGTTCATTTCCAACACCATCGAATGAAAATAACAATAAATGATATAATAAAAAACACAAACTTAAAAACTCTAGCATTAAGCTTGCTGTGAATAATTTCGTTACTGGATGTTTTTGTATTCGTACAGCATAAAACTGTAAAGGAACCAATATTAAGTATATTATAAAAAAGATTACATTCATTTCTAAAATATTTTGTTGATCGAATGAAAAATGAAAAACTAATAAATTTTCTCCTGTTTGTTTTGGATTTCCATTTACGATTTGAAAATCATATTCTATAATTGGCGGTTGTAATTCATTATGTAATTTATCATATTTATGTTGTTCATCATAGTATTCCCATTTGCATGTTTTTTTATTACGATAACATGCTACCATTGATAAATACCAAAACCTGGAATGAAAATTGAATGCACGAGATTAGGTGTTTGGATAAACGCAAAACTAATATTGTTTGTGATTAAACAGTTTACAAATTAATTAAAGAATTTAGTTTCCATAAAAAAATTTATTTTCATTTCATTCGACAACTAACAATATGAACGTGCTAAGGAAACCAAAATCAAACCAGAAAACAAAATATGATGCACTTAATTATTTAAAAAGGCAGAAATCGTGTATTGTACAAGCAGAGAATATATTTTATCCACGCCTACTAAAGAATATATGCTTTCCATGCGTATATCTTCCATTGTAATTGTATTCATTCCACAATTAGTGATTCTAATTAAATTCTTCAACAGTTTATTAAATATTCCCCTAACAAATTAAAAACTTCATTTGTTGGTATAGTAATATAAACAGCTGTTAAAACGAGAACAATACATATATAAAATATAAAATAAAAAAACTTGTTTTGTTTTTTATGCTATCTTTGATGCATATATTTCAATATGGTGATTCAAACTTTAGCAATAAAACTGGAAATTAATCAAAAGATTTTGTAGTCGTGGATAAAATAGAATCTTGTTACTTGTATTCGTATAGGATGATGGCAATTCTTCACTCGGATGATTCCCTCCACTCGCTACGCTCGTAAACTTCATCCTCGTGAAGAATTGCCATCATTCTCAACTCATACAAGAATCTACTATTCTATTACTCATACATGAGCATTCTATCCTCTTTGTTTTGTAAAAAAAAAACTGTTACTGGTGCCGTGACACCCAATTGGTGCCTGACACATCAATTGTATTCGAAGATTTTTTGGGAAAAAAGTCGATTAAAAATAAAACAAACACTATTTGAAATAAAACAAATTTTATTTAATTCATTTTTGTATGTAACCCGACCATAAATTAATTAGGAAACCTGCATATAGTCAGGATGTTCAGGGACCCTATTCCCGAACACATAAATGTGAATTTTCACAATATTGTGAAGTTTGTATTGCATAACATTAAACGACAACGGTAACTATTTTCCGAAAAACGAGTTTTACAATTTTGTCTAAATTCAATTTTGACAATATTATGAAATTCGTTTTTCGTAAAATCGTTACCGTTACCGTTGTATGTTATGAAATACAAAATTCACAATATTGTCAAAATTCACATTTATGTGTTCGGGAATAGGGCCCCAGAAACTCTTCAGAGCGGCGTGTTGTGGCTAGCACTGATAATTTAATTTAACAAGTTTTTTGTTGGTAATCACACCTTTACTTTTTATTAAATTTTAAAAAAACCAAGAGCTCGGTAAAAAAATAATTTCTAAGATATTTTTCCAGCTACCATATGAATTTTATATATATTTTTAATTGTTTTTTTACTTGGAATACTTGTTTTTTTTTAAATTTAATAAAAAGCAAAAACGATGTGATTACCAGCAAAAAACTTTTTAAAATAAATTACCAGTGTTCGCCCAACACTCCCCCTTTAAAGAGTCCTTGGACATCTTGACTATATTCAGGTTCGACCAAGATGGGATTCGACTTCGACCTAGATGGGATTCGAACCCGGGTCCTCAGAATTTGAAGTTTAGCGTGTTACCACTACCAACACAAATTCACACAATCAAGCAAAGAATGCTGATCAAAAATTGGATTTTTTTGGATCGATGTCGTAAATTATTCGATAGCGAACAGCTTCTTTTAGTATACAAGTCTTTTATGCGTTCATGCATGGAGTATTGTCCTCACATTTAGGGTGGAGCATACATAAGTAGTTTGAAATGTCTTGATTCTATACAACATAGAGCTGTTAAGTTGATAGCAAATTCAAATCTTACAAAAAAAATGATCTCCTGCAACATAGACGAAATTTCGGTGATCTGACCATTTTTTATAAGTACATTATCGATGAACGGAGTTCCGCATATATTAAATCGAGTCTGCAAACCTCGCGCGCAACACCATCATCACCGATGAGCCGAGTTCTTAATAGCAAACCACCACAAATCGCTGAGCGCAGTTAAGATCCGGTTGGTCACGCATCTTAAATAACTACATGAGTAGAATTGACGAAGAAATTGTTGACAATTGTGTGAGGACATGCTACATGATGCTAACCACCTTTTCAATTGTCCAGAGAAACCAACCGACCTACATTGCGCATTTCCAGGAACATCATCATCTACGCTCTCATACTCCTCTTCTCCATCCGAAAAAATTATCTGCACCAACCGAGCATTTTGAACTTTGACAGTCAATGGAAAAAATATTAGTTCAGGTTAATTCAATTTCTCACCTTTATGTTCTGAGAATGAATTTTCAATAAACTTCGCATCGCTAATGTTTATCGTCTTGTTCTGCAGATTAAAACATCTATAGCCCTTAGATTGCTGATCGTACCCAACAAATATATTTGTTGTATTTGCCGTAAAAATATTTAACCATCAAAAAAAACATGAACTTTATACGTGACTAATCATCAGTTGTTTGAAGAAGGTTCTTCGATCCACCAGAAGATACTGTTCTCATCGGTCCACATAGATGTGCATGGACAATCTCCAACAACTCCGTACTTCTTGACTTACTTTCTTTTGGAAATGGTTTTTGAACACTATTTCCCTTCATGCAAATTTCACACTGCAAATCAGAACCGGGATCCGCAAAATCAAACCCATCGACCATAATTTGTTCAAGCTTCTAACATTTAGATGCCCGTACCTATCATGCCATTTTCGTAGATCAGATCCACCTGACAGCTGCCAAGATTTGTTTCTTTACTTTGTATACGTACAAATCATCTTCTCTAAAACTTCTGAGAATTAATTTTTCATCACAACAACAACAACCTGCAGTCGCTTTAAGTATCGATAGGAAATTCAACTTCGCATCTGGGATGTAATGGACATTCTTCAACTCAATGATTCCATATTCCGTTTCAAGAATGACTCTTCCTCTTCCTTCAGCTTTCTCGGAGCTGCCATCCGCCAATGTCAATTTGTCCGAGATTGGATTAATTTCAGAAAACATCTCTTTTTTGCAGCATACATGGCACATAGCGCCACTATCGAATATCCAGGTGTTGTCCATATTCTTTTTGAATGCGCAGAACAATCCGAAAGATGTCTTGTTTCCAGATTCTGTTGCTTTCTTCTTCTCGTTTGACGGACAATTTTTGGAAAAATATCCAGTTTTATGACACTTGAAACATTTCAGCGGTTTTTTCTGATTTTCTTTCAAAGAATTTTCACGTTTCTGGTAAACAAAACTCTTTCGTCCTTCGAAACCTCAGAGTTCCCTTTTATTGATTCCTCAATCAACTTATTCTTAATCCAATGGTTGAATTTTCTCCTGCGTTATAATTACAACTTTGAAATTTTCGTAGCTTTTCGGTAAAGCGTTCAACAGAATACTAGCTAGAAGCTCATCAGAAAGAAGTTCGTCGAAAGTCTTGATTCGTCCAACAAGATCAAAAAAAATGTCTTCAGGAACTCTGTCATTTTCGTTCCATCTTCCATTTTAATTGTCAACAATTGAGTTGTTAACATCATCACCGTTGCAGCACCCTTAGGCCCAAATACTTCGATCAGCTTATCCCATGCTGCCTTTGTAGTTTTGCATTCGGATACGGTAACTAGGATTATATTATTAATTGACTCTACAACGGTAATGCTTCCCGGCAAGTGTGTTTCTAGAAGAAAAGATACTCTTTACTGCGCATCCTCCATATACATACCATCCAGTCTTCTCCGTGAAGCTTTAATCTCGGTACCTTCTTTCAAAAAATTACAGATAAGCTAATTTTAATCCTTAAAAATCTTGAAGGCGAGATCTTGAAGATTACGAGAAAATGCCAGAGACACTAAAACCTCACCATAAGGGTTTCATTTGTTCCCAAATTTTTGTGGGTGGCGTACAAGCGTTCTAAAAACAAAATCAGTTAATTACAACGGTAATACTTCTAGTATTGAAATAGACTATTATCAGATAGAGTTATTATTCTATTTTGAAAGTTACTATTCTCATATTGAAAGTAAAATGGTATAGTATAAATAGAACCAGGATGCGCCACAAAAATATTTATCGTTAATGCATAAAAATGATTTTACAGCATTAACCCCCTGTGTAAAATTATTACTTAATTCTATTCAACAGATACATTTCAATTTATTGATCCAATTAAGTTAATCAAAATAAAAGTGAAAGTAATAACATAATTTTTGTACAAACCGACAAACTACATATAAATACATATTTAGATATTGAAAAGAAAATAAAAATCAAACAAGAACTAAAATCTTAACAAATTAAGGTCTAGTTATAGCAATAGTTGGAATTTAAATTTTGGTTAGTTGAACAACCGCGATATCGTAAGACTTTATTCCGTACATAATACTTTGATAATCCAGAGTTAAATATAATCCGGCTCTAAGGGAGTGTGAACGTTTACTTATGTACACTGGAGATAACAACTACAAACTAACAAAAAAAACAAAATGCGATAACGAGAAGAACAAAATTTCTTTACAATATACAAAACAACAACAAACACCTAAAAAGAAAAAAAACAAAAACATAAAATTGATCAAAAATATGAAAAATCGAGTCCAAACCAAACTGAAATTAATCAAAACAAAAGTGAAAGTAATTACATTTTTTTTTTGTATATAAACAAAAATCTATTTCTAATTAAACAAAACACAAAAAAAATAACCAAAACAAACCTTGGAGAATTGAGATCACTGATAACATAAGTAAATTGATTTCCATTAATAACATTAGTTGGTGTATCCTCATCGTAACATAATTTATTATTTTCACACGGAATTTTTCTCAAATAATCGCTTTTTGCATTTGGATTGCAATCACTATCATATGATGTATAATTGATTCTTTCGAACATTTTTTGGCACGCGAATGTTTTATTTAAAATCGTTCGATTGTCATAATAGCTAATAAAACTTTTTTTATCCAATACAGAAAATGTTGCAAAAGGCACCGTATATTTCGATTTTGTTGTTATATTACCAAATATATAACCAAAGGAATCCTTTTGGGAATGTCGTTCCGTTTTTTGTATACCAAATTTTATGATAAATTTGAAAAAATCATTTGGATTAAATTTCCCTGTAATATGTGTGGCACAAACATAATAATTTAAATTAAAATTTAATAATGTTATTACTATATAATATAGTTTTATATATTTCGACATTATTTTCACTATTTTTGATCGCACTATTAAAAATTGTTTCTTTTCTCTACATTACTATTTTGACACGTATAATTAACTTCAAGTAATGAACATTGAACAACTCTGAATCTGACATTTTAAAAAGATGGAATCGTGCGTGGTTCCTTACATTTGAAGTTTACACCGTTAAAATATAAACGCTTATGTATAAGCTGGAGGTTAGCCAAAATGTATGACTATTATGTTTCATTCAATTATTAAGAAAATTATACTCTTATTTTATGTTATTTGTAAAATGAAAATATAATTTATGAACACAACCGCTTAAAATCATATTTGTAGAAATTTTATTATGGTGTAAATTCAAATATAATAAAACCGTATTTCTAAAGCAGTCATTTTGATTTGTCTTCTTTCCAAAAGCTCATATTTGAACTTTTAAAATCAACTGTCACATTTTTTTACATTTTTTGGTTTGCGTTTTTATTATTATGTTTTGTATATGAAAGTGTGAGCTAAAGAAACACAAATTCAGTATAAATTATTGATTTACTAAATTCTTATGGTATACAAAAATAAATTCTTATATGTATACAATTATTAATTTCTTGAGGGCAATCAAATATCTTTTAAAAGATATTTGATAAACTATCAGAAAAATAAATCGTGCTCCCAAGAGAAATTATAGGACGAAAATTCTCCTTTTAGTACATTTTTTTTTTCTGTCGGCATTTCGATGTTAACTTCAATAATTGTTAAGTCAATGTCAACAGTAAAACTAAAAATATATGAATTTAGTCGAATTAGTTATCTTAATATGACTATAGTCGGTAATAACGCTTTTTAAGGAACGAGTGTACAATAAAATGTTTTTTATTCGCCTACATATTAAAGTGTTGCTTTATTACTGTGATTTGCGGCTTTAAAGTATCACTTTTCAACTATTTATTTCGTTGTCATAGCTACGTCCAAAAAAGTAAAAAGCATTTGTATTTGTTTAAATTCTATGAAAAATAAAATTTTTTATCAAAGCAACCCTCAAATTCAAAATTTCATTATCCATTTGTTGTCATTCGTCACTACATAATAATTTGGAAAAAATAATAAATATTTTGTCAAAGGTTACTTGTTCCACATATTTTTATTTTAAAATTTATGAAAATTTATAATTTTAATTTAGAATAAACAACTTTTCTTAAAATATTTTGCTTGCGGCGAATAAAAAATAGTACATGATGCACGGACGGAAGCTATTTTGGACTTAATGCGGGTGCTTAAACTCCACATCCGTCCAAAATCTTTAGCTTTACGTCCTAGCATCATAATGTACTATTATTTTTGGTTTTGTGTACAAAAGAACAACATTTAGGCACTAGAACCACAAACTGAACTATTTTTCGAATAGTTAAAAATTGTTTGTAGAAAGGATAAGTTTTGTTATAATTATATTGTTTTTATTAGCAAGATGATGGTGAGAGATTTTGTAAGCTTGAAAAGATACGTAGATATAGAAAATTTCTGTTGGATCTGTGGGTTATGCCTTAACAATTATCATTTGATTTTGACGCAACTTGGTGCATAAGTTTTTAATACGGTTGTTCACATATAGTTCCGCAATCCGCACCTTAATAGTCGGTTTGTCACTTCCGGTATTTTTTCGTTTTTTGTTAAAGATCTTGAGAAGTGATTTTGATAAAACTTTGGTAAATAGAATGGGTTTTTTTGTGAACAATTAAGCTTAAGTACATATTGGAAATCACTTGAATTTTGCAATTCAAAATAACTTTTCATTTTCTCTAAAATTCCTTCAGAAAAATTTTTTTGTGTTTCGTGTCAGGATTCGAACTACATTCATCAGAGACACATGTTCAAATACCGTGTATCTTACACAACTTAGCCACAGTGGGCGATGACGAACCATATTATAATTTTGATGTTCAGGTAATTTCTAAATTGAAACTTCATCATTTTTCATATTTACTTAAGTTGAATTTTTCATCTATGATTAGATATTGAAAATTGCATTTCTTTGGGATTTTTTTTAGTTGTGTAAAGTGTAAAGTCATTATTGATTGTTGCCAATCAATTCGAAACTTAATATCTGACGTAAAGTCAATTTATTGCTATATTTTTAGTTAGGAAATATAGACAATTTTTTAGGGGAATTTTTAATTTGGATGGGTTTTTTTGTGAACAATCAAGCTTAAGTATTTGGTGGTTCTTGTGTTGAGTGTAGAGATGATCCAGGTACAGCTAGAGGCGTTGAGAGTGGCTGGAATAAATTGTGGTAACTGGAGATGGCGTTGTTCAAATAAAGTATTGTTCAAAAGAATCTTGATGATAGCGTGTTTTATAATCGAACAGAATAGCTGATTTTTCTATACAATGTTACGTAGTACATATAAGCATTGATAATTATTTTCTGTAGCTATCAATAAAACATTCGGAAACACTATGGTTAAATATGCTCCCAACAAATGGATAATATCCAAGAACGTGGTGAATCGATATAATAGATCGTCGATATAATTACTTTACAAACATTTCACTATTTTATGTAAACAATCCTGCGATATAAGCAGCGCCAGTACAAAGGAGTATAGAACCATAAACGATCTCGAGTTGTTGTTGTTGTTTATTAATACACATCTCTGCTACAGACAAAAAAGTCTACATGCTCAATTTACATATATTTATTATTATGTTGCATAGTTGTAATATAATTTTCGAAACACAAGTCACTGTAAAAATTATTATTAAAGAAGTGATTACAGTAATGGAAAAAGAGACAATTTTTATACAAAGCAAATGTGTCTGTAATCATGGTAAAATGAAAATAAGGTATTCTCACTAGAGTGACAGCGATGCCATTTTGATTTTGATTGACGTCATTCAGAGTTTTATATAATACGTTTGTTGTTATTATCAATGAGAAAAGCTATTGTTTTTAAATTAAAAATATATTTAGTATGATTTATAAGTTAATTTGTTAGTTAGTGAAATGATTGAAATTAATTCATTCATTAATTAATGAACTTTAGTATTTGTTTTACTATTAAAACATATACAAATTTAAATGCCGAACTACGTTAAAACCAAAAGTTTTCAACAAATGTGAAAATTCATACTCAAAACATAAGGTTTTTTAATTTCCAGAAAAATAAATCAATTTGTAGTGGATAGAATCATGTGGAAAAAGAAAATGTTCGTATTTATAATAAGATAGTTTGTTCCTTACACTTCACTGAAAATGATTGGACTTTAAAAGACAAACTTTTAAATACTCTAATGAGTAAAAGATCGTTGAAATGATCGTTAAAAGTGGAACCTTATCTTAGAACATACAAGGAAGTGGTTACTTCCAATATTTGCACATCTAAAGGAACGCACATCCATTGTTGGTGTTGATTTCATAACCTCCTCCAGTGCTATGTAGAAAATATTGACAGTCTTAGCTTCAGTAGGTGCATGCAAGGCAATAAGAGAAATATTGTTTTATGTACCCTAAGTAGCAAATCCTCTCATTGACCAGGATGAATTTCAACACGGCTTCTTGTATGTGGGCACCAACAAGGAAATCAGTACTAAATTCATTTCGAGAAGAATGACCACTACTGCATAAAGAGTGACTATTCGAATTTTGTTTTCCGATTATTGGCTGTCTAATTTCTTGCAGAGAAATGATACCCATCCTATGCCTCTTAGCCTCTGTTTCTATGCTTATTAAAGCATCATGAGATCAGGCTGCACACGTTTCACGTTCCGATTCGGTAGTTTGGTTCTTTCTCACGTCCAGGTAAAACTTCTGTTGTTTTGTTAGTGTCTGGTATTCTTTTTTTGGTTATCAAATTTAACAAAGCTTTTTTTTCGGAGTGATGGTATTAACCTCAGTCCCAACCCAAATTTTCGTTAATGGTTCTGTTATGATTATAAGAAGTTTTAAGGCGCCAATTCACCGTGATGTAGCGTAATAGACTAAGCAGTTTTTCTCTGCTTGTCTGCGATACACCAACCTAAATCTGTCTGCATTACCCCTGCAGCATGGCGTGGACGTCGAATTTCCTACCCTGTAAAATGTTCTTTAGAGTTAGAAAACTTAATAAACAAATTGTTAATGAAAAAAATAAGGAAAACCATAACGTAAAAATTATGTTTTCTCTAATTTTCAAATTAAAACATTTTTTGTTTCTTTATATTTACGCCGGATGACGTCACACAAAATTTTCGATTATCTGTCAAGAATACCTTATATTCGTTATACCATGGTCTGTAATCAAAATTAAAGATGGAGGGATTAACTTTTGACATGTAATTTGTGTCGCGTCAAACCACAAAAGAAGTTTATATATATATCAAGATGGTGATTTAATAGATTTAAAGGCGCGTTCACACTTATGCACATGTTGGTGCGTTCGTTCGCCACAAGTACATATTGGAAATCACTTGAATTTTGCAATTCGAAATAACTTTTCATTTTCTTTAAAATTCCTTCAGAAAAAATTTTTTGTGTTTCGTTTGGTAAATAGTTTAAATTAATACGAAAAGCAACTGATCAGCTATGGGGATGTATTGAACAAAGTGGTAAACGTTTGAATATGACGTTGTAAATTCGCTTGTTGTTCCATCACTGTATAGTGTATAGGGTAAGGTGATATAATGTTGAACTACTTAATATTATTAAATATTTCATTAAACTTCATACGTTGTTCAAATGAAAATATTGGATAATTTGACGAGATCGTATACACAAGTAATAGTAAAAAGAACATTATGTAAATTATTTTATTACTACATACTTAACTCTTTAAGGCATCAGACAACGTCCCTCTTAAAAATCATCTCCAGAATGAGAACATTGATTAAATTGATTAAATTTAAATTTCTTTTTTCACTTAACAACAAAACTAATAGTCTCTGGACCCACGTTGACTTCATTTGATGATTACCACATATTTTATACTTCGTGAGGCGCCTTCGTCCTTGACGAGCCTTTTGTATCTGCCATTTTCCTCGATTCGGCCGCTTTTTCGTTTAGCAAGCTCTAAAAAATGCCGATAACACGGGATCTTGTAAATTTACTTCCACAATTTTGTTTTTTATTAATGGGCGGTGGAAATTTGTTTTAGAAAACGAGGGTAACCTTGTGAGACAAAAATTTGTCTGCTGTTGTCGATTCCGACAAATGAAATTTTGGCATGTTTGGGTTAACGGTCTCGACTCGACAGACAAATTTTGTCGGAGAAGGTCATCCTCGTGTTCTAAAATAAATTTCCACCCCTCATAGTTAAAAAAGATTGTATTAGCAAATTTTCAACATCGCCTACAATCGGCATTTTTCTGAGCTTGCCGAACGAAAAAGTGGCCAAATCAAGGAAAATGGCTGAACAAAAGTTTTCGGGACTCGTCAAGGACAGGCGCCTCATGAAGTATAAATACATAGGTAATCATCAAATGAAATCGGCGTAGACCCAGGTACTATAAAGATTTTTTTTAAATAATAAACTAAAATAAGTTAATTTCTTTTCATAATGGCACCGTTTATTTTATTTAGCCACGTAGCACACAATAATGTAACTTAATACATGTTTTGAGGTTGAGTCGAGTTAAACTTATTTTGTAGTCTTTGAGTCCAGTTTGAGTAGGATTTGAGTCCAGTTATCCTCATATTGTGACCTAAAGCGATGTATTAATCTGTCGATTTTTACTCTATTGTAGTTCAGTCTTGTGAAGAATATTGACGACATTAGGGTCGATTGTATCACGAAAAGTATTGACAACAATAGGGTTGTGGATAATTTGTTGTCCAGTTGAACTTACTTTGCAATATGGTGCTATTTGTCGCATCAGGTGGTTTACGTTTATTGTTGTTGTTGATTGTAGACACCTCCATATCTTGGAAACTTTTCGGTACATTTTCTTTGTCTCGCTCCAATAATTTAAGAATGACATTCTCCTGAACAGATTCAAGTAGACTGGTTGAAGTAATGGCTTTCGATATGCAAATATTTGTCGATAAACAAATTGGAGAACTTAGAAGTAAAACAATTATTAAATTTACAATAATATTCACATTTCCTTTATTGTTAGATTTAAACATTTTTAATTTGCCAGACAGTTTTTAGTAGTTTTTAAACACAACAAATTATCAAGCACAACAAATTCAATAACTCTCTTAATGTTACTGCCACAATATAATTTGATTTTACACCATTATAATAGTAACTTAAAGTAAATGCTTGTTCATGAATTACAAGTATTATAATTAAAAATTTGACGCGCTGTGCGCACGTCTAAATTGATTGAAAACCATGCAATGACTGAAAAATCAAAAAAAGTCCAAGCCGGACGTATATCCGCTAGAAATAGGTAGATTTCGGGACCAGACAGCTTTGTGTACAAATAGAATTGGATATGTCAGATTAGTTTAAATAAAAAATTTAACTAGAAACAGAATAATCCAAAAAATTTATCAAACAACCAAACTAAATACATAAACGGAAATTACTTTGTCAATGCAATTTCGAATAGTTTTGTTTAATTTGGTTAAGACTCCTTAATAATAAATTAAATCCTTTGGTGGATTAACGTCCTAACTACATCACAACTGCCATACTATAATTTATAATCAACAACAAAATCAAACAACTTTTACACCTCAAATATAATACAAATATCTATCAATTGTATATATGTAATCAATATACATATATTTATTTCAACTAAACCACTTCCAAATATCCCAAAGAAACTATTCCCTAATTCAAAACAATAATAAATCTTCAAAACAACAACAACAAACATTCAAAACAAATTTTTTAACTTTTTGCGACAAAAAAAAATATAAAAAGAAAAGAAAATTTGTTTGATTGTAATTATATAGCGTTTTAGTGGCTTGCATTAGGTTAGTATAATGTTAATTGCGTTGGAACTTCTCTCGTTGAAACATTTTCGGAAAAATCGAAAATCCGAGTTTCTGAGAATATTTAAACGAGCATATCTTTGAAAATAATAAATTCACGGATTTAGTACCTTGGACGTTTTTTAATTATGTATATTTAATTAATATGCTTATATTTAAACCCTAACAAAAAGTACTGAGAGTCTGAATACATTCACGAGAGCTTGATCAGTGCAAAAAGGGCAAACCCTATTAGGGCAATCTGATGTGAGTCTGCTCCAAGCCTGATTTGTAATATCCTTTTAGGGTTAATCTTATTTGAATATATCCAGCCCTGATTTGGTTTTGCCTAAATGAACCCTAGTTGGGAAATCTGATCAGACCCTGATATAAAATATACCTTACTAGGGTTTGGCCTATTTAATTGCAAATGGGGAAGTTGATCAGGGTCTGAACAGACTATCCCACCCAATCAAGGCCTGATAGGGCAAAAGCGCAACACTCATGATCAGGCCCAATACTTGGTCGGCCCAATCGAATTAGGGCAAACCTGATCAGGGACCTATTTGAGCCCTAACATATTTCTGTCTGAAAATTCTCTTTTCATAAACTGCATTACTCACGTTATTCCGAAATTTATATTGAATATTATTATTTTACTCGTCAACAATTTATTTAACTCTTCCTTCAAAGTCAAACCAAAAACTATACGCATTTGATTCATGGCTGTAATTTTTGTTGACCACATTTTCTGTTATTGTTAATTTTTACAAATTTTTCAACTAATTCAGTTCGGAATTAAGTTTGTTTTTAACCATGTTAACCATGCGCGATCACCGGGAGGGCATACCTACATGGTTCAAATCAAACATTTGGCCATGTCTCAACAGATGTGCGGAGCAAAATTATATAAAATATTGTTCTAATTCTTTTTCAAATTACACCCCACTGGAGATGGAATTTCATTAGTATTAGAACTAAAGAGTGAGGAAAACATTATAAAAAGCACATACATAAATTTATGAATAATCTGTGTAGTGTAAAAATAGAAAAAAAATTATTGAGGAATCCTAAATTAGTACCAATGCAAATGGAACACTAGAAGAAGATACAGTAGAAAAAGATACATACAGAAAAAGCAATTTTTTAAAACCATGATATAACACCATCTCGAACAAATAGAAACGATTTTATTTTTTTTAACCTCGCACCATCTCGTTGCCCATCTGGGAAAAGACGTTTTATTCTTATTTTATACTATATAGGCCCATAGGACCTGTTGTTTACGAGATTATCAACAATATGGTACAAAAAGACACAATGTGAAAGCATTAATTTTTTAATTTTGTTTAAATTAGGTTCAGTTTTGTTCAACAGACGCTTAAAATACCATTTACTTGCAAAACATCCACAATAATTATCACGATAACTTTATTTTATCGGCATTGAAGCTATCGTCTAAATTAGCGCGTCAATCAATTATCACGCTAAAATTATCGGTTTAAAACTATGCCGTTAAAATTAACACAATAAAATTATAGCGCTAAAGTTATGGCCATAAAATTATCGCGCTATAACATATAAATGTGATAAATTGTGGCTACACTTGTGTTAATTTTCAATTATCGCGTTAATTATTGCGATAACAGGCAGGTGTGGCTCCAGCATTATGAAATATTGAATATCTAAAATTATAAAATTGTGAAATACTGAAATAAAAATATTAAATTAAAAATTTATAAAAACTCTGGAAGATTTAATTAAAAATAATAATTGTGTGTGAAGTAATCAGTGTTGCAAAACGAAAAAAAAATCAAAAATCGTAACGTTATGCGTTTCGTTTTTATAACATTATGTTTATTTTTTCGGTACGTTATTACGTTATGAAACAGAAAAATATTGTTTTTCGTTATGTTATAACATTATAAAAACGTTATTTTAAAATTGAATGGAATGTTCAAAACTAATCTATTTAAATGTACAAAAATCGAAAATCTCTAATGAACAGTTACTTTTTGCATACAAAATTAGAATAATATTAATTTTATACAATCGTAATAAAATAAAATTAAATAATTAAATACATTTTACACTTTGATTTGCATATAATATACAAAATTCATCCAAAAAAATTTGGGGTATGTAAGATTTTTTTTTTTCACGATAGATTGCATTACTTCACACAATTTAAAATTGTGGTGAAGTAAAAAGGAAATGAAATATTAACGTTTTCGTTACGTTTTACGTTATTGTAACGCAATTTAATTTTTAAAACGTTATGAAAGTAATAATTACTAATAACGATATTTTATTTCGTTATTTTGTTTTTGCGTTACGTTTCGAGTAACGTTTTGCAACACTGGAAGTAATACATGTTATAAATTTCTGCAACACAGATATAAGCAACAAATTATTACAGATCTTTTTATATATGCACAGATAGTTTCTGGAGTTTTAGATATAATTGACAGTTTTGAGAATGATTAGTCAATTTGTCATTTAGAACAGTAAATTTAGATCGAATACGAATTATCGCATGAACTAGATTAACACACAACACATTATTTTGGTTTTTCTGAACCAGAGTACCGTTCTGTACTGCTGAATCGCAGTAAAAGTGGTTGTTAAATTTAATGATCTGTTGATCTGTTGATTATCGGATGATCGGATGATCTGGTGATCTTATGATGTGAAGATCTGATGATCTCGCGATCTGATAATCTAACGATCTGATGATCTGGTGATCTGATGATCTGATGATATGATGATCTGATGATCTGATTATCTGATGATCGTATGATTTGATGATCTGATGATCTGATGATCTAATGATCAATCTGAGGATCTGATGATCTGATGCTCCGATCATCTGATGATCTGATGATCTGATGGTCTGATGATCTGATGATCTGATGATCTGATGATCTGATGATCTGATGATCTGATGATCTGATGATCTGATGATCTGATGATATGATGATCTGATGATCTGATGATCTGATGATCTGATGATCTGATGATCTGATGATCTGATGATCTGATGATCTGATGATCTGATGATCTGATGATCTGATGATCTGATGATCTGATGATCTGATGATCTGATAATCTGATGATCTGATGATCTGATGATCTGATGATCTGATGATCTGATGATCTGATGATCTGATAATCTGATGATCTGATGATCTGATGATTCGACGATCTGATGATCTGATGATCTGATGATCTGATGATCTGATGATCTGATGATCTGATGACCTGATGATCTGATGATCTGATGATGTGATGATCTAATGATCTGATGATCTTATAATCTCATGATCTGAATATATGTACCTTTAATTTTGAAAGAAGAATTTCACTAACATATCAGCATTGCAGTTCACATGTAAATAGACAAACTACGAACAGTCAATCTAAACAACATCAAGTTTGACAAATTGCTCAGCAACTAAAATAATAAAAATATCAAACAAAAATATGTTTCAGAAAGGTTTGGAATGGTCCCTTTAAATTCATAGAATTAGGGTTCAAGCTTTCATTGCTTTTGAAAAGTGCCATGTATACCAAGTTCGAGTACAAAGTTATTAACATATAAATGTCCTTAAGATCCTAGCAAGTGAACAATGCGATGGAGAAAAGACTGAAGGACTATATATTTTCACAATTTTTTACAATTATTTTCTCAATTCACCTGTGCAATAAAACTGTCCATTAATACCTTGCTTAAAGCTACTATCAACCAAATTCAATTACATATCAACATAATATTATAGTGAACGGTTAGGAGTTTCGTATCAAAAAAAAAATTAATACAGCTTGCCTCACTAAAATTAAAACTATAAACCAAAAAAAAACAAGAAAATTATTAATATTTTTAACAACTTCTTTCTCTTTTGAAATATATTTAGATAGTATTCAGTCGACTTTAAACCATCATTGCGCGAACAACTAATAACTAAAACTTGCTTGTCGTGATCGTAAAAATAAAAGTTTTTACAAAAAACACCAAGTTTCACTTAAGATTTAAGAAAAATTTCTTTAATATTAAGAAGTTATTATTTACAACTTTTTTTTTTGGTAACAATAAATTCTTAAGCGATTCTTTGTTGACCTATATTCAATCTCAAGATGAATTATTTTGAAAATCTTACTGTTAAAAATTGTGTTTGTGTTATCATTTCTTGTTGGTAAACAAATTAAAGATTTATTATTGTGATAAAAATAAAAAAAATATTATTTATTTTTAAAAAATAACCGGCCAGTGAATAATTTGAAATAAAATTAATCAATTTATTTTTGTTGTTGTTATTTTAACGAAATTAAGGGAAAATCTGTGTTGTGAAACGATAACAATTTTGTGATTATTTGAAATAATTTAATTTTTTATTTCAAAAAACGTTTTGGATATCTAAATTTTAAAATATTCGAGATTTTTAGTGATAAAAATAAACGGAATATAAATTAAGGTAAGAATCGAAATTTGAATTTTCAAGAATTTTTTTTTGTTTAGTTTTGTGTTTGAGTGAAATTTTACTTTCGATCGCGTTTGAGTGTTTTCTAAAAATCACTAACAGGCTCAATAAGTTTTTAACTTATAGTGATCGTTTAGTCAAGAACTATAAAATATTTACAAAATTTGAATTTTTAAGTAAGGTGGATGGATCGTAAGTTGATCGCTTGTCTTGATCATTTCAGTAAGTTTAGTAGAATAATATAACTTCATGCTGCAAATTGAGAAAAGCTTGATCGCATTGGTTGTGATAAGGAATTTAAATTTGTTTTTGTTTGATTGGTATTTATTAATTATGGCGTTGGAAATATATTCAATTAAAAGGTGAAAACAAGAAAAGCTTTCAATTAAAACTTTATCGATTAACACATAACAAAAATTTTCATTGAATTATTAAATAAAAAACAAACTCCATAGTCTCATGTAATTAAGTTTTTTATTTGTCTTCCGGAAATTCAGTGAAAATGTGCAAAAAGTTAAATTTAATTTATAATATAAATAAACAATATCGTTTAATGAAAGTTAATGTCACCGGAAGTATAGAGATCAAAATATATCTCAGAGCATAAAAAAAAATCTTGTATTGAACATCTAGGTGTCGTAACCAACTTTAATTCACAATGTTACTAATATGCACTTCAACTTAATGTGGTGTGTACTCGATTTTTGTATCCGTATGCAATTATTGATTTGCGAGAAACTCGTAAATTTTTGTTAAAGGCTTAAAGTTTGTGACTTTATTTTGAGGAAACGAATGAATATAAAAATAGTTCTTGTGGTGGTCGGCAGTTGATTCGGCAAGATTACTTTATCTTAGGCCCCGACCAATTTTTTGTTTTTCTTTTTAAGGGCACTTTTATAAGCATATTGCAAAAATTTTTTTTGAAAAAGTCCCCTCAGTCCCGGGGACCAAGATATAGGCCTTTGAAAAAAAAAATATCGTATAAAAGTACACTTTTTTTACCGAATGTTGCAATCCAAATGACGTTTAATGTTATTTTTGATATATAATTTTAAAGAATCATCATGAATAACTTAAAAAAAAATAATTATAACCTTAGGGGCCCACGTTATGACCATTTGAGGCAAGATTACTTTAACTTAGGCGCGAGTGGATTTTTTTTTATTATTTTTATCGTAAATTAAGAAAATTTTGTAAAAGGGACAGTTTGGATCGTTTATCTTATAAGCACATAGGAAATAAAGCGAAAATAAGTAAATAATAAAAATTTTTTGTCAAAACCAGTGCAATTTTGTATCGCTTTTGCTTTTTTCAAAGAACTGTATCTTGGACCCCGGGGCTCCGATACAACTCGTTTTGGTTTTATTCGCTTCAGTGAGTGATTTTCTATCAAATAAAAAAAAAAAATTCTTGGGCATAAGAAAAAGTAATATCCCCGTTGATTCTGTGAGGGAAGTAATAATAAGATTGGAGTAGTTTATTGGATATCATAATAATTGTACGATAATTGTTTTCTAACATTTTAATGTATTATCAATATTAATTCTGTTTTGACCGGCGATGTTTAAATCACCGGAATATTAAACTATAGAAATGAAAATCATAATAATTTTAATTCAGAACTCATAAAATAAGAATGATTGAGATACGTTACGTAAATAAAATTTTTAGTTGAAATCAACTTTCCCGCATGGAGGGATCAGTTTTTATTGTTTTTTTATTTTTTTTTATTTTTGATCTACGGGTGTGACAAACCCGCGTACTCCAGTCCCTGCTATTGACATACGAGTTAACGTGAGATATCACATACCACTGGCAATAGCAGTGAGGTATCACTAGCCAAGGTGACATCTTAGGGGTGGTGGCAGATGAACTGTATTCAGTCAACGGTAGCACCCTCAATCTTAGCTGTGAAATAATCCTTGATGATGAGACGCTGTTGCTTTCTTAGGGAAACGAGCCTTCATTTAACTATGTGTGGACTTTAATCTTTGAGAAACACGGTGCGTCACAGGATCAAGGAATGTGCAACCGGCTGGATTATTGGCAACTACATTTTTGTTTTGTTTCAGCAAATTTTTGTAAAAATTTGCTATTTACTTTTTAATTTACTTTTATTATATCTATTCTAGCATAAAATATTGGCCTATGTCATACTTTGTCAGTGATAGGATTTTTTGTTTAGTTATTCATTCTTTAACAAAAAATATAAAAAAACAAAAAAAGAAATATTTACGTCCATTAACACCTTTGAACGTATGTTGTTGTGGGACCTTGGTCTTAAAAGGTTTTTATGTGTTATTGTAATTCCTACTACACAACACATTTTATTAAAAAAAAAAAAAAAAACTAGTATATTAGCGTATGCATTAGCTTTTGTTATAGTGTCTCCGATATGTAATTTAAGTTTGTGAAGAAAATTTTCCTTTGAGATAATAAAAACATATGAAAGATTCTATTCTCATTGTACAAACAACCGTTTGGCAAAGAAATCTATCTATTTCTAGTAGATGCTTGCTGCTCGGCTCCTTTTTTATGATATAATAATGACCTATATAATGAAATATGACTGGTTAAATGTTCAAATAATATTATTTCTTTCTCTCAACTTTTACGCGTTTTTCTTCAGACACTTCAAAGCCCTTATCACCATAAATGGTAACCCCATACACAATTTTCAATACAAATTTTTTTCAAATACATGATTTACACAAAGCAGATGTAAGGTCATAACAAGCCAAAATTGTTTTTGATTTTTCGTGGCCTTAAATATGCGTTTCAAATAAATACTTATTTTATTTCTCTTAGCTACCGTATTTAATTTTTTTAACTTTCGGAAACGGCCATCGAATTGTTTTTGTATTACTAAGTTTGTTAATATATAATTCAACATAATATGTTATTCAATTAAAATATATAAGGTGTCCATATTCTTAAAACCTCAACGGAGGAGAATTAACAACTACAACACTCCTCCCCTCCATATAAAAAATATATCCCACTCGCAGTTTGCATTAGCAAATCGACAATGTTTTTTGCTAGACTCTTGGCATTTTATAATTAAAATATAAGAAAATTAAATGTGATTGTTTTATTTTTAATTTTATTTTAAGGCTGCTCTTGGATGTAGTTTGTTTTGGAATTATGTTGCCTGTACTGTTTCTGTACTGATAAATGGATGTTTCTGCGTTTTTCAAAGGTTTTAGTTCTTGTAAAAAATAAAAACTGGAATCTATATCAATTTTCATTCAGAATGCAAGACTTTGATTCATACGATTCAATGCTAACGTAAATTCAGATTAAAAATCCTAAAGGTTCAATTCAGAAACCATAGAACTGATAGTTTTCATTAAAATGTTATTCCTATCTTTCTTTGTATATATTTCCGTTCCTGATAATTGCGCATATTTTTATAATGTGTCCCAAATGTAAAACAAGTAACCTTTTCATAATTTCTTTACAAACTTTAAGAAGAAAACCTAGGCATACCCTTCACATACACATATCTAAATTTTTGTTACAAAATTTACCTGTTTTATGATGGACGACAATTCATGAATATCCATAACTTTTATGTTTCAAATAATAACAAAAAAATCTGTGTCTGTAACAAATACATTGTTAAAAATTCCATGACTTGAAAAATAAAAAACTTAAATATAATATCTTAAAAAAGGATGCTTGAACATCAGGTGTAATCTTAAGATCCCAGGTTAAAAAACTAAATTTTTTTTTATTATTTTTCCTTTTTTTTGTTAACAAAGGAAACGAACCGAAATAAAATATAATGCGTAAATCAATTCTTTTTAATGCCCTTTTATGTTTATTTAACAAAAAAAAATCATTAAACTTTTTCTTCACTGGTAATTGTAGAATTAATGATTTTAAATTTGTTTTAATTTTTCAACTTTTTCTAAGTGTTTTATTTCAAGGAATTGTATTTTTGAAATTTGTATGGCTCAACCATAAAGTCTCAACCTTCCTTAGATGCTGGAACGGATGTATAGCTAACCTTTTTCAACCGCAGACTAAAGGGACTTAAAATTTTGATTTTCACTTTAGGTACGTTCTACTTGACGGAAGTAACTGATTTTCCTTAAACAATGACAAAAACTAAATGCATTTGTTATTGTTTTTTCATTTAGTTTAGTTATTTTAGTCAAATTAAACGCATCTATTGATTGATGATTTTTATCAACAAAAATTAGAGTGACAAAAAGTTTCCGTTGTGTTTTTCTAGCTCAGACCCAAACGTTAAAGAAATGTACATGTTGCGCAAACATTCATATTTTCTACCTTAATTCGTTTTAATAGAGGAACCATTGCATAAAGTAATCATATGTAATATGATGAACTCATTTTGTAAGAAAAAATGAACTCATTTTGTTTAACTCACTTTTTCATACATTAAGAGCGATTGTTCTTGCTTTAAGAGTGAAATATTTATTTTTTTATATCAGTCCTTTGGAAGCGATCGTATTTTTATTTTTTTTTTCTTTCCTTCTGGAGAAGAAGAAAATTAGTACTTTTTCGTTATCTTTCTTTTTTCTTTTTTCAACAGTACTTGTATTGGAACATAACATTCAGACGCATGATTTATTTTTACCTTTAGAAGCGATGTATAGCCGAGTGTGTTAAAACACAAGTCTATAGATTGTTAGGGTCGACGGTTCGAATTCAGTTAAATCCAATATATGGATTTACTGAATGAGAATTACAGAACCGAGAAGTATTGATATAATATATATCCTTCAAAGGACAGTAAAACCCACTGGATATATCAATACTTAAAAAAAAAAAATTACAAGGGAAAGCATCAAATTTAAAGCAAAAATTAAATTTATGAGCATTTGAAAAAAAATACTTATTTCGATTTAGGAGTAAAGGATTTTTTCGATTTCCTTGAAATGTCGGTAAAAAAATTGATATGTTTTAATTTTTTTCTAGTTTTGACACATGGTGATTCGATACTTGTTAAGAATTTTAGAGAAAAGGAATGTTCAAAGTTAAAGGGATAACCGATTTTAATAGTTTTGTTTTGTTTGAAATGTGCGCTAACTAAAGCTTTTTAAAAATGATACACAGATAAAAAATTAAATTTATATCTAATTTTTGGAAAAAAGAAGAAGAAAAAAGGATTTGGAAGTTTTTGCAAATTAAATTTAAATTTTTGAAAAAAATAAATCTGCAAATTTTTTGTCTGTTAGTTTATGCTTTGCGTAAATTGTAAATCTTTAAAATATATAAAATAAATGAAAAAAAGGTACTTTGTGAAATCGCCATATTTGAAAAATTAAAATTAAAAAAAAAGTCGTATAAAAATATAATTTTTTTTATTAGTGTAACAGTTTTATAAAGCCTTACTTAGTACATTTCAAACAAAAAATAATTATTAAAATCGGTTAACCCGTTAAGCACAACTAAAATTTCTTAACTACTTTCGAGCCACCCTGTGTCAAAACTAGTGAAAAAATAAAATTTCGTAAATGGTCGGGTCCACATTTTTTTATTGGCGTCTTGTTCGGGTTTTCTATCTATATAAGAAAATTCTAAATTCTAGTCTAAGTATATGTCAAGTCCTACGATACTTTACTGAACGCTATATTTAGAGTAAATCATAAAAGAAATTATAATGAAGAAAATTTATCAGACCGTAAATTTTAAATTATTACAATTTGCATCATAATTCAATAAACAAATAAAATTAAATTGCTTTGATATATTGTATTACCGAATTGCAAATATTTCTTCGTCATATGGAAAATTACGTGATTTACTTTCACTAACATTAATTTTAAAGAAACATTTTGCCTCCATAATTTTAATTAGTATGATATTGGAGGTAGATAAAAATATAATAATGTATACTTTTCTCCAAACTGTCTTCACAAAAAACAAAATATGTTCCAATGATTTTCATTGTTCAGACATTTTAAAACTTTAAATTTATAGATCTCATATAACTAAACGAGTTTTGATTATTTAACTCATAAAATGTGAATGTTATCCTTAAATCTTTTGTTTAAAATAACAAAGAAGCCGACTTATGTATATTTAAAAAAAAACAGGACGAAAAAAGTTGAAAAAGAATACAATGGTATATAAATATAACTTCAAGAGATGGTGCCTTTCGAATTTTAAAAAGCCCTGACAGGATGCCATGAGGTTTTGTAACTTATTCCATAGAAGTGCTTTGTAATTTACGATGAATATGCCAGTTCTATTACTCCTGTTTTAAGTATTGAGTTCATCCGTTGTCAAATGCTCGTCAAGCTCGAAACTTGGTCCAACTAATATTTAATGGTCAGATAGTAGCTTATTATATTAAATAAAAAATTATGAAGGAATAGCCGAAAATTCTACCAATCCGATGTAACTTTGAAATTAAATTGCTGAAAAACGGCTATACCGGTTTCATCAAACTTTTTTTTGTTTGATAGATGATTAGTTAGTTGTTTGGAAAAAAATTAATTAGTTGTTTTTATAATTAATTTTTAAATAATAATATTAAAAAATCTTTTTTAAAGATGGCGCTATGGTCGAAGATCAATTGGAATTTAATTAATTTTTTTTCTGAAAATAGTTCTATCCTTATTCTAAAATACATCAAATTAACTCAGATGCATTAATTTTTGTTCTTGAGATATTTAATTTTAATGATTTTTAGTCCACTTAAAATTCTAATTGTTCATTATTTTATCGAACTTCAGTGGTTAAAATTTTTTGATGATATAAATTTTTCGAAAAAAATAATGAACAATTAAAATTTTAATCGGATTAAAAATCTTTAAAATTAAATATCTCAAGAACAAAAATTAACGCCTCTGAGTTAAGTTGATATATTTTAGAGTAAGGATAGAACTATTTTCAGAAAAAAAATTAATTAAATTACAATTGTTCTTCTACACTAGCGCCATCTTTAAAAAAGTTTTTTTAATATTTTTATTTAAAAATTAATTATAAAAACAATTAATTAATTTTTTTCAAAGGTCTAACTAATCATCTATCAAACAAAAAAAAATTTGATGAAATTGGTATAGCCGTTCTTGAGCAATTCAATTTCAAAGTTACATCGGATTGGCAGAATTTTCATTTTTTATGCATGTTGGGGTGCCCCCTATGCTCAAACTATGCACTTCAAAAAAATTTTAAAATAAGTTGTATTTTTTATTTTTTCCATACTACTTATATGCCATGTTTCAGGAAAATCAAAAATGGTCAAGTTTTCACAGCTCTGTCTAGAACACGTTTTTCATCTTATATGTAGCTAATTTTCTTTTTAAAATTTGTTCGATATCTGTTTGTAATTAGTTTGTTTTGTTTAAACTAATCTGATACATCTACTTGTACACAAAACTGTCTGATTTCGAAATCTTTCTTTTTCTAGCGGACATCTTGCCGCTTGGACTTTTTTATATGATTTAGTAGTTATACGATTTTCTTTTCCCGTTGTTGTAGTTTATGGGGCAGCAAATTTTTCTCCATAAATATTCACCTCTTCTGCCTTTAAACATATTTTTATACGGTTCAAGTTTATTGTAAAATACAAAATTAACTGAAAAAATGTTATTGGTATGGTTTCAATTTAACAAAAAATATTATCCATTATATACGTTCTTCAAACATGTCTATGATATCCACCGAATTCCTTTTCTGTGTTAATTTCAATCTTTTTATAGGATCTCTTTGGTTTTATGCGATTTTCGAAAATTATGGAATGCATCCCTATCCATGCAATGCAAGTCAGATCTTTTTTATGAGAACTTTATATGCATTTTTCCGAGGAACTTATTTACCGTGAGAATAAACAGAGAATTAAATACTTAAAAATTTTATGATACTCCAAAATTTTTAGAAAACATTCAAAAGAATATTTTTTGTTGATGTAGGAAGAAATCTCTTTGCATTCACTATGGTCGCTATGACAATCTCTACAGTTTGCCTGTTTGCACTAACCGACTGACAAGTAATACGGTTAAAAGAATATATTTGAAGCACCCGATTTCTGCTGACTACTGTTGGTAACGATATTTATAAATAAAAAACAAGGAGATCAGCAACATTGTGATTTGTGTTATGACGATATTGTAAAGACCAAGATTTAAAATGTAGAACAGTAGCATTTTAGCGTGAATTTCTCAACAGAGCTTCACTGCTTTGAATATCTTCACCTTAATTTCAATCATTCTAATTTTAATGCTTTTAAGGTCAATATATAGATAAATTCCTCAAAAATGTGTAATTCAACTGCGGTATAAAAGCCTTAAGGTAGAAACATAACACGGACGATAACGATGGACGTTAAAAAACGTCTACAATTTCGCTGTTGTAACCACAACAAAGACGTCAGCGTAAAAAGCTGTCAAAAATAAAATTGCAAGTTTGATTATAAACTAAAGTATTTTGTTCTTTGTCAAAATGAATTTCACAAATTTCAATTTTAAAAATAACTAATTTTTACTAATAAATAAATAATAATTTTTCTACTAATAACTAATTTTAAAAATAAAATACAAAATATAAGTTATGAAAATATATAAATGAATAAAAACCGAATTTTGAACGTGAACTGAAAATTAAGTTGACAACTCAAAACAAAATGATTGCACTCTCAGAAGCGCGAAAAACAGAATATGTATCATATTTTTCAGTTGGCGGCACTGTCAAAATAACATTAAAAATTACCCTTGCAGTCAAATAAAAATAAAATTGATGCCTGGCAATAATCAACGACGGCGATAAGTTAGAAATAGAATCTAAATTTTGTCCGACGACAAAAACTTTTCGTTTATCGCTGTAGTTGTGTTTGAGATGTATATATTTTGATTTCTGTGTATTCTAATGTTACTTACGCCGTCGTTGGACGGTTTCGCCCGTGTTGTATTTCTAGCTTTACACATCAAGTTTGTTGATCAAGTTGGCATAACAGATTCGATCAAACCTTTAGTTTAGTCACCTTTTAGAACTATGCAGTTTCATTATCCAACTGCCAGCACTTAGGAAAAATCCTCGGGAGTCTTTGTTTTTGTTTAATTCTCTAAAAAGTTTTGTGAAAACTTTGGGTTTGAAATAAATTATCTTTTACATAAAATCCCGATAGTATATTAACGCCAGGAGAATGGATTTGGGATATTTTCATAGGAATTGTCAGAACAGTCAGGTTTCAAGCAAAGCTTTCCTGAAGAAAGTCGTTTTCCTTGCCCAGTGATTGACGATTAAATTTTCGTCACGTCCTTGAATCATGATAGAGTTATTCTATAATTAGTTACAAGCTTTTAAAGAATAAATGGCACTGTCATAACTTTTGACAGAAATTGATAGTCGAAACTTTTGCCCCCCCCCCCCCCCCTCTTCGCTCTGTTGATTTCTGCTTTTTCATTTTCTATTATCTGATGTGGTATTCTGTTGTCTTTTAGATACGTTAGAATCCATATATATATATATGAGATATGAGATTTTTTTCATGAATCAAAATATTTAATAGTTTACTTTACGTTACGTTTACTTCTAAGAGCAAATTTGGCCACTTTCGAAAATAAATATTTTGGTTGGTGTTTCATTATTTTATTTTGATCAGAAACGTTTACATCTTCATGTATCCCATGCTTTATGATTGGTTCCCACGCTTTTTGATTGGTTTTTGCTTATTTTTATTTGTTATAACCCGTTACCATGGTATTATTTTTAATTGTTATTTGTTGTTTCATAGTAAAGCATCATCTGCATAGATATTATAGAAAAAATTAAAACAAATGATATTTGAGCAAACTTGTAAAATTTGTATGAAAGTCGTAAGGGTTGACTTTTAAAATTGTAATTTTTACTTCTTAGTTCTTATGCGTAAGTTTTGTTTTGTTCAAGATGTGATTGGATTTTCTTGAAAATACTTGTCATGACAGCATACACAATTTATTGCGTTAATGGTATCTAAGGGTCTTCACCATGATAAATAAACAATAATGAAATGAAACATATTACAATAAATTATTAAAAGCTGTATCATATTCATAAGTGACGTTTTATAGATTGTCAGTATACATTTTTAAATAATTTCATTTTTTTTTTTTCAAATTTAAAGAGAAATAATAGTAATTATTGTGTAAATATCTAGTGACATATTTTATTCGGGAGCAAAATTTTACACTTTCGCCAATTTATTCTTTGATTATGAACCCAATACTACATTTTATCCTGCCGATAAGTAACATGAATTAATTTAAATTGAATTACTTTAATATTCATTGATAAAAAATAAAACTAATAGAAGAAAAAACAATGAATTTTATTTAAATAAATTTTATTCAATACAATTTGACTGTTTGGTTGAAAATAATATGACCTACAAAGTAAAACTTGGAAATTTAATTCAATTGAAATCGTAGTAGCAGCCTTTTGAGAGAGGAACATGCACATTAGTTTGAATTTATAGTTTTCATATCATTTTTAATGAGAAAGAAATTGTTTTTGTTGTTTTTTTATTAAATGCAATCAAACCATTTATAAAAAATAGTTAAAACATAAATTAAAGGATTAGGGATTTCCCGGGATTTTTTCCTTAGTTTTTCAAAAACATTTCACCTAAAATGTTTTGTTTCAATATTTATTGAAAATAATTTAACTTAATATATTTACATTTTATTACAATATTTTGTACAATTTCAAACTAAAAAATACACGTATTAATATAAAGTTTAAAAAAAATTATATCAAATACTAGAAAAGCTAGAAATTTATTGGCATAAATATTTTAATATTTTGCTTCAATATTACTACAATTTTGACCTGAAATGTAAAAACATTTAGAATTTTTTTTTCAGATTCTGTTTTGTTTCAATTTTCAAACATGTACTAATAAAATGTGTAGTATTTCAATATAAGGTTGTCAAATTTTTATTCTGAATTGTAATATACCGTTACTCTATGTTTGAAAATTAAAACATTTTGGTTTTATAAAGTTTCGTAAAAACGGGATTCGTAAATCGTAAACGAGAAACATTTTCATTTGTGCAGTGAAACAAGTTTAATTTGTGCAAGTTAAAAAAATAAGGAACCGTGGCTTTATTGGTATGTGGAAAAAGGTGTAGATTATTTAATTGAGTAGATAATTTTTTTGTTAATAAAATTATTACAGAAAAGAAATTTAGATCTACTGAGAAAGATTCAAAATATTTTTCACTATTTGGTGAACAATTTCCTTATAAGGAATGCCTTTACACTGATTGCGTAATATTCAAGGGAAAAACTTATAAGGCTGACTTTTATTAAGTATCACAGCATTTAGAACAGTTACTGCGTATGAAATTAAAGATATTATAATAAAAAATGACAAATGTAATGCAACATGTAATGGATAAATGTAATGGAAACAAATGTAATGAAAACAAATGTAATGGTAACAAATGTATAATCTTAAAAGTATAATTTGATATTTTTACCACATTATGCCACGTATGCACTTGGAATTCCAAGTGGCCATGACATCCGTAGCCTTACTGAAATTGATGGTCCTCACGTGAATTTACATAATATAATTTCCGGAGAACGGGTTGCCAAATATTATTGATAGACTAAACAAATACTATTGATTTATATATGAAACAATTATAAATATGTATTATATTTATAAATGTTATTTTATTGGTTTTTTTATTTTAAAATTGTTTACATTTGTAGTTTGGTTATAATTATAATTTGGAATACTATTTTGTAAATTTTTTGTATTGAATTTGAATTGAATTATATTGAGTTTGGTAGTGAATAAATATTTAATTTAAAAAAAAAAATTCGTTTAAGCAACATGTGTACAAAATTTAGATTTTTTTGTAGTAAAATTGCAAAATTTTAAAATCAAAATTGTGTTTTATTTGGTTCAAAAGTGTAATAAGTTTCATCTAAATTTCATTTAATGTTTTACAAAAGTTATAAATTTTAAAACAAAAATACTTAAAACTTGAATAAAACTATAAAGTTTTTGATTTAAAATTTACTGATATTTTCAAACAAAATAAATTCAACTTTTTCGTAAAAATACAGTTTAAAAAAAAAATTCATAACTTCGCAGCAATGTGTATGGGCTCGTTTATTTGAAAATTTTAATAATTTGAATTAAAATGCCAACTGTTTATTATGAAATAAAAAAATTTTTTAATTTAAACTACCTTCATTTTGCAATGAAGTTAAAACAAGCATTTAGAACTAAAATTGTTTAATAATTTAAAACAAAATAGGGTCCCTTTTGCATAAAATCTATAAAGAAAAACTTTTGATTTTAATTGTAAAAACCTTTAGACTAATATACTTTTTTTTCTGTGTAGCTATTCTGACTGTTTAGATGTATATGTATGATTACGACTTTGACTGACTTGATGACTTTTTTGCTTAACTAAATTTTCATTTTGCTATGAACCCTAGATATTCTGGTCATATAATGGTTAAATTACTCAGTAAATTCAATAATCTTCATCAAAGATAAGCACTTACGGCCTTGGATTTTCCATTATTAGAATTTGGTATAATATGTCGCAAATGAAATAAGCGTTCAATTTTCGAAGTTTTTACAACTTATTTTCTAGAATCTAGTGTAATCACTGTGCAATCGTTCGCACACGACGTCAAAGTGACTTCTTCAGGTTCACTGGAGCTTAATTAAAATTGTATTAAATACAAAATTTGAAACATTTTTTATATCATAGTTCTACTACGTTCTTTCAGAACGAGTAACTTAAAATAAATATAACACTCCTACGTACAAGAATGAAAATAATAAAATATCGTTCTTACTCTTAAATTGAAATAAATAATTTCTTTTAAATACTTCAATACTGCTTCAAAATTGATGCTTTCTAACATAAATAAATAATTTTTTTGAATGTTTTGTTCAATTTTGTATTGAACAAAAGTATTTTTATAAACAAAATGAAAGAAAATAAATAAAATAAAAACTCCAAAGGAGTGAGATCGAAAAACTAAAAGTTTATTCTTTGAGAAAGAACGATATTGAAATTATAAACATTTTAATTTATGAACACTATATTTTGAGGAGTGAAATAAGTGCTGGAATAAAATAAAATTGTAAGTTCTGATTTAAAATATTGTAAAGAGTGTAACGTTTGAGACTATTTTTGCACAGAAACGTTCTTGATTAATATTGCAAAAGAGTGTTAAGCACTGATTTGCAATCTTCTTTTGTTTACTTAGTTTTCCCTTAAGCTTTGTACGGAGTTTTTTAGGAAACTTCCTAGGCTTGATCGACATATGATGAACTTGCCTAACTCAGCTTGATAAGGTTTGAAATTCTAGGATTTGTTGAATCCAATTTATGAATTAGTTTGAGTATTTTCACGTCACGTGGTATATCGAATATTTTCATTTTTTATTGAAAGTTTAAATTAGATAGATGGGAATATGACAGTGTTGGACAAATGACACATTACCAAAACATAAGACCGATGATCAATAAATCATATAGAATTAATTTCAAAATACTCCAAAAGAGCCAAGATGGAACCAGATGGAGCATCCCACCTTCTTAGTCCTAACAGGGTCAGTAATACTCCTTATACAGACAAACATAAGACTTATAAATGTGAAGTAATCTATTGAGAAGGTGGTCCAGTGGTTCAGTGGTCGGTCTAGTGCAAGCAATTGAAAATTATTGTATATACAAGTAACATATGTTTACACATTTCATCGGGAACAAAGCTCAGATTTGGGGGACATTTTTTTTTTAACGAAGCGACCATGTAGTCATAGCCTAACATGTAGAGTGTAGACTGCTAAGTCTTTTATGCCATCCTCATATTCAAGAGCTGAAGACTTTTTTGAAAAAAGCCAACAGCCTTGAATTGTCTGATTTGCAGAAATCTTCTATCCTTAGATAGTTTGATCCTAACATGATGCTTTGGAGCCCTGAGAGAGCCAAACATTCTCCTAAAATGTGAGGGACTGTTTCATCCTCTTTAAGACAAAAGCGCCATTTTCTACTCGAAGCCGTACCATATGTTTGTTCACATGATGGTGACCTGTTAGTAGTCCCACCATTAGCCTGCAGTCTGACCGAGTCAGATTTAACAGGAATTTGGTGGTTTGCTGGTTCAACTCTGGAGTGAACATCTTGGAGACCTTGCAGCCTTCTGTGCTCCTCCATTGAGAGTCACTGGACCGCAAGAGAGCTTGTTCGACTAACGATCTTATCCTACCTTTCGATATATCAATTGCTGGTTCAGGACCTATGAGCCTCCCTGCGGAGCTCTTTGCTAAATCATTAGCTAGGGGACATTAGTGTTAATTAATTTGAGCTGGTCTAAAAAATCATCTGTAGAGACCAAAATGTGTCGGTTAATCAATAATTTTTTCAGTCAGTTTCATGACATTGAAATGAAAACCATACGTATTGGGGCTGTGGATTAAACTGATGCAACTGTTTCGATAAAGACTTTTGGTTTACATATGTCAAAAATTTTGTCATAATTTATGAAATAACAATTTTAAAAATTTGCAAGAACAAAAATGGTACTATAAATTTATAGAATATGGTTAGTTTCGTTTATGTTAAACGGAACATATTCAAGGAATACTCCCTGCCTTTACTTAGAGCAAGATTGTTGCCGTTGACAGCTATATGTTGTCCGTCAACAAACCTATAAGATATCATCTTAACTGTAGATAAATCACTTCTTCGTCAACTCTTATATGAATAGTAGGAGTATGCAGAGTTGTCACACCCACATAGATCAAAAATTGATATCTTCATATGTTTAATTTATTATACCGTATTTCTAATAAAATCGTTGAAAGTTATCAACAATTAAAAACATTAAACCCACTCAAATTGTTATATTTCCAATTTATGCAAATAATTTGGAAAAATTATGTTATTATTTTATTTTACATTCTTGAAAATCATAGATTATAATCAATATTACTTTCAACTTTCTTATCGTTTCCAACAAACAAATACAAATTTTAAAACAAAAATAATAAATTTTCAATATCTATAACTTAAATATTTTATTTACGATAGCTAACCAAAGATTTCTATTTAATTTAAAAATAAAATGTTTTCATGATAGTCAAAACAATTAATTATACTAGGAGGGCCCGGCGTGCTTCGCTACGCTTATAAATAAAGTTTTTGCGTAGACATTTTGTTGACGTAGAAGCAATGATTTCAAAAAGTGGTAATGAGAAATGCTAGCCTATAATTTTTAATTTTTCTTTTTAAATATATGAATGATAAATAATCAGAACTCAAGCTGATCAGTTCGGATATATGACAAATTAGCGATCAAATAAGTTTTCAAGTAAGCTTATTTGATCTCTAACTTATTTGATCGCTAATTTTTCATATATCCGAACTGATCAGCTAGAGTTCTGATTATTTATCATTCATATATTTAAAAAGAAAAATTAAAAATTATAGGCTAGCATTTCTCATTACCACTTTTTGAAATCATTGCTTCTACGTCAACAAAATGTCTACGCAAAAACTTTATTTATAAGCGTAGCGAAGCACGCCGGGCCCTCCTAGTTTCAATTATTCAGTTATTTTTCTTTTTACTTGCAAAAATATACTTAAGTCGGATGAAATTTGTGGCACCTATTCACAAAACATTGACACCAATACCAAAACTACGTGAAAAAGCCTCAAAAATTCAACCGCGCATAACTCCGATTCAGAGTACACAAAAAATAAAAGCAGAAACAACTTTTTTCCTTTCGTCAATACCAACAAAATATCAAAATTTCAGATTTTTTAAAAATCAAAAATTTAAAAATCAACAAAAAAATGTACGTTTTCAAAATAATAGCCCTCCTATAATAAGAAAACAAAAATATTACGCAAATATCTTTAATCAATAAACAAAATAATCGAAATAATATCGAAAACCGTCCTTGTTCAAAGACAAAAGACGACTGAAATGAAAGAAAATAAATTTTTAAGTTTCGTTTTTGTTGTTCGTTGTTCGTTATTCGATAGCTAATATATAAAAAAGAAAATATAAAAAAAGAAAATATAAAAAAATAAAATAAATTTTTAATTTCGTTTTTGCATGTATGTAAACTTATAATGCATATGTATAGAAAAAGTTTTCCGTATATAATAACTTTTTTATTTATGATCCGATTTGTTTGAATCCGGATCCGACTATAGGTTACACTAATATCAGTTAGCTGTGAAAATTTCAAATGAATCCATCTGCGAATAAAAAAGCCTAATGCTCCACAAAGTTTTAATCTAGCGTATTAATATATAGGAGGATTATTACATAATAATGTTCAACTGAAATTAATATGCTTATGTTCATAATTAAATCTGGTCTAAATAAAGACGAATTATAGTTAACAAAAATAAAAACTATTATGATAATTAATTAAGATTACAGATGATTTAACATAAATTTAATGGTAAAATAAATTTTTTTTGTACTTTACTCGTCCTCGTATGCATATAAAAATATAACTATTTGACATAATTTTATGCGATTTTTTAGTTTAATTACGACAATTTTGTAATATTTTTAGTGTATCATTTGCTTAACAGTAATTATCCATTTTATGTTATTATTATAACTTATGACATTAATTCGTTAACATTTAGATTTTTTATGTTTTTGATTTTAAACTTGATCGTGTATTTACATGATAACAATTATTATTTTTTTTTTCAATTTTTGTTATTGACATATTGTAATTAATTAATTTTATGTAATGTATGGAAATTTTTTGTTATTTTTCGTATCGAATAAAATTAGACAAAATAAAATGCATAAAGTTTAACAAATCACCAATGTTTATTTTTTGAATTCAAAATAATTATTACACTAAGTATCAAGGACAATGTCAATAATTGGTTGTTTTGTCGTTGTTCTTCGAAATATTTACTCTTAAGATAACTGGGACGATTTCTAACTTTGTGCTTGTTTAGGTCATTGCTAATCCAAAGCCTACAGACGAGAAAGCTTTAAAATCAATTGTTAGTCAAATGGTGCCAAATACGGTTTTTGATCAATTGTCTGACATCGTTTTAGATAAGATTTAAAACAGAGTGGTTAAGGGATAATTCACCGTAGTGAACCGGAAAAGCACAAGAGCATATTAAGTGAAAAAAAAAGTACTTTAAATAAGTTTTGGAAATCAAATGAGAGTTTGGCTAATGATTTTTGAAAAGTGTGTGAAACACTTTTGGTCAAGTAATAACCAAGAAAATCACTATGAGAATATTAGTAATACTGGCTGGGAATTGTTATGTGATAAATTTTTTTTCTGAACTCAGGCTTAGTACGTAATAGACAAAAAGGTGAACTGAAAAACTCATGTAATTGATAAGACAGTGATATATTGAGGCTTAGGTCCTAATAATATCTTATAAATCTTTACAGCAATGTAAAATCAAATTCTGAGAAACAGTACTTCTTTGTAAAACTACACAAGATTGAAGTGTGTTTAAACTAGTAACCTACTACAAATTATACGAATTCTGACCGTTGTTCCTGTAAACTAACGAAATTTTTATTAAGCTAACGAATGTAGTTCAACAATTGTTCTCATGACAATATAAAAGCAAAAAAGAGACCAAATTCAAAGCCCCTGTAAAGCCTGGGCTTTTCAATCTAACAATAGATACCTACGGTATCTATTTACCAAGGGTATTGTTATTTTAACTTACAAACGAATGAACGGTTAACGTACGGTCTTTACCAGGGAAAATCTCTAACTAAAAAAATAACTTTAGCAAAGCATGATGGTCTCAATATAATTCACAAAAATGAAAATTCTTAGAAAAAATATATATTATATATAAAAAGTGGAAATGGTAGACTTGATGCCCTTATTATAATCTAAGAAGTAGATTGAGTTGATTTGTTTTTATCTTGATTAATATAAATTTGATGACATTTTCATCTAGGCTCTAAATCCTGTTTTGGTGGTTCCAGACCCTCTTTTGTATGAATTTAATCCCTAGTTTAATTCCTTGGAAACATTCTTGGTTTAAATTAAAACACTAATTTATGTTGATAAATTACTGTAAAATAATTCCACAAAACAATCTTTAATAAGTATATAATATTTATTCGACGCGTTTCGAATGTTATACATTCATCTACGTTATATATTTTTTGCACCCGTAGATGAATGTATAACATTCGAAACGCGTCGAATAAATATTATATACTTAATAAAGATTGTTTTGTGGAATTATTTAACAGTAATTTATCAACATAAATTAGTGTTTTAATTTAAATTATATAACATGGAGACCAGAATAAAATTTCTTTTATATATTTTTATAATAAATAAAAGTTTATTTAAAATATATCTACATTCTTGGTGTCTGAACCAACAACATTTTATGAATTCTGATAAAATAATGAATACATCGGTCAACACAATATGAGAGATTTGTTTAGTTTCACCACTCCATATACACAGAACAAATAACTGCATCGCCACTTCTTTTTGTCGATATTTCGTTTTATTCTGATATTATAATTTAATTCCTTTTTTTTGTATTTGTTCCAAATTCACATATAAATTACAAAGCTCATTTTCTTTAATTCTTATGGAATTTTACTTTATTGCTTTCAAAAAAACTAAATAACAAAAATGTTTTCTTTTGTATTAAAACCCAAAGGATATTAACAATTTAAATAATTTAATTATTTTTATACAAAATTTACAGTTCGCTACTTCTGATAAGTTCAGTTTCGTCGACAAAAACCATCACAACCGAATTTTTCTAATAAGGAATCACAAACCGAATCAGGTTGTTTTTTATTTTTTATATCAATCGCGAATCGATTTTCTCTAATATTGCATAAATCACCAACTGAGACTCATTTAATTCAATTATAACTCACGAACTTCAAATATATAAATTTTTTTGATTTGAAATCAAAAACGAACTGTAAAACAAATGATAATTTGTTTTATTAGTAAACGCGAACTGATCAAATCTTTAATTAATTTTTTTGATTTTAAAATCAAAATCGAACTGAGATAATGTTTGTTTGAAACCTAATATTTATATTTTATTATCCTATAATAAACGAACGAGTAAAAAAAAAGGACATTGAAACATTGATGTTGCTATTTCAATTACGTTTTCCAAAAAAAAAAACCACATACAAAGTTAAAGACTATTCACAATCATCATCCCAAAGGATATTAACAATTTAAATAATTTAATTATTTTTATACAAAATTTACAGTTCGCTACTTCTGATAAGTTCAGTTTCGTCGACAAAAACCATCACAACCGAATTTTTCTAATAAGGAATCACAAACCGAATCAGGTTGTTTTTTATTTTTTATATCAATCGCGAATCGATTTTCTCTAATATTGCATAAATCACCAACTGAGACTCATTTAATTCAATTATAACTCACGAACTTCAAATATATAAATTTTTTTGATTTGAAATCAAAAACGAACTGTAAAACAAATGATAATTTGTTTTATTAGTAAACGCGAACTGATCAAATCTTTAATTAATTTTTTTGATTTTAAAATCAAAATCGAACTGAGATAATGTTTGTTTGAAACCTAATATTTATATTTTATTATCCTATAATAAACGAACGAGTAAAAAAAAAGGACATTGAAACATTGATGTTGCTATTTCAATTACGTTTTCCAAAAAAAAAAACCACATACAAAGTTAAAGACTATTCACAATCATCTTCGTTTTTGATTAAAACATAGTAAGAAAACTGGTTAGAATTATTGCATTTCGTTTTTAATTGTTACTTGTCCAAAAAAATGAAAGAAGAGATCCAAATGCAAAAATTGTTCTGTTTCAGTTAATTCTAAGTAAAACAGGGGAAATTGAAAATCGTTAATAAATAACGATGCAAATATAGAACAACAAACTGATATGACCTTGAAAGAAACAAAAATATCAGGTCGTGTCAATAGATATTAACAGAAATGTTTAATGTAAAAATGCCATTATTTAGAGTTTTCGTATTCGCATTTATTTGTTTGCTTTAGTAGATTAGAACAAAGGAAAACGATAATGTTATCTAAGTATTAATGATGAATGTATAACAACATTGATTTCGGAAAATCATATGGTTGGAGAAGAGATTAATAGATTCTTTGTAGAGATCTGTTTATGGTATGGATCTATTCAATTACGACAATGAACAATGTAATGCATTGACGGTAATCTAATCTTTGTTGTTATTGATTGATTGTAAAGGTTATTGAAAAATGACAAGCAGTCACATTATAGGTAAGATAATGGAAAAGTGTGGTGATTGGGCGGAAATATAGCTTTTACTGTTAGTAGGCCGTAACCTTTAACTACAAAAGTCTATATTCCCGTCAATCCACCGGTACGGAACCAGAATCTGTTCCGGAGTTGATGTAGATCTTCGTATAAATGCTACCTATTAGACATCACGTTAAATTATGGGCATAACACCCCTGTTAAGTGTTTTACCTCTGAGTCTACTTTTTATGTTGTCTATAGCATCTTTTTGGGGTAACTGTGTGACTACAGAGTAGCTTCAGTGGTTTTCATTGGAATTTTTTTTAGTGTATCTTTATTTGTTCATATAGCCTTAAATTTTAACTTTTAACAAAGTGTAACTTTTTGTTTAACTACTACACAAAGCGATAGCTTCACATTTAATGATTTGTATCAAAAGCAGCAACTGTCTAAATTATTTCGAGTCTGTTTAAAATTGCATTTTGAGGTAAAAAAAATACTCATATCGAGTGAAAATTTTGCATGGGCCCTACAAAGTTTCAAGTCAATCAAACCGATGTTTCACGTTCATCTAATAGACAGACTAAATTTTATTAGTAATTGATGTATCTAAAAGGTTCGAACAATTTCAAACTTCTTTCATAGTCAACGGAATATGTCCTTTATGGGGTATGCTCTGGACAATGTGTAAAGCGGTCTACTGTTGTAAGTATGTAGCTGTATACGTTTGATTTCAGTAGTCTTCCAACGATGTCGTGGTCAAATCTGCAATTTGGTAATTCAATTTTACCAATCGGAAATTTTGTGAGCCTGTGTCGTTCACGTGATTTATCCCATATCCTTGTGTCAACATTCATTCCTGGCCAAAAATACCTGGATGTATTTAATTTGAGCGTTGTACCTATTCCAAGATGTGATAAACCATGTAAGTAAGACGAAATCTTACAAACTCGTTTTTCTGATGCCATGTGGGACGTATGGTCGATAATAATCAGATGATGTTTTGTATAACCAGATGATGTCTCGCACCAGATTTTTTCGTTGCTGCCTGATGATTGTATGAACTAAAGTTAACTTTTGATGATCTTGACTATTTTTCAGGGCTAATCAATTTCTTAAGTTCATCGTCCTGTTGCAATTTCTGTAGATCTTTCAAGTTAAAAGCAGAACTGCAGATTTCTGTTGAAGTTTTTTCAGAACGTAATAGGTAATCACCAGAATGTAATAGGTAATCACAAACGACGTTGTCTTTACTTTTGACATGTCGTATGTCTGTTGTGAACTGTTCTATAAAATCTAGATGAAGTATGTGTCGTGGACTTCTTAAAGCTTTGGAGGAAATTGCTGTGATCAGAGGTTTGTAATCAGTGTAGGCAGAGAAATTTTGTTCTTCGAAAAAATAGCAGAAATGCTTAATGGTGGGATATATTACTAATAGCTATCTATCAAATACAGATTATTTTACCTCAGTAGGAGTAAGCTAGAGAAAAGTACAAGCAGCTTACAACATCCATTCTGGTACTGTTGTAGTATACTGCTCCGACTGCGGCGTTCGAAGTGTGTGATGTTATGAATGTATTCTTTGACCTTGATGAAGGACTCATTACAGTCCTCTGACCAGGAAAAATTAGATTTCTTCTTGCCTTTTTATCAGTGATGCCAAATGCCCGTGAATAGGAGCTAACTATTCGGCTAGTCGTAGTCTGAAGCGGTGAATAATAGCTCACCATACCTATGAATTGCTATAATTGGTAGATTGAGGTTGTAGCTGGAAAGTTGTAGATGACAGTGACTCTAACTTTTGATGGGAGTGTGACGTTTTTCGAAATTGAATGGCTCAAATAATCAACCGATTTCTTGCCGAAGATGCATTTTGAAGCTTTAATATTTATGCCACATTCGGTTAGGAGAGTGAAAAGTTTTGTGCAGTAAATGTTCAGCCTCGAAGCGGCTAGCTATGAGGATATCGCATCTATATAAACGAAGACGAAATCCACATCCTTTGGGATGGGATGTCTATCCGGAAAAGTAGCAGTGCTAAGTTGTCTGTAGTCTCCATAAGATTGACGGTCCTTGTCCTTTTCTGTCTTGTCTTGTCCATGTATAAAGGGAATGAATCTGGGGAATTAGAAGGACGAGAAAAACCTAGTTCCACTATATGTTTAAATTCGGTCTTTGCGGCTTTGAGTTTCATCGGTTCCAAGCGTCTGGGATTAATGGATGGAAGACTTTCATTAGTCACAATGTGTAATGCTTTGCGTTGTATTTAATTAGGAGGCCATAGTTTGGTGCCTCGGTATGTGATGAAATATTTTTCAGGAGAAGGCCGAATTGATTGTTGACGCAGAAACATTTGGGAGTTGGCTCATTACAATTAGTGATACTCGCATTCACAAGGAAAGATGTCTTTGAATCGATTAATTTCCGATTTTTAAGGTCGACCAAAATGTCATACTTTGAGAAGAAATTATACGCAGCTCCTAGTATAGGCCTGTTAACATCTGCCTGTGCCAATTGCTTGGTAACATCTGTGGAAATAGCTATTGATCAAAAACTGTAGACCCCACTGTTAGCCGTAGTAACAACGAGACTTAATAGTTTTCCGAGTTCAGAGATTGTGAAACTGTTATAATTGCGCGGTTGCAAACATTTGCGTGCTTGTTGCCAAATTTTCTATGAAAGTAGCACAGATCTCTCGATCTAGAAGAAGATCGGTATCTGGAAGAGCGTCTAAAATTGTAATTCGCTCTTGAAGTTGATAATCCACTTTTCTAACCCTATGTTTTGACGATATTGTCGAATACAAAAATCGTCGAAGGTCACCATGTCGGGATCAACGTCGTTATAATCCTCAACATAAATTGGTTTCGATTTTTAAAATAAAAATAACTGATTTGATTTTTATTTTAATTTTCATTTCAATAAGCGATTTAACTTTTATTTTGATTTACAATTTAGATTATAAATTTAAAACGCGAGTTGTTTCTCGTCGGAGTGCAAGAATCTCCATTAATTTTTAAATCATAACAATAATTTTGTACAAATATAATTTTTTATCAAATTCCGTTAATTTATGTTGCCGTTATTGAAGTTTTATGTTTTGTACTAATTTCACCAAGTGTTGTCGCTACGATGGTGTTAAATTTTATACATGTTTTAGAATCTATCCAAGATTTTTTCTTGTGTTGACAAAAATTGGCCAGACAGATTATGTTCCCTATGCAACGGGTTGAAAAATATCTTACAAAGTTTTGATTGTTCCGTTCCAATTCAGGCTAGGTTTTTGGAGTGATTTATTCTTGGCCAGATCAACAAATATTGCTTTTTGTGACCAAATATCCGAATAATGTTTACATGATCAAACCAAATTGAATCATTTTTCACATTCAATCCAAGGGATTTCGTTAAATGTTAGTAATGTCAATTACGATTTCAAATACTCAAGGTTGCTTTTAAAGTTAGACAAAATATAAAACACCACAACAAACTTTGCTTGATTGATAAAACTCTGTTCCATCGGAGAAGTTTACCAGCTCAAACCGGTTCTCGTAAAATTTTACAGAAATTGTTGTAGAAATGCTAAGCCTTTGGTGAGCTGAGTGAATTAGTTCGAAATTAGAAAATTGCACAGTTTAAGCCACGTTCTACACGATAAAAAGACTAATCCCGGCTAGTACATAAATTGATAATTTAAATGTGATTTGTGATAATACTCAATGATAACCACTGAATTGTTTGTAATTACAAAACATACAAATGTTTCTTAAAACAAAATTTCTTAACAAACAACTTCGAATTGCCATGACTCATCGACAATTGAGAAAAATTTCCCTTTGCACCCAAAACATATTTCTTACGCATAAACGTTGATTATATCTGAAGCAAACACTGGTAATCTATAACTTCAATAAGATATATAATTTTTGTGTGTACTAATTCAATTTACGGGATTGTAATAAGGAAATGACTAATTTAACAATATTTATATGAAGATAATCTGTGTTCATAGTTTAAATATAAGTCATTTGTTTTAGTCAAAAAAAGTTTTTATTATTTGATTTGATAATGATGGTTAGTGATACTGTATTGCTTGTACTACTGTGTTTGTGTTTTTATTTAAATCAAAACATAATGATAAAAGTTCAAACTCTATTAGGATAAGCGCTGAAGTAAGAGCCCTTGCACTGAAAGTAGAAAAGTTTAATTTAGAGCTAGATTTACTGTGTCAGCGAGAACATTACTCGTTGGCTCTACTAGTGTCATGTTACAAATTTGTTCAAAATCTGGATTTTATTTGTCGTTTAATTTTCAATTTTAATTTTCATTAAAAGAGGTCTTCATTGCTATTTTAATTTTAAAAAAATATTTATTTCAAAACCATTAGCTGATATAAAAAGTATCTGCTGTTTTTGTCACTAGACGGTGTTGATGAGAATATATCTGACACCACTAATTCGATTGATTCGACGCAGGACCCAGGAGTGATTTGTTTGATTCTGTTCTGAAAATTTTGATGTAAAAGAGTCACTACAGCCGATGAAATTTTATAGCTGGTCAAGTTGGTTCAGCATACAGATTGTCAGAATAAAATGGATACACTAAACATCAACCATATGATAGTTTGGAATCATTTAAAAAAGACTGGCTGCTCAAAGAAGTTTGATGTTTGGATACCATATGAATTATAAAGCAAAAACTAGGCGAATTTCCATCAGTGAAATACTGCTAAAACATAACGAAATCAAGCTATTTTTGAAGCAAATCATCATGGATAAAAACAAATTAACTAAATACGATAATATTATACGCAAATGGTGATAACCAAAAGCCGGTGACAAACCACAAACGAACTTCAAATATTGTTTAATTTTAATCAAGAAGGAGAAAAAATATTTTCCTAGACCTTCCAAGAGGATATGCAGGAACAACTTGAATGGCAAATGAGAGCATCATGTCGAATTTTACCCAAAATAACTCCAAAAACAATCTTAATACTATATTTATTTAACTGTACAGGGTGCCAAAATATAACAAAACAAAACAAAAATTACGAAATTCTTTAAATGACACAACATTAAATGTCATAACTGCAATGTGTTATTTTAATGACAATTTTAATAGCTGTATGATAATTATATCAAATAGTTGTTTAGAAAAATCATATAATTTTATTGCATAGCATAAAAAATGCTCAAGATTATGTTACAAAAAGATTTTGTGCCACCGGCACATCAGTTTAAAGATTAGAACATTAAAATTATTTAACGATGTTTGATGTAATAATTACCGTAATTGGTGTAAATATGAGTTTAATGAGAATCTAAATAAAAATCTAAAAAATTACACTACCATGATTTTGTTATGGGAAAACAGCTTGAAGTAATTAATTGTTCGATCAGCAACGATCTGCCTTGATTATGAATTTAAATAATAACAATAGAACAATAGAAAAGGGCACGTTTTTCAAGCAACAAAAACAATCGAATAAAAAACATTCAAATTACAATATGCAAGTCAGTGGAGAAAAATAGTGTCCGCTGCCAAATATAATAAATTTCTGTTGAGATGAAGAGCACTACGTTTTTCAAATAATTCAATATCTTTGGTATTTAGTGAACAATTTTGAGATTATTAATACATACTAAGAAAATCACTATGGTTATTCAAAATTTGATTGATTGGGGTGAAGATATGCATTCTAAACTCTATAGTAATAAACAACAGCCAGTTTGTCCAATATAAATATAATTATCCTCGATCACCTAACCATAAAACACAAGCTTTAATGTTTTGAATTTCAAGAATATTGACAAAACTGAAATGGGTCAGCATTTGTATGCACATAACACATTATTTACCTTCCGTACATTTTTTTTACTAGCAATATTAATTTGTCATTAAAAATAAAACATCTCAACCTTGTATACAATAAAAAAATATTTGTTCTTACTAAATAATCAAATATACATAATTTTTAATTAGTAGTCCAAACGTAGTTAATTTAATTTACGAGCGCATGATCGTTACCATTGACTGGTTTGTACGGGAATGAAAGTCGTTTGACATAATTGTAAATGAAACATTTTATTGCTGATAGCAACAAAGTTATCAATGTATCAACAGAATTCTCTCATAAAACAAATATATTTTACATCTCAACCTACATAAACTATAATCATGGAATTAACTTACTTAACGTAACCAATGATTACAGCTCCAGTAACTAAACTTAAGCAAATATAAAAACAAAAATTACGGTAAACTAATTATTTAAGAGAAAATTATTTTTCTAATTATACAGTAGAAACTATAACACTATAGTTATGATAGATTTATTAATTTAATATTAGTTAACAAAACAATCAAAAAAATTATGTAAATAAATTCAATCGGTTTAATTAATTTTTAATTTATTCGTTTTTCATTTTATTTGACGGTTTTATTGTTTTAATTAAAGAAAAATTGAAGGTTATGCCTGGTGCATAGATGAATCAAATGAATTGCATGTGATGAGAAATTTGGTTGTTTTTTTGTAATATTAGATTACAATTAGTTGTGAGTTGTTAAGTGGTTATAATTAATTGTGTGCGGTCTTAATAGAGGATGTGTTAATGCGGGTTTCGATTGCTTTAAAGAAATCACTTGTTTCAATTCTATTGTTTATGCTTTAATGATTGATACAATATAATTACTGTGGTTTGAAGTTGATGGAAAATAATATCGCAAACAATTTAGTTTTTAATTTGAGTAACTCAATATTAGTTACAGCATCGACTGGTGTGGTAAATAAGCTGCGATAAAAAAATAATATCCTATAAATGGGTTATTCTTTTACAAACCGAACAGATTTGGACAAAATCTGACCGACGCATATTTGATTTGGCTGAAATTTTTTTTATGGGTTTTATATCGAAAAAAAAGATATACGTGTTCGAGGATCTTTTTTTTGGGAAATATAGCGGTTTCAAATTTTTAGAATTTCGTGATATTTGGCTTCACTAGTTATTTTCAAATATTCATAACTTCAGTTATTAAAGATAGAAATTTATGAAATATGTTGTCGTCCCGCGGTCGATAAATTAATTTATTTCTAACAGTAAAAATCATTTCTTCATAAAATAAGTTTTTTATAGGAAGTGAAACGTAGAATACGATGATGATACTAAAAACTCATTTCGTGGGTGGGGCAATGACTAAAGATCGATTTGAACATTTTATTTGTTTATAACAATAGGAATTTGATAATAAATTTTATTAATTTTAATTTGTTTTTGTAAACAAACATCTTTTAACTTCAAAATAAAACAAATTAGAAGCTTCTATCTTTAATAAAACCGAAGTTATGAATAATTGAAAATAACTCGTCAAGCCAAAAATGACGAAATTCTCGAAATTTGGAAGCGCTATATTTCTCAAATAAAAATCCTCGAGCACGTATATCTTTTTTTCGATATAAAACCCATAAAAAAATTTCAGCCAAATCAAAAATTTGTCGGTCAGAATGGTGTTCGGTTTGTAAAAGAATTACCCAAATGTAGAAATGTAGAAAAAATAAATGGGTGGTGTTTGCTTTTAAAAATCTTGATTTTCTCTAGCTAGTGAAAATAACATCTTTATCGGCTGCTTATGCATAAATCTGCTTGTTGCCAAATCTGTTCTGCCAATTGTTTCGAGTTTTGATAAGATTGAAAGCCAGGTTTAGTAGTTATTCAAGATTCCAATAAATAGAAGTTCGGGAAACGCTCCGCCATTTTGTCCAATTTTGAAACGAAACCAGATCTTCCATTTTCTAGTGAGCTCGGATTTTATACCACAGTTTCATTAAGGTCCATTGCATTTTTGTCAAACCGGGTGGGCTTACGAGAGATTATTATGTATCAGCTTTAAGGTTCGTCTAAATAGACAAAGTTTAACTTCTGTCATAATATATACAAGTTGCAAAAAAGTTGTAAACATCTTACTCTGGGTTCCGTCTATACTCAGATAGGATGATACTCACTCAGTAAACTGAAGATTAAACAAGTTTATAGTTAGCGCTTTCTCTCTCATTTACCACTCATGACAATAAATTTACTATTCATTATAAACAATTAACTAAAACAATGGTTCGTTTACACCAAACTGCACTGTATGTTAATCTACAAATAATTAACAATGTAATAAAAATATTTTTTGTCATATAAATAATTAACGCAAGAGTACTTCTTACATTATTATTAACGTTTACATTTCTTCTTATAATTAACTTTTTTTTGTATATTTAATGAATTTCAAAACGACAAAACTATCATAATTTTAGTAAACGGAAATTAATATTTAATAATAATGAGATTTTAATTTAAATAGATGTAAATGTATTATTAATAAAATTAAAAATAACTGAACGGAATTGAGTTCTTTGTTTTGTTTTAATTTGGTTGAACTTCTTAATTTTTTTTATGTTAAAATCCTTTTGTATTTGAAATCGATCAATAATTTTAATTTAATGTATAATAGTATTTCATTTAAAAATTCTCCGGATTTCTTGTTTAAAAGTTCATCGTCTTTGATTTAAATGAGATACCGTTTTAGTTTTTTTTTGGTGAATGAATGTGTAAGCGTTTAGATTTCAATAATCCATAAAACATAAGATATTCTAATAATCTATTTGATTTTGTAATAATAAAATTATTTAACTTTATTGTTCGAATTTATTTTTCGTAGCATATATACAACGAAAGAGTTGATTAAGTGGCGAACCTAAAAAATAAAAAACTGTTTTTTTTTCATTCTAGGTAAATTATAATGTTGACAGAAAAAACAACTTTGTCTTAGCCACTATACTGTAAAGATACTGTAGTGTTTTCTGGTAAATAAAAACAAATTTTAATTATTTTAAATTATTTATTGCATTTTAAAAAATGCAATTATAAACAACAACAAACAATTTGAATTTAACGATAACGAAAAATATTTTAACACTTTAAAGTTTAGACAAATCTCCATATATAAATTCGTTCATTGACTTCTCAATCGTATTAACATAAATATAAATATGCCAATTTGTCTGAGATATTAGTATTAAATGCGTTTATTGCATAAATGGATTTCATCGAAATGATAGCGAATAAATCGATTTCTTATTTTTTTTAAAGATCTATAACAAAACTTATATTTTAACGTTGAATTTTGTTTTTATTATTATGATTTCCGGGTTAATTCTATACGGATCTTAACTGAGTTTTATTGTAGTTCGTTAATTCGTAGATTCGTTAATGCTGTGTATTGCAATTTTTTACAATTGTTTTCGAATCAAAGGATGAATTCTGAATTTTGAATTTTGGATTTTGAATCTTAAATTTTTGAATTTTAATTGTGAATTTTGAATTTTAGATTTTGAATTTTGAATTTTGAATTGTGTATTTTTAAGATTGAAGATTGGAGATTGAAGATTGAAGATTGATGATTGAAGATTGAAGATTGAAGCTAGGAGATTGAAGACTGAAGATTGAAGATTGAAGATTGAAGATTGAAGATTGAAGATTGAAGATTGTAGATTGAAGATTGAAGATTGAAGATTGAAGATTGAAGATTGAAGATTGAAGATTGAAGATTGAAGATTGAAGATTGAAGGTTGAAGATTGAAGATTGAAGATTGAAGATTGAAGATTGAAGATTGAAGATTGAAGATTGAAGATTGAAGATTGAAGATTGAAGATTGAAGATTGAAGATTGAAGATTGAAGATTGAAGATTGAAGTTTGGAGGTTGAAGTTTGGAGATTGAAGATTGAAGATTGAAGATTGAAGATTGAAGATTGAAAATTGAAGATTGAAGATTGAAGATTGAAGATTGAAGATTGAAGATTGAAGATTGAAGATTGAAGATTGAAGATTGAAGATTGAAGATTGATGATTGTAGATTCAAGATTGAAAATTGAAGAACATTGAATGTTGAATTTTGAATGCTGTATATGCTGTATATGCAGAATCCTGAATGTGTTTTTTAACACAACACATAAAATCCTTTTACGATCAAGGTCCAACAGCAAGATGTGCTCTAAGGTGTTGATGGACGCAGATTTTTTTTTTGTTTATTTGTATTTTATATTTATTTCAAAAGAATGGATAACTAAACCATAAATCCTACACATAACAAAATATGACATTGACCAATATTCCATGATACGATAAAGAAATTTTTTTTAAAAATTTGTACGAACCAAACAAAAATTGGGTTGCCAATAATCCAGTTAGTTGCATACTCCATGCGATCAACTGACGCACTATCTTCCTCAATGATCAAAACTCAGATAAGGAGTTAGAAGCTCGTTTGTTCGAGCAAACAATAGCTTAACAATGATGAATAAATTACCAAAATAATAAATAATTCAAGATAAATTATTCAAGGTCAATTGTTTTAGATCAAAAAAAAATTTTATATGAATTAATTAGAACAAAAACTCATACAAGTCTGTAAAATTAGTTGTGTTTCTTCTATAAACTCTAATGTAAATGTAAGATCAGGGCTTAGTGTACTAGTGTAGATATTCTTGATCTTATTCCATTTAGATTCTCTCCGTAACATAGTTTTTATAATCTTGTTCAGAAAATTGTAGAACATAATTAACATCAATCATTTATTCAGATAGTTCAACGATATAATTCGGATTAATCGTTTTAATTTACGCTACAGTAATACATAATACATTAAATCTATTAATACAACTGGATAGATCAAAACTTTCAATTAACCTATTATTCTTATTACTTCGGTCTGAAAGGCCTAAGTATTACATTCATGAGCTCAAAGTGAAATTTTTACCCCCACTTTTTTTGGCATTTCTCGACGTTTTAGGACCTACTGATTCTAAAAAAGCAAAAAAAAATAATGTATGTCTGTCTGTCGGCCGGCCGTCCGGCCGTCCGTCCGTCACAACCGACGAAATCTAGAAAACAGCTGAAGGGATTTCAAAAATTTTGAATTCTAAAAATAGGTACACTCAATGGGAAGAGCCGACAGGACGCTGTGTTCGATAACTGTACCGGAAGTGTGTCAAAAAAATCGTCAAGTGTGTCAAAACGAGGAAATTTGCATATTTTTTGCTTAAAAAACGTTCATTTTAAGTGATTACGAGTAGGAACAATGAATTGGGAGAAATTTTGATGGTCGGGATTGGTATGTGAGACCAAAATCTAGATTATTGCATTATAAGTTTGTCAAAAAAATGTTGTCAAGTGTGTCAAAAGAAAGATTTTTATTTATTTTTTACCATATTTTTCGGAAAAAAAATAAAATTAATTATTTGTTTCAAATGAAATTTTATTATTATTAGTGAGAATCATGGCATTATAAGTTTGTCAAAAAGAAAGTTGTCAAGTGTGTCAAAACTTGACAACGTGTGTCAAAAAAAATGTAGCTGTTTTTATGACGTAAATGAAATTGAAAATGAAATTGGACATGGAAATTTTTGAATTTGTTATAGTTTTTGAAAATTTTGAAAAAAGTTTGTATTTTTGATTTTGTAATAATTTTTGCAATATTTTTAGAATTTTGTAAAAAGTTTTAATTTTTGATTTTGTAAGAATTTTTGGAATATTTTTAGAAATTTGAAGAATATATAATTTTTGATTTTATTATTTTGGAATTTTGAAAAAAGTTTCAATTTTTGATTTTGTAATAATTTTTGGAATGTTTTTAGAATTTTAAAAAAAAGTTTGATTTTATTTAATTTTTACAATATTTTTGGAGTTGTGAAAGAAATATGAATTTGTGATTAATATTTTCTCGAAACGCCAAATGGAGAGGTTTTTGAGTAGTTTGCTGAGTGTTTCACTAAATTATGTTAATTTATGATCTGTTATAATTTTCCGGCAACGTATTGATGTTTCGTGTTAGTTTTGTAATACATATCTAAACCGAGATAAGAAACTATTTGTACTTTAACAAAGAGTTTTGTTTGATATACATCGCTGACCAAGACTAAAAACCATGTCCTAATAAAAGTTTTTTGCAGAAAGCTATATCAAAATCCTTAACCCAGACCGAAGTCTTGATATCTCAGAGCTGTGAGATTTCAGCCCCTCCATATTTTTTAATTTGATTCCAAATTTGTTTGAGCAGTTCGATCGATAATTTTTCCAAATATATAGAATTTCCATTATTCAAATATTGCAGTTTATGGCTGCCAGTTTTATTTTCACTATTTAATATTTTTTGTACTCATATAATTGACAAACTTTTATTTCCATCAGCCATTTTGAATCGAATATATAATTTTCTTAATACATAAAAACTGAAAGAAATACCACGAAAAACTTAACTAAATCAAATAAAACAAATTAATTTTACAACACTGAACAATTAATTAGAGATAAACATTTAATTAATTGTGACCTGATAAAATTAATGATAATCCTTTATTTTTTTATTTAATTTCAAATCATCCAATTTATAGCTAGAATTTTCTATCTTTTGTTGCTTTTTAATTATACTTTCATCACATGATTTCAATATATAACCTCATTTAAATGAAAAAAAAAGAAAAATCAGATTATTATTATTTTTTCTATAAAAACCGTTTGTATACAAAATTTGTTATATGCTCATGAAAATCATGTTGTTGTATGCACACAAAAATAGAACATCAGAACATTTTTCACAAATTTATTGATTGTATTACTCACGAATTTTATACATTTATAAAACTTATCAGCTGATTTAAAATTTAAATTAAACAACGTTTATAGAACTGAAATAGAATAACAAATCATTTTATAGAATTTTTTTAGACAATGAAATTTTTTGTTATAGAGTAGAAATCGAAATTGGCCCTTCGTTACAAATGTTGAATGTTGAAAGTTGGATGTTGAAAGTTGAATGTTGAATGTTGAGCGTTCAAGTTGAACGTTGAACCTTGAACGTTGAACGTTGAAGTTGAATGTTGAATGTTGATATTTGAATGTTGAATTGGGAATGTTGTATGTCGAATGTTGAAAATTGAATGTTGAATGTTCAATATCGAATGTTGAAAATTGAAGGTTGAATTTTGAATGTTAAATGTTGAGTTTCAAATTTTAAGTTTCGATCCAAGTTTGCTTAATCGTAAAATTTTGAATTAAAATGTTAATGCTCAATTTAAAAGGTTGTGCATTAAAATCTGAATTTTGGATGAGAGTTACTGTTAAATTTACAATGATGATTTTAGCAAAATCAGTTATTATAAAGCAACCAGAAAAAGTTTAATATATTTCAATTCAGTTACATTACTGTCAGTGAACATTAAAGCACTAACCTAAATGCGTTCTAACCAGAGCTACATACCATGGAGTAAGCGATTGGAAAACTATTAAAATGGTTTGACAAATTATTATCTAATCATTCATGCATGCGAGTATTTGGTTTTTTCTTAATATTTTGGTTTTTGTTTAAACTATAAAAAAACTTTGAAAGTTTTTTGAAAGTATGTTAATTAAATTATTATTTAGACAAAATGCATTATTTTCAAGTAAATCGTCAGATATTTCAATCAGAGATAAAAATTAATCAGGATGTAAATTATTTTACACACATTGAGGACGATTTGTAAACAATTTATTTCTATGGAACAAACCTGTTGTTACAGGACAATTGAAAGTTGTTGTGATGAATTGTTGTGTATGAATATTGAGCGCTGAATTTTGAATGCAAAGTTTTGAGCTTAGAGGTCTGAATTTTGTTATTTAAATGCTGAAGTTTTAGTCTAAAAGTTTTAAACTTTATGTTTCCAAGGATGAAGATTTAGCTTAGAGCTATATAGTTAGAAGTTGTATGTTTATCATATTTGAATTTTAAATTTTTAATTACACTTCAGTTTGAGAGACGATGTTCATCACAAAATTCTCAAATTATTACTACTCATATTTCGACCTTTTCGTCATAGCAAGTCAACTAGTCCCTGGGCCACGCCGATTTCATGAGATGATTACCACATATTTTATACCTCGTGAGGCGCCTGTCCTTGATGAGTCCGAAAACTTTTGTTCTGCCTTTTTTCTCGATTCGGCCGCTTTTTCTTACGGCAAGCTCCGAAAAATTCCGATTGCCCGGGATCTTGTAAATTTTCTTTTTAGCTGTGGGGATTGGAAATTTGTTTTAGAACACGAGGGGAACCTTGTCAGACAAAAATTCGTCTGCTATTGTCTAGTCCGACAACCCAAACATTTCAAAATGTTTAAAACAAATTTCCAACACAGTTAAAAAAAAAATGCGGTAGCAAATTTTCAAGATCGCGGGTAATTGGCATTTTTCGGAGCTTGCCGTACAAAAAAGCGGCCGATTTGAGGAAAATGGCAACAAAAGTTTTCGGACTCGTCAAGGACAGGCGCCTCACGAAGTATAAAATATGTGGTAATCATCACATGAAATCGGTGTAGGCCCAGGGACTAAACGCAAACAATATATCTCTCCGGACAACGAATGTGTGAAAATTGCTGTGTCGATATGTAGAAAAATTATATCCAAAATCATGTTTGCTTAATGCAAAAAAAATTATTGGGCTCGATCACTGAATAGTATGTGTGCCAAAACTGTAAAACCTGCAAGGGATTAATTTTCATACATTTTGTAACCGCGATATTGGTCAACAAACATATAAATGGAAAATCGAATCAAGATGCCGATAAAATAAGAAATTGAAACCCGACCGTATCCGTTTTTTTGAAACCTCGGTAATTGTAGTATACTAAAAAACAATTAATATGTGTTTTTTTCTTTTTCTACTAGTTTTGACACAGGGTGACTTGAAATTTCTTAAGGAATCTAGCGACAATCGAAGATTAACGTTAAAATGGTTAAAATGTGCTCGAAAGGGTAATTCGATTTGCGTAATTTTTTTTTGTTTGCAAGGTACTTAGTGGGGTTAGTTATAAAAATGTTACACTGCCAAAATTATAGTTTTAGATGATTTTTTTTTAATTTTAATTCCTCAAATATGGTGACAAATTACAGACAAGCGTTTTTATTTGTTTTTGAGAAAAAAGTATTTGAATATATTATGAGTTTGATTTTTTTTACTTTATTCACTAAATTCACTGAGCAGAAATTTGTTAGGAAAAGCGTGAATACAGTCAGGGCGTGATTAGTACCAGTAAGGACCAACTATTTTAGGGCAATATGACGTGGGTCTGTTCTGGGCCTGAATTAGAATACCCTTTTAGGGTTAACCTTATTTAAATATATTTGGCCGTGATTTAATTTTTCGTATTTGATCAGGGCCTGATACAAAATATCTTATTAGGGTTTACCCTATTTAATTTTATATTGCGAACTTGTCCAGGGCCTGATTCGACTATCTAGCTAGGGTATCCAAATTACTCGACTTTGCAAGTACCCGGTCGAGTATTAATTTTCAAGTAGTCAAGTATTAAATTTCGTAATACCCGGGTTACCCGGGTACGTCCCAATCAATAATAATTAAAACTTATGAATCTTTTGATTGCTTGTTGTGTTGAAAATCAAAATTTTACAGTCGATCAAATTACCCTGGTAGTTAATCGAGATACCCGGGTAGTCGAGTATGTTGAAAAAGCGAAAAAAGTACCCGGGTACTTGATAATCAACATTGTATGCCCTACGACTATCCCAACCAGAGCCCGATTAGGCAACAGCGTTACACCTGTGATCAGGGTCTAATCGAGCTTAAGCAAACCTGATCAGGGCCCTATTTGAACCCTAACAAATTTCTGCTTGGGACCTTTAACATAGAAGTCTTGATAAATCAGCTTCTGAGTTTTCAGCCCCTCCATATTTTAATGCGGAATTTTGAATAAAAATGATTTTTATGAATTAATTATTAATTATATTATTTTATGTTAATTTTTGGAATTTTAATTTTGAATGCCGGACGAACTCTGTGTTCTAATTATTGAATGTTGAATTTTTAGTTTCAAATTCTAAATAAATTTTTTTTTAAAGAATTTAAATTTTTTTTTTTGCTGCTTGAAAGTAGCGTGTTACATTTTAAAAGTTATAAAGTGGAAAGCAAAATGTTGCATGCTGATTATAAATATTTTATCTGATTTTCAAAATAGAGCATTTAAAATTTGAAATTCAATATTGGAATTTGAAAATCTAGCATTTCCTTTTTTAGAACAAATTCTGAAGTTTGAATTTTGTACATTTTGTGATAAAATTTTAGTTTTGAATTTCGAATTTGAAATTTATCATTTTGATGCAAATGTTTAAATTTCATGTTATAAAAGGTGGCAGCTGTCACATTGAATTTTGCATGAGAAATTTCAAGTTTTGAATTTTGTGTTTTCATTTAGAATTTATATCGATGGCTGGATTTTTGAACGATTTTTGAATATAGAATTTTAAATGTTGTTTATTGGTGTTGAAGTTTTAGTGTTTAATTTTGAAACAAGAATTTTGTTAGAATAAATAATATAAGACAAAAATTGACACTAAAATTGAATTAAAAATAATTGTGATGTTAAGTCGATCGTACAAAAACAAATTTTTATCTCGTCGCTGGTCGAGTTGGTTAAATTGTTAACCATTAACTCATGATCAGAAGGACACCGGTTCGATTTCCGAACCGACCGGAATTGAGATAAAACATTTTGTTACAGACCTTTCCCTTTTCAAATCAATTTTTCTTTATATTCAATTGAATACATTCATTTCTAGTGATTTATAATTCTAAACTACATAATGGTTAGATCCATTGCTATCGTATAGATAAAACTCTTAATAAAATTTTGGAAGAATTTTGTATTTTACAATTTGACTTTGAAATTCATCATATGCATAATTTTCAACTATATGTTTCAAATGTGAAGATGTTGAAGTCGTGAAAGTTGACATGCTGAATGTTAAATATTGAGTTTCAAGGTTTCTATACATTTTAAATTTTGAATTATGAATTTTAAATGGTCTGTTTAATGTTGAATTTTTAATTTTGAAATTTAAATTTGAGAATCTTAATTTAAAATACAATATGTGAAATACAAAATTTTTTATTTCGATGATCAAGTGTTGAACATTGAATTTTGAAATTATATACTTTAAAGTTAAATGTATGCTTGGAAAGTTGAATTTTAACTTGTTTAGTTTTTATTTTTTATTTAGAATGTTGATGTCTGAATGTTGATTTTTGAGTAGTAGCATTCTTATACATATTAAGTAGTAGCATTCTAAATGTTGAATTTTTGAATATAAATTTTAAAATTTTTGAATTTTAAACTATAAAATATGAAGGGGCTGAAATATTCCAAAAATGCTTACAAAATTAAAAATTGAAACTTTTTTCAAAATTCTAAAACTATTGCGAAAATTATAACAAAATCAAAAATAGAAATTTTTTTCAAAATTCCAAAAATTATAATAAAATCAAAAATTAAAAATTTTTCAAAATTCTAAAAATATTCCAAAAATTCTTACAAAATCAAAAATTAAAACTTTTTCCGAAATTCTAAAAATGTTGCAAAAATTATTACAAAATCAAAAATACAAACTTTTTTCAAAATTCCAAAAATATTTCAAAAACTATAACAAATTCAAAATGTCCAATATCATTTTCAATTACATATACATACGTCAGAAAAACAGCTACATTTTTTTTTCCAAAAAATTGGCTCAAAAAATAAATGAAATCATTTTTTGACACACTTGACATTATTTTTTTGACAAACTTATAATGCCATTGCAAATGGCAATATTTTTAGAATTTTGGAAAAGTTTGAAGTTTTAAGAATTTTTGGAATATTATCGGAATTTAGAAAAAGTTTAAATATTTGATTTTATTCTAATTTTTGGAATATTTTTGGAATTTTGAAAAAGTTTGATTTTATTTAATTTAATAATTATAATTTTTCGGCAACGTATTGATGTTTCGTGTTAGTTTTGTAATAAATTTTTATACAGAGATAAAAAATATTTGTTCTTTAACAAAGAGTTATGTTTGATATACATCGCTGCCCAAAACTAAAAACCATGTCCCCATAAAAGTTTTTTGCCGAAAACTATGTCAAAATCCTTAACCCAGACCGAAGTCTTGATATCTCACAGCTGTGAGATTTCAGCTCCTCCGTATTTTTTTAATTTTAAATTTAAATTTCAAATTTAAAATTTTGGATTTAAAAAGATATTATAGCTTAAAGTGAAATGTTGAATTTCGAATATCATAAACTTAAATGTTTTAATTTTGAGTTTTCGAAGTCGTGTTTTAGATTTGGAATGTTGACTTTTTGAATATTGGATCATTCTTTAAATTTAATTTGTTGATGGTTAACTTGTGAGTATTGAAATGAAAATTACAAATTATTTGTTACAGCTGTCAATTGTGAGTGTAATAGGACAAATGTTGATTAATGGATCGGAATATTGGGCGTTAAATTTCAAATTTAGATTTTCAATAACGAAGTTGAATTCGTTATTAGACCTTACCTACATACTTTGTTTGTGTTTAATTTAAACAACTTTACTTTTAAAAATCGTAATTTTAAAACCTGAATGGAAAATAATTGATAAATAATGATAGCGATTATAAATTTTCAATGTTGAATATTAAATTTTGATAGTTATGTATGATAGTCAAATGTTTATTTGGAACTTTTAATATAAAGTAATAAGAAGTACCTGCGTTTACGCGCATACGTTATATTATATTTACAGCTATTATATAAACAAAGTACCGGGTGACCAGCCAAATATATTATATTTTGAAAGCTTTTCGAAAGGGTAACGAAAATGACATCAATGTTGTACTTGTTATCTCACGATAAAGACTTTCGCCGTATCAACTTTTAAAAGATTTTATTGATATAATAATTACAACGTTCACAATTGTTCTTTTTATATCGGTAAAATTGTAATAAAAAATTACACAAAAAAATGTTTTAAATTCAACTTTCTTTCTCTTAGAACAATATGATATTAGCACTTCATCGTACTGTAAAATTATTTCACATTAAATTATCTTATAATTTTTGTTTTTGTTTGTATCGAAATCATTTTTCTTATTACTATTATTATGATTGCTATTATTGTTATTATTATTACAAAATATTTCACTGACCTTTCTAAATTTTGTTCATAATTTTAAGCGTTAAGTTTTTATACGGTTTTGCAAAACAAAATTTAACCAGAGTAGAAAACTGAAGCACGAATCTTTTATGAAATTTTTATATTAAGTAAATTATGTTACTATTGAATAAGGTGAGTCAATTGACAAGGTTAATATTGTTTGGAATTCATATTTTACGAATAATTACTTTGAATGGAAATCCGTTTTATTGTTAGAATTTTTGGAATTTTATTAAATTGGTAGTGAAGGGGCAAAATTTAACCGTTTTGAAATGTTGATATTTCGGAAATATATTTGTATCATTTCGTTTGATCAAAAAAAAGTCTTCCTACTACCTAAGAAAGTCATCAGAAAATTTTAATAATTTTATGCTGGTTAGAAAAATGGTTTCATCAATCTCATTAAGCCGTCTTATAGGATAAAAAGATTAACCAATATCGTGGCCAGATGTTGATTAGTGATCATTATTATTATGAAAAGGTCTCCGACATAGTTGTAATGAAACAAATAGGATTTTACAACAAACAAACTATCCCGACTAGCATTGCATTATGTAAAGGCTCAATTCTGAGCCGGATACCGCTTTCCCTACTACTGATAGGGTCCGGATCAGGCATCCTGAACAGCTGCTGATTAGTAATGTAATGCCTCAAACTATCCAAACCGGATCAGGCAGCCTTGTTAGAATCGGACCAGGACCGGATCAGTTCAAATAGGGTGTTTATTAGTAAATAAATGAAAAATGTACAATTTTTATAAATACGTTAATTTAAAAATGTCCAATAAATTCGTTTATAAAATATGCTAGCTTTATACTTACCTATATTTCGTCATAACAAAACGCAAAGAAGCGATAACTAAAGTATAAATGAAAGTTCGCAAGCTATATATATCTAAAATGGATAATACTATAATAAAGTTTAACCAAATGAAATTTATTCAAATCAAATAGGGCTCAGATCAGGACAAATAGGGCATACCTTAATTGAAAAATCAAATATTATTTTTATCCGGTTCAGATCCGGCATTTACTACTAGGGATGAGATAGGTTTTGGCAGTGCGGACCGGATCAGGACAAATAGGGTGTGCCCTATTAGTGAAATTATGTATGATTTCTAATAGAGGCCAGATGCGGATGCCCTATTAGGTCTCACCTTATTACACCCTGATCCGGGCCGGATCATAATAGGGCATGCCTGAATAAAATGCTAGTTGGGATATTATGTCACAAGTTTGTTTAACGAAACTCTCGTCGACCAAGTAATGCTACCAGTTAACCGAACCTATTTTGCTCATTTTGTTGTTGCTCGATAAATTTAATTGGCTCATCTCTTTGTGTGTGGTTGCTATTTAATGAATAAAATAAATATTGTTGAATTTATGTGTGGGATATATAGGTGTAGTAATAAAAAATACCCTTCCTAGTTTTATTGAAATAAAGAGGCAGCTCCGAACTTTCCATAAAATATGCTTCTAATTCATTTCGATACCACAAAACTATAAAACTTATTCTGATACTTTCATAACAACAAAAACTTTACACTTCAATCTAATAGTTTTACAATTGCATTAAAAAAATGTATTTTGAAAAATTTTAATTTAAAAAAAATTAAATTATATTTTATTACGATAAATCACTTGCTTAACTATTATTTTTTTCTTTGTCGATTTCAAATTACAATTCAGTTCAATTTTTGTTTTATTTTAAATTAATAAAGATTTTAATTTGACTTAGTTTTAAAAAGTTATTTAGATAATATCCCGACTGGCATTATGTAAGTTCAAGGATCAGTTCAAATAGGGCGTTTACTCCTTCGCCTTTACTCCTTCTAAATACGTTATCTTCAAAATATACTAAACTATATACTAACCTATATGCCAGTCATTACGCATCTGCTATCATCTTAGTCGTTCAGCCGAGAAGCGATAACTAAACTCTAAAGTATATGCGAAATGTTGCAAACTGGTATATGAAAAATGGTTACAACTCTAGGGAATTCTAACCAAATGGAATTTATTAAAATGAAATAGGGCTCCGATTAGGACAGATTGAAAAATCATATATGATTTCTGATAGAAGATGGATTTCAATGCCCTTTTAGGGCTTGCCTTAGTTCATTTTGATCGGGCATTTACTATAACCTTATTACACCCTTAGTATAACCTTATTACACCTAGGCAAACCTGTATGAAATGCTAGTCGACCAAATTTAACATAATCTGAAGCATTTCACGAATTGAACTCATTCTTTTTCGTTTCTTGAAATGCAATTTCATGTAAAATTGAATTCTATAATATGATAGGTATGTTAATTACAGACATGCAAAGTTTTAATGCTAGATTTTGAAAAACAATCGTTAAAAAGTAGTTATTACTGGTTTTAAATGAATTTCTCCTTCAAATAAGATGAAGATTTCGGTGCTCCGAATTTTTCATATAAGAATCACCATTAAATTGAAATTATAAGCGAAAAAAAGATATATCCTCGGCTGTGAGGTCGTTTGTATTGTATGAATCACAATAGAACAAAAGATGTATTCGAGGATATTCTTCTATTCTCTGTTTTATCTGCTGTTTTTCTTGTATAGAACAGTGGATAAACAATTTGTTTTATTTTTCTTGACATGCGCATAGTGCATGCACATTTGTGCGTTTTTATAGAAATTTTATAAAATTTGTTTTTTGATATAAATTAATAGTAAAATAAATAATATTTTTAATATAATTAATTTTTAAAGTAATTTTTTTAATTTATAATTAAATTTATTCTTTCTATTGGATGAGTAGAAGAAAGGTATTGTCACTTATAAAAATACTCATATAAAAATACAATAAAAACAAATACATAAAAAATTCCATCCGTGTTCCTACAATCGACGGAAAATAAAATACTCGGATGAAGATATAACTTTATTCTCGGATTTTTTTCCTATCCATCGTGGTTCTTACAATCGGTCCTAAGGGATGAACAAATGTAAAAATGTATCCGAGGATATTCTTCTATTCACCGTTTTATCTGCTGTTTTTCTTGTATAGAACAGTGGATAAAACAATTTGTTTTTTTCCCTTCAATTCCAACCACAAAAGTTATACGTTTTACATATTTTTTTTAAAACAGTATTGCGTCAGCCTCTTCTCTTCTACTTCGTCACAACAGAGTTATCTTGCTACGGTATACTTTCAATTTTCAAATTTATTACAAATAAAAGACAGTTCAAATTACGATGCCAAAATTTAATTTTAGTTTCTTCGATTGCAGAATGTCCACCAATTTATTACATGAACAAAAATATAAAGTGGAATTAAATAGTAACGTAACTTAAACTTAAAAAAAGCGGTCGGATTTGTAAAAATTTTTAATATTGGTAAATGACTATTACATCACATCATAACCAGTCTATAGTGCCGAAAACCTGGGCCAATTTCTTTTTCGTCACCACAACATGAGGATGCATGCAATATGATCCCAAAGGTTAAAACTCTGAAAAAGAAAATGCATATATGCTATACACTCTGGCTTTTGACTGAAGCTACATGAGGATTGTGGGACTAAAATTAGAAATATTATTTGAAACAAGATGCTCGTGTACACTAAATACTCATGTTTCTAAATATGTTACTATATGTCTTTCTGCTGTTGCGTTTTAAAGCTTTATTTAGGACATAACGCAAGAAGTGGTCTAAAACAATGAAAATATAAAAATTTCTTTCGAAAATATGAGTCAAATCAACATAAAGTTTCTGATGAAAAACGAAATTTGCATGATGAATAACCCATAGGATGGTATCAAGTTAATATTATGTACTTGGTTTGCTGCAGGTGCAGCAGTTGGCAATAAATTACCTACCGCTAAAACCTAAGCAGCTCTGAGTGGGCTGAGTATAAAACCTTGTGTTGCTCCGATGTGCTAGGTGGCCCCAAGGGGTTAGCAAAAAGGCTTATAAAAACGTTACTGTTTTCGAGTTTCGTATTTGACACTCGTTTTTCAGACGAAAAATGAATGAATGAATATAAAATGATTATGGGTTTGACCGTGATGTATGCGAGCTAAAAGAATCTAGAAGTACGCATATTTTAAATCCCAACGGAAAAGTTAACTATTGCACTGAGGTTACTCAGTAGGCCCTCTATCTTTAGCAAAGTCCTAAAGTGTGGTCACATTTATACATTGAGCATCTAAACATGAATAGCGTTTATCAATTTTCTTGCATACCATAGTCATGGGCGAGCGCCAGGTATCACTTAATTCTTTAATGATCCTGAGAGCCAACCTGCGATCATTAAGACTTGAGCAACCACGTAGTGTCGTTGTTATAAGGAAGTAGGATTATTCACGCTAATTAAATGCTCAACTAAATGATTTCGGCCTAAACATGGCGTATGAGATAATGTCGAAATTCTAATTGGCTGTATGCCAAAGATATTCTAAAAACCAATTCCGAAAAATCGGTCATTCTAAAGATAAAACGAGATAGAACTAGATTGTTCACAATTTGTGGTGGTAGCGAACAGATGTTGATATATAATCCCTTACTATTTTCTTCAGGTTGCCGGTAGTACAAATAAGGGATATGAGAATTAGAAATAAATTTGTCCACGCCAGCTCTTGGGATATTTATTGATAAGCCGCTATTTAGTAGCTTGCAATAACTCGCATTACCAATAGTGTTGACTACGTACATGAGCGGGCCTAATATGTAACATTGTTTCGCAGAGGATTTTAAAAAAAATCTAAGATGTTTTAACTGTTTAAATTATTCATGGAATTTAGACAAAACGGGTTTGAGACCATGAAGTAAATCCTTCGATACTTAAGGCAATTTGGAAACATTGCTTCATATTTGGTGAAACAATACCGATTAGCTCCATCTTCCTTAAAGCTGTCCAAATAGTTAATTTTATTTTTCACATCCTCGTAAAAATCGAAATAATTTTTTTTAAATGTTTTGACTTACATGCATGGCTGTATGAATGTTATGAAAATTTTTGACTGTCTGTCTGTAACGATTAATTTTCTTGGAATACCAAGCGATGCAGTGAGACAAAAAGATGAAAATCTTCATAAAAAAAATATATTAATTTAATAGTCAGCAGACTTAAAATGATGCTTAAAGTGATGTATACATTTCAAAAACCAAAAGAGTATCCTCATGATTCATGGCCAACTTAAAAAAAACCTAAAAAATTCATTCAATTTAACTGTTTCATAACAGTTTTTCTTATCCACCTTGAAAATTTAAACTTTAAACCGAAAGGAAAGTAAATACAATAAACTAATGGTTTACTGGTTAAAAAAAATTGATCTACCAAATCACTTAAACATATAGATCTTATTATATTATTATTATTGCACAGTGTTGAGTCTGCAATGCTAACAATTAAATTAAATTTAATCAAGGCTATCGATATATCTCAGATATATAATTAATAAAAAAATATTATTTTGACATAAATAGTTGGTCAGCACGGTTTGTTATGCTTTGGTTTTGTTTTTATTTCAGCTAAAACTACATTCACTTTTGCAAGAAAAAAAACTATTGATCGTTGTACTTTGAGCAACAAGTTTTATTCGATTTTAGAACGTTGTGACTAACAATGCCACCTTGCTAATTACAACCATTATATATTATCATCTGTGGCATCATTTTTACAATTTCGCGTTAGCTTTTATACTCAATAAGTTGCAATAATAGTGTAGTGGCTTTGTTCATTAATTATCGAAAGCTATAGAGATAGTTTATGCAATTGTGTTTGTGTGTCAGTGTACAAAATATCTCAGAAACTACTAGACGCCAAATTTGGTAAACAAGTATCTTTGCCAATATTTTCCAAGGCATTGATTTACATATCCGCAAGTCAGTTGTAATCTAATTCAAAACATGGGCTAAAATCGTGTGTCTAAAACACAATATCTCAGAAACTAAATCACTTATTGTATTTGGGACACAGATATCTTATCTCTTTTTATCTATTATCTAATATCTCTTTTTTTCTATTTTTAAGTGTAAGTGTAGGCGTAAGTGTAAGTGTAGGCATAAGTGTAAGTGTAAGTGTAAGTGTAGGCATAAGTGTAAGTGTAAGTGTAAGTGTAAGCGTAAGTGTAAGTGTAAGTGTAAGTGTAAGTGTAAGTGTAAGTGTAAGTGTAAGTGTAAGTGTAAGTGTAAGTGTAAGTGTAAGTGTAAGTGTAAGTGTAAGTGTAAGTGTAAGTGTAAGTGTAAGTGTAAGTGTAAGTGTTAGTGTAAGTGTAAGTGTAAGTGAAAGTGTAAATGTAAGTGTAAGTGTAAGTCTAAGTGTAAGTGTAAGTATAAGTGTAAGTGTAAGTGTAACTAAACGTCTAAGTCTAACTTTAAATCTAAGTGTAAGTGTAAGTGTAACTAAACGTCTAAGTCTAACTTTAAATCTAAGTGTCAATAAAAGTGAAAGCGTAAGATAAAGATTATATTCAAATGTAAGTGTGCAAACATTATATCTGAAACTTGCCCTCAGCTAAGAAAAAAAACGTTTACAAAGCAGAGCGCTAATATGACTTTAGAGTTATTAAATACTTGTAAGGTAAGAAAAAAGTTGCGCCAGATTCTGAAACAAATACGCCGTGAAATTTATGCAACATAATTCTCTTTACGTCAAACATAATTTCAAAAAAATTATTTTTTCTCTTCTTATTGTTTGTTTGATATATATTATAAACAAAAGAAATTATTTTATTATAATCTAATTTACGACATGCATCAAATTTTTATTTTTTCGTTTTCATTCTGTTTTGTTACGATTTTTTACCAATCTTTCTTTTTGTCGAAATATTGTTTGAAGTTCTCTCCACTACACTATTGTTGTCAATTTATTATTTAAATTTTTTTTTGTTGTAATTGATTTTCCGCTTTTTCATCAATTTAAAAAAATAAATATTTTAAATTAAGTTCGACTTGAAAAACACACACAAAAAAAAATTTTTAACGTTGACGGTTTTTTTTGAGAAAAAAATGAAGCAACAACAAATACAACGAATTTATTTTAATATTGAGATATTACAGGACGTTGCACTTTTATGATATGGATATTATGATTTTTTAAATTAAGTTTTCAATAAGATATTTTGGCGACTAATTGTGAAAAGAAATGGTTTAATGCGCATGAGTATGCATATTATTTTGATTTATTTTGAGTTTGTTGCGAACACTTTTGATTTTTTTTTGTTTAAAATTTTAGGGAGAATCAAAAACAATTTTTTAATCAAAACAAAACAAGTTTTATTTAGATATTTTCTCTTGATTCATTTTCAAAATCTTCGTCACCCTGTATATAACATCAATGTGCATAACAAACTACAATGTATGATCATAATAATCTTATTATTCAATTATATATATCGAATTCAAAAAAGTAATTTTCTTTGTTGTATTGTATATTTCTTTGATCAGAATCATTCAAATTAGTTCGATTTATGTAATTAAATTTTTGATCACGTACAAACGTATATGGATGTGAATTGTGCGAATCAATATGAAATAATAATTAATATGAATTACGTTGGAATAATATTCCATGATTGGGAAGAGGTTTTATATAAAATTGGGTTTGGGAGCAAATTTCTTATTAAATAACGAAAATGAGTAATAATTTTTTTTACTACTGACTTGAGAAATCGTCATTATTTACTCGAATGCCCCAATGAGAAGTAATTTTTCTCAAGCTAGGTCAATAATAATAACAAACAATTACCTAGGTTAATAATGACAAATTTTCTTTTATTTTTGATTGAAATGAACAAAAAAACACAAACAAATAATAATTGCATTGCTTTGTTTCGTTTTATTTGTATGAAACTAAAATTCCAGGCTACTTGATATTTTAAGATATATAAAAAATGAAATGAAAAATGACTAATATAAATATCTAATGAAAGCAAATATGATAATTAGTGTTAGTAGTTAAAAAATTCTATATATACCTCGGTTGAGAAGACTAATATAGACCCTCGAACGTTATATCCCTCGGCGCTACGCGCCTCAGGATCTAAAAGTTCTTGGTCAATAATAGCCTACTTCTCAACCTTGTTATATAATGTACTATTATAATAAAGAATTGATCAAATAATACGACCGATGAAAAATTCAGTTGTATACGATTGCGTTAATCAAAAAAACCATAAGATTTTAAATTAATCACAGCAACTTACAAATAAGAAAGGTGGCCTTTTGAACATGGTGGGCAGATTAGAAAGGTGGGCTATTGAAATATAATTTTTAAAGATGGCACTGATACCATCGGTCACGCATTTTATGAGGTTATTTTACAAATGAAAGTTCCCACTTCACCCTAAAACCTGAACAAATTTAAAGATTGCGTTTCTTTGTTCTAAAGATATTAATTTTGAAAGATGTCTAAAAATTTTAGTTTTTGATGAAACTCGTGATCTGGACGATCGACGCTGAACCTGACCATTTTTGATCGACCTCATATTTATACCTCATTTCATTTATTTAATAAATATTTACATCTTCCGAAACCACAACGAAAACGGTTTAAACGCAACCAATCTTTTCTTTTAAGGTCAAAGCCAGGACATTTAATAGTTACATCCTTAACTAGTTTATAGTTGTGAGCCTTAGCATGGTTCCATTGATTTTGCCACTCTTCATTTAAATCATAACTTCCTTTTTCAAGTAAGAGCCAAGATGGTTTTCGCGATAATAGTCTTTTATGAGGTAAAACTTGTATTTCATCATATAAAAGGGAATTTTGATTAAATTTACATTTTTCAATTGTAGTGAAAAAGGACTTCTTTTTTCGTAAATTTGACGGAGCAATAATGCAAAGTACATTTAACTATTGCAGAGGAGACGACTTGAGAGCTCCACTTATAATGCGAAGAGTGTTATTGAGCTGGACATCAATTTTATTACAATGTGAGCTTCCAAGCCAAGATGGCGAACAACATTCTGCTGCAGGATACACTATCAAAAGGGCTGATTGCCTCAAACAATTTGCATTTGCACCCCATGAAGCTCCAGCTAAATTTTGTAGCAAATTATTTCTTGACCGAACTTTCATTGCTTTTTCTTCCAAATGTTGTTTGTATTTTAATAGCCTATCCAACTTGACTCCTAAATATTTAGGATTATGATTTTGATTCAAAAATACTTCATCAATACTAATATTCACCTTATACGTTTGGCTTCCCTGTTATTTAAGTGAAATGCAGAAACCTCAGTTTTTAATGGATTGGGCCTGAGTCGCCACTTCTTAAGATAATCAAAAGTTACGTTTAGATCACTTGTTAAAAATTCTTCAACTTCTTCAAAAGAATCACATTGATAAGCAATACCCAAATCATCAGCAAATTGAAATTTCTGACTGTCTATATCATTGGTAAATCATATGAGTATAAATTGAACAATGTTGGAGCCGAAACAGAGTCTTGAGGTAAACCATTATTTAAACGACGCCATCTACTAGATTTAACCACTCTAACGATTAAATAGCATGTTGTTGACTAAATTCAAAATTTTACTGCAATGAACAACCATAAATAACTTCAATAATAAGCCTTCTCTCCAAACTGTATCGTATGCAGCAGTTAAATCAATACTTGCTACGTGCAACCTCTATTTTCGCGAAAACCTGCCTGCTCTTTCGGTACAATTTCATTTATCATAGGATACATTCTATTAAGAATTAATCTTTCAAGTAGTTTGTAAGGAACACACAGCAAAAAATCAGTCTATAATAAGAAGCATCATTTCCGTTACGACCAGGTTTTAATCGCTATTACTTTTGATCTCTTAAATATTTTTGGTAAGATCAGACCACTGTTTAATATGTTTGAATAAAAATTAAGTAGCCAAACCTTCGTCAAAGGACCACAATTTTGAGCATTTCCGGAAATATTTCATCAAAACCAGCTGCTTTGCCCGTTTAAATTTGATTTATTGCAATTATAATTTCTTCCATTTTGAAGTTACTATACAAAATACTGGATTAGGAGATAATGTTTTTTTCATTGATCTTAATTTTTGTTTGATAATTTTTGTCTGTTTATAATCTATTTTAGCCTTTGTGTTTACCAATAATTTATGAGCCACTTTTTTAGGAGTTATAGCTGATCTTGTGCACACATTTTTTGATTAATTCGTGCCTAGTTCATGCAATAAATTCCAATCTTTTCTACTTGAATGTTTAAAGTTCATGGCTTCTGTTTTCTGTTGCCACTTTTTCATTCTACTTTCATTTAGGAGATCTATTAGGTGATTTGCAAAACCAACAGAGGGAGTAGTTTGAAATGTAGCGTACAATTCGTTACATTCATTGGTCCAGCCAGGTATAAATTTTGGACGATGACCTCTTGAAATTGATTTCTTTGCAGCATATTTAACAACATTCGTAAAATTGTCGTATTTATTAGGTAATGGTGAGATTTTTCCTATTTTATCATCCAATAGTTTAGCAAATAATGTCCAATTAGCCTTTTCAAAGTTCCGACGATGTTTCTTCAATGAGCAAACATATGGAACTGTTAAACCAAAACTAACAATTATTGGACGATGTTGATTATGAGGGAACCCTCCTATAATTTCCTTGGTACATTTCATTTCATAGTCATCACATGTAGATGCTATACAAATATCTGGATTATAATTATGATTATGACGACTTGAATGAAATGACCCTCTTTGCTTAGGGTCATATAACACATTAAGTTGGTTCATGGTTATCCAATCGAACAACAAATTTCCATTTCTATCATTGCGATCATATCCCCAAGTTTGATAGTGACTGTTAGCATTACCCATATAAACAAGAGATTGAGATTGCAACGACAGCGGTGAATCTGACCAATCAACACTTGGTGGTTTGTAAAAGTTGACAATTTTCATTTCATTGATTTGAATACGAATTTCAGCAATGTTCTTGGCATTTTTAATCAGCACTACTCGACAACCGTTTATTTCTTCTCTCTCGTACGTAGCTATGCTATACCATATACATGAGCAATTCTTCTTAACATTTCGATTCATCGATCACGACTGTAATTTGTATAAATATTTGTTATCCTTTCTGCCGTAGCGATATCTCTAAAATCAGAGATTCCAAAAACTTTCATATCGAAGGTACGCATTGCTGCAATCTCAAAATCTGTAATAATTCTGTGTTTTTTTACAATAAAATTTTTTTCATGATATTTTTCGCGTGTGATTTTAGGATGCGATATTTTTTCGCATGTGATTTTAGGATGTGATATTTTTTAGCGTGTGATTTTAGGTTGTGTTAATTTTGCGCGGTGTGATTTTAGGATGCTATATTTCTTCGCGTGTGATTTTAGGATGTGATTTTTTTTCGCGCGTGAGTTTATGTTGTGATACTTTTGCTCGTATGATTTTAGGATGTGATATTTTTTCGCGTGTGATTTTAGGTTGTGATACTTTTGCGCGTGTGATTTTAGGATGTGATATTTTTTCGCGTGTGATCTTAGGATGTGAGATATTAGAGATGTGATATTTTCGTGATGTGATATTATCGTATCACTATACGATTTTTTCGCTGTAATATTTTTGACGTGATGTTCTTTCGTGTGTTATTTTTTCGTGTGATATTTTCTCATAGAACCATTTTAGAGTAAGGTTGCAACTTTCGTATTCCGAAAAAAAAAATCAAAAAAGATTGATGTACATTTAAACCACATTTAAAAACCACATTTAAAAAAAAACTTGCTGTGTATTTTTTTAAATAGACAGATAGGCCAGACAAACCACTTTCCAATACACGTAAAATCGGCAATATCCGATGAGTCGCTCTCTTGCAGTTTGAATTCAAAACTACACTGTCTTATAATTTCCAGAAATCTTTCCGATCATTCTATTCTCAAATAAAAAATTATAATTTTTTTTTTGGAAAAATCGTATTTTTAATTTCACCTACGAGCTTACTACTTGTTTGTCAAGCATGAAATCGATCAAAAATGGACGGGGATGGCGTTGGTTTTCCAGATCATAAATTTTTTATAAAACTAAAATGTTTGTTTTTAAAACAAACAGAAATGCTGTCTTAAAATTTTGGCATGTTTTAGAGTAAGGTTTTAACATTCATATTGTGAACAAAACTCAAAAAATATTTTTAACAGTGTAAGCAAAATTATTGCTGTGTATTTTTTCAATGAGCTAGTCTTTTACCTTTCCAACACTCATAAAACAGTTGATATCTGGTGAGCTATTCTCTTGCAATTCGATTTCAAATTTATTCTGAATTTGAATTTCCAGAAATCTTTCGGACTATCCTGTTCTCAAACTAAACACTTTAACTAAACTAAACACTTCCCTTAACAAAAGCCAATTTTTCAACTATACTACTACTACTATTTGCATGCCAAATATGAAGCCGGACAAAATTGGTAGAGTTCAGTTTTGGTCGACCAGATCGCGAATTTTCTATTTGGATTTCTGAAGTTAGTCTAGCTTGGGTCAAAAAGTATAGAGGCTCATAATTGAATTCGACTAACCCACGGATAGCAGTTGAGTATTAATTTGGAATCCTATAATCAACTGTGGCAGTACCTATTCCTTTATAAATGTTCAAAGAAAACTTTCATTTTTCTGTTTACAGTGATGTCTCCCTGTAAACATTATGAAATTCCGACTTACTCTCTGCAAAAGTACAAAATCAATCAATGTCAATAGAGTCTGCTGTTAATCTACTTCTTTTTCGAGTCAGTACAAAATTTATGTCCAAAGAAAATTATAATACTTTCCATAATCATCGACATCGTTGTGGTTTTGTATGTGTTTTATTGTTGTTCTGTCAACTTTTATTCTTGCAATTATGTAATACTAATGTATTTGATAATAATGACGTAAATGATTTTAGTTGTGGTATTGAAATTTTGCATAGGATGAAAAACGTGTTCTAGACAGAGTTGTGAAAACTTGACCATTTTTGATTTTCCTGAAACTTGGCTTATAAGTAGTATGGACAAAATAAAAAATAAAACTTATTTTAAAATTTTTTTAAAGTGCATAGTTTGAGCATAGGGGGCACCCCAACATGCATGAAAAATGAAAATTCTGCCAATCCGATGTAACTTTGAAATTAAATTGCTTAAGAACGGCTATACCGATTTTATCAAACTTTTATTTGTTTGATAGATGATTAATTAGTCGTTTGAAAAAAAAATTAATTTATTGTTTTTATAACTAATTTTGAAATAAATATATTAAAAAAACTTTTTAAAAGATGGCGCTAGGGTCAAAGATCAATTGGAATTTAATTAATTTTTTTTCTGAAAATAATTCTATCCTTATTCTAAAACATGTCAAATTTACAAAGAGGCTAAAAATTTTGTTCTTGAGATATTTAATTTTAAAGATTTTTAGTACGGCTGAAATTCGAATTTTTCTTCATTTTTTCAAACAACTTCCATTAACAAAAAATTTTAAAATCAATTAAATTTTAACTTTTTTTATTTTTTAAATATAGTTCTTACCTTCTTTTAAAATATATCAAATTTACAAAGAGGCGTTAATTCGTGTTCGTGAGATATTTAATTTTAAAGATTTTTAGTCATTCTAAAATTCTAATTGTGCATTTTTTTTTTCGAACAATTTTTATCATCAAAAAATTTTAACCACTGAAGTTCGAGAAAATAATGAACAATTAGAATTTTAATCGGACCAAAAATCTTTATCCTAACGCCTCTTTGTAAATTTGATATATTTTAAAGGAAGGTTAGAACTATATTAAAAAAATAAAAAAAGTTAAAATTTAATTGATTTTAAAATTTTTTGTTAATGGAAGTAAAATGGAAAAATTCGAATCTCAGCCGTACTAAAAATCTTTAAAATTAAATATCTCAAGAAAAAAAATTTTATCCTCTTTGTAAATTTGATATGTTTTAGAGTAAGGATAGAATTATTTCCAGAAAAAAAATTAATTAAATTCCAATTGATCTTTGACCCTAGCGCCATCTTTAAAAAAGTTTTTTTAATATATTTATTTAAAAATTAATTATAAAAACAATAAATTAACTTTTTTTTCAAACGACTAATTAATCATCTATCAAACAAATAAAAGTTTGATGAAATCGGTATAGCCGTTCTTGAGCAATTTAATTTCAAAGTTACATCGGATTGGCAGAATTTTCATTTTTCATGCATGTTGGGGTGCCCCCTATGCTCAAACTATGCACTTTAAAAAAATTTTAAAGTAAGTTGTATTTTTTATTTTGTCCATACTACTTATAAGCCAAGTTTCAGGAAAATCAAAAATGGTCAAGTTCCAATTTCGACTTTTTCACCTGCGTAGATCACGTTTTTCATCATAAGGCAAACTAAGGTTGAATACAATTTTGAATCGCAATATTTTACAGTTTAAATCCATTAAAATAATTAGTCCCATTAGTCCAATTCCTTTATCTCTATTTATGTAAGGATCCCAGTACTGGGCACATTATTTTTCAATAGATGAATCTATATTGCTGCAGTGACTAGAATAAACTTCTATAATTTGATATTGTATTTGCCAATCTTTAATATTAGAAAGAGTACAAAAAAAACATAATTTATGATTGTCGTCAACTGATAAGAGATAATAACTCCCATTTTTGAGTATATAAATTCACATGAAGGAGGGACATCGGGTTTTTCAATCATTTATGATTGTCATCTTGTGTCGTATTTACCTAGGAGGTAGACTAGCCACCATTTTTTAGTACTCTTAATTTAATTGCTCCACCGATAAAATAAAATACTTCTTAATTTAAATGTCTAAATGTGTAACCTACTCTGCAACGTGTTGGATCCTACGCACCTGTAGGCTGTATTAGACTAACAAATAAAGCTTCATTTATAACAAATAAGTTGAAATTATCGGTAAAAGCCATTCCCAAACTTAAGTCAGTAGAAAACGGGTTTGAGAAACTCAGACGTTAGAGTTAACTGGGTTTATTTAAAGATAAAAATGAATATATTTACTAAGCTAATAGTAAAAGTCAAACAAATTCTCAATTTGCAATAATTGTTAACAAATTCAAATTTTCAAACAAATTACAACTTCTTTTGTTGCAATATCTTATAAGTTGCTTCTCACAAAAAAAAATATTACATATTATTTTCAATAGTCGAAAAAATTTTCTAAATAAATATTAAGATGGAGAGAAAAATGTTAATAACGAAAAAAAAAATTAATTTATCGAAAAATTTATCTTAAAAAATTATTCAAACTAAATATAACTGGGTTTTATATCACCAGCGGGACTGTAACGTAAAAACGAAAGTAAAAGAACATATTACCAATTAAAAATTTTGTCAATATAATAAAATAATATCAACAAAACACTTATCGTTGTTAACACAATTTAAACATGTTTTCCAGTATTTTTTTAAAATTCTTTATCTTATAGAAATAATCATTTAAAAAATATGAGAAAACAATAGTATTTTAATCAATCAGTGTGTAATGAAATAGTTTATTCTCAACAAAATTTGCGAGAGAATCAAATTGATTACACACGAATTGATTACACTACTTTATTGTCTGACAAAGAATTGTGTATTATATAAAATGAAAACACATTCTTCAATTAAAACAATAAATCTTTATTGTTTCAATTAATAAATCAAATTTCTGATTGTAATAATGATAATTTTTTTATAGGAAAATTTTCATTAAACAATAGGTTAAGTTCATTAGGCTATAGGTTAGAAAACAATACAATAATACATACTATTATTATGGAAAAAACATACAGAATAAATAACATAATGTCAATCTCTTGTTACTTTACGCAAATAATTATTGCAAATAATTATTTGCGTAAAGTAACAAGAGATTGACATTATGTTATTTGAAAACTTACGCCAAGTGCCAAGTGCCAACGGCAAACAGTGTTAATTATATACAGAATAAAGTTCTTTTAATATATTTTATTCGATTTTATAGATTTGGGGTAGACGCGTTTCTAGTAATTATCCCTTTTCCGGATCATAACAAATATTAGGCAATCGTATATCATTTTTTCTTTGCTAACAGTGCAGTATCACAATAGCAATGAACACTGAGGTTGAAGCTAAATTCGAAATGAAGTTAGAGTCAACATGATCTAACTAAAACGGGTTTTTATTCCCTAAGTAGTGAACGTTACAAGATTTTATAAAAGCCATATGTGAGAACAATATTCTCTTCAACGTCTTTGGACTCAAACTTCAATGGAAACATATTGAGCTATGTTAATCCTCCTCACCAGGTTAAACTAAAATCAGATTTTTCCGAAGAATTATGATGAAGTCAACGATATATTTAAAAAATGTTAACCTATAAAATATTCAAATTAACAATCCAATAAAATTTTAAAAACTAAAGCAAGCTTATTCAATAAAATCACGTAAACCACTAAAAAGTAGACTAACGTTAACACTAATTCTAATCACAAGAGATCATAATAATAATTAGACTATGAAAATCGAAAACATTAATGATTTGAAAAGTTTAAGGTTTCAACGTAAATCGTTAATATTGAAAATTATAAGAAATAAAACGTAAAAGTAGATTTTTTTGTTTTATATTCAAAAATCGTATCTATTTCTATTTTCTGGTTACGGTCTGTATAAAAACTTATACTGTATCACGATATTATCTCTCAATAATTGCAATTATTTTGAACGGGCAAAAAACTAGATGTAATTTAAACGACGTTTTTTATTAATAATAAAAAAAAAGATTTCATCTTGATGAATTTTTAATAACTTCAGATTTTTTTGCTTTTCCTTTCATGTATAATCAAATTAAGCCAATTTTATGTGCATTTTCATGGTGAGAATTTAGAAGAATAGTTTTTTTTTAATGATTAATTCGGATCGTTAGACTTATATTTAAGAAATCAATCAATAGAAACAAGCATTTAACATTTAACAATTTAAAATTATAATAAACTTTCTGATACCACAGAAAAACCAACCTGATACGTTCTGGTTGCTCGGTTGAATAATCATATTTGTTGTTAAAGTTAATTAAGAATGAAATTTCTTGAATACCATCCCTTACGGCAAAATATCATATTGTCCCACACGTGCGACCAAACTAATGATTTATATATCAATCGGTATTTCCATAATTTAATTTAAATTTTATATATCGATAATGATTTTATTGGAGTGAAAATAACTGAAATTTCACTTTCTAGCATTTAAATATTTTTAACATCAAGTGTAGGTAGGAATACATTTTCTTTATTTAGAAGGTAAAAAAAACATGTGATACTAACACACCGGATGGTTAATGATCTTTGATCCGAATATTACCAATTTCAAATACTCTTATTCTGAAACCAAACCAAGACCACAAGTTCAAGTTTAAGGTAAAGAGTTATGTTTATACTATTTTTTGTATCAAAATTATTATAATTTAGCAGTGTAACAAAAAAACTCGAAACAATTAACTTATTCTCTTTCTTTATCTGTTTCTTAAAAAAAATAAAAAAAAATATCATATTAAATAATTATTAGTTCCGTTGATAATTAATTTATTGTTTTTGTTTGTTTTTTAAAGTTATAAATGAATAACTATAAACTTTCTAAAAATGTCAATACCGTTGTTTGTCTTTTGTTTTTTGTTTTGTTTAAAAAACATAAGAATTTTGGGAAATTACAGTTTTTGTTTGTTTGACATTTTTTGTTACTATAAGTTTAAATACAATTAAGACGGTATTGTTGTTACATTAATAGCACGTGGTTATGACACTATTGTTATTGGGATGTAACGGATTAATTTGCATATAAGATAATCTTTTTTGTAATACAAACCTATAGAACATATTGGTGTATATCAGTGGCGGATTAAGACTTTAGGGGGCCCTGGTGCGGGTCAATTTTGGGGGCCCTTTATCATCATTTCCCAAAACTGATTACTAAATAAAACGGTCCTCTGCTTCGAAAAAAACCCTAGTAAATTAAAGTATTTTCAAAAATTCATTTTTGATGGCTAAAAAACAGAACTGATTTTTTGATGATTCAAAACTGCATGTCTGAAATCAGAATAGGAAAAACGATAACAATTACACCCTTAAAAAATCTCTGAAATAGAGTATATACAATGTGTATCATGAATTGATTCTCTAGTTCAAACGATACTCTTGCAGCTATTTTTAACTATGGGTTCCATTGTTTTCTCAGATTCTCAAATAAATAATTCCAAATAAAATTTTCGATTTCTCTATTTTGCAATCTAAAAGCAATAATCTATTCGAATATTTTAAATAAAGATATATAATTTTCTAAAGAAAATAAATAAAAAACAAAAGTTTTTATTCCGAACTTCCGACAGTGATGAAACTCTGGGCTCGAATCACAATGGCAACTTTCTTGGAGCTCTTGAACTTTTGGCTAAATTTGATCCTTTCTTAAAAGAGCATAGTGATAAATTTGGCAACAAAGGAAAAGGTATGCGACATCTGAAGCAAACTTAATGAAATGATAAAAATGATTGTTATTGGGATATTTTTATGAAGAACGTCGTACCTCTCAAGCACAATATGTGACGAACTTATTACCACCATGGGGCAAGAAATCAAAAATCGTATTGCAGCCGACGTCATTGACGCAGTTTATTATTCGATTAGTGTTGACTCCACTCTGGATGTAAATCATTCGGATTAATTGGCTTTTTGCATTCGATATGTAAAAAATGGTAAAATCAATGAACAATGAACAAAATCAATGAATTAGTTGCTTTTATTCCAATTGAGGGTCAAACATAAAAGTATCTTTTTGGCATCGTTTAAAAATTCCTCGAAGAAAACAAAATTGACATACAAAATTGCAGAGACAGTCATATGACAACGCAAACAATATGGCCGGAATTAGTGGTGGTTTTCAAGCGTTGATTCGATTGTTGTAAGGATTGTTGTAAGGATTGTTTGTAATATTATTTCTATGAAATTAGGCTCGATGTCAATACTGTTACCGTTACCGTTCCCAGCTGAACGATAACTTTTCAAAATGAAAGTAATCAATAACATATTTACATCGAGAGTAGCGCTTCCAAAATATCCGTTTTGTCAATAATGACAAAGTTTCTCACGTTACCGGTGTAGTACCGAGACTCTAGAAAATAGAATAACTAAAACACTTTTTTTAAAAAAGTTATTGAAATAAATATAAACAAAATATTTAAATTAGACTTTAGTCAGATTTATTTTATTTCAATTAGTAAAAAGAATACTCTTAATTATTATTTTCAGTAAAAAAACACACAAACAATTTTATAAAGATTAGTGCTGCAATAAACTTTTAATAGAATTTCAATAAATATTCTTCTATCTATCTTCTTCTATCTTCTATCTTCTTCTATCTTCTATATAAATAAAAATGTAAATGTTCGTTTGTTCAAAATAGGTAATCTCCTTAAGTACTGGATCGATTCCTTTGAAATTTGGACGATTAGTTGCATTTCAATAAAGGAGGGGTTTTACATGATTTTTTTTAGCTGAATATGTTTCATAACATAGGCTGTCAACAAGTACAAGTTTTTCACCTGTTGTATTCTCAATTAACTCAATGTTATGGTCTAGTTTCACTTCATGCTTAATTTGATCGATTAGTTTTGTATAGTGATCAGTCAATAGATTATTTTGTGTCCTCTTTTCGGTAGGACCGTCCTCCTTTGGAGCAAGAAGGTCCTCCGTCCTCATTTACTATAAAGATGTCCTCTTTATTCGTTTTATCTATTTTATCAATGAATTTTATTTTTAAATTAAAACATGCTTCTCTGTCGGAAGAGTAAAACGTCGTATTGCTTTCGTGTTTAATGAATTTTATTTTCTCACAAATTTGCAATGCTCATTGCTCGCTCGCATTGTAATCTTTTGATCGAAAATAAACTAGATGATTAAACACCTCAACAATAAAGTACTATTATACAGTTAGTTTCTTAGGTGCCTTTGCGTGTCAAAACATAGATGCAATGAAAAGTGCTGGAAAATGTGGTCGAAAATTTCATTTTTATAGAAAACTGACAAATGCAACAAAAATTAAACGAGATTGGCTAATCTATTCACCGTCAGCCGAAGCAGTTTTTTGTTTTGTATGCCGTTTATTTGGTGATTTGAATGGAAAATCGCAAGCATTTTCATTAAAAAGATTCAATAATTGGAATAATTCATCACATTTCGAAGCATGAAGAGTCTAAGTATCACATGACCAATAATGTTTCATATAAAATGCGTATCAAAAATGAACTTACTTTCGAGAAATCTTTTAATAACACTACTAAAATTGCATCACGAGGACTTGCTTTTCGTGGTCACGATGAAATTTTAGGATCAAAACACAATGGAAACTTTCTTGGATCTCTTGAATTATTGGCTAAATTTGATCCCTTTTTACAAGAACATATTTCTCGTTTTGGCAATAAAGGAAAAGGTACACTCTTTTCATGTAACATTGACAAATGATTTTTTTTTATTATTCGGAATATTTTTAGGAAAAGTATCGTATCTTTCAAGCACAATTTGTAAAGAATTCATCTCTATCATGGCAAAGCATGTTAAAAATCACATTGTTTCGAAAATTATAGAGTCTCGATATTATTCGTTTAGTGTCGATTCCACTCAGGATGTGAGCCATACAGACCAGTTGTCTTTTTGTGTTCGATATGTTAAAAGTAATACCATTTGTGAACGATTTATTTCATTTATTGAAATCGAAGGTCATCCATCGAATTATCTTTTTGACATCATTATGAAATTCCACATTGAAAACGAAATAAACATTGATAATTGTAGAGGCCAGTCATATGACAACGCTTACAATATGGCAGGTATTTATGGTGGCCTACAAAGATTGATTCGTCAAACAAATGAAACAGCAATTGTTGTCCCTTGCTCTGCTCATTCATTAAATTTAGTCGGTAAATATAGTGTTTCTGGCAATACTGCTGTAACTAAGTTTTTTGATATGGTTGAAAAACTTTATGGATTTTTCGTATATTCCCCTTTTCGATGGAATCGATTACAAGAACAATTAACCGAAAATAGCGAATACATGTTAAAAAGAGCACATGGAACAAGATGGTCAGCTAGATACGAATTAGTTCACATTCTTGTTATTTAAAATTGTTGCATGTTTTAAAATCTTTCCTACATGAGGAAAGCTTCAGTGACGATAACAAAGCGGTGGTAACAGGTTAGATAAAAAAACTATGTCAATTCGATATTTTCATGCTTGTCCTCTGGAAAAGTGTACTAACCAAGTTTAATTTTGTGAATCGAGCATTACAAAAATCTAATTTAACTGTCTCGGTGAGAAAAAACTGTTTGATTTAATAGTTACAGATTTGGAAAATAAAGATTACAACAAAATTTTTGATGATGCCTGTCAGCTTTTAAATTCTGTTTCATCTAATATTCAAACCGCAAATAATAGTCAAACTTGCTCAACGTCACAAACACTTTGTCTAGAGGAACAAAAAGACCACCTTGCTTGAAAAATCGTTGTTCAAGCCAATTATAAAGGCTTTTCTTTTCAATCTGAGAGAGCGTGCTAAAGATTATGAAGATCTAGATAGTACTCGTTTTTGATACATCGAAATTTAATGAGTGATGAAGAGATTGCTAATTCTTGCAGAACAATAACCGCAAAATACCCAATAGATCTCAATGCCAATCAATTGATTGACGAATGTCAATTTGCCAAAAATTATTTCACATTTGATAATTTAAATTATGAATCGATGTACAAAACAATGTTCAATAATAATCTTTCCACCACTTTTCCGAATATCGATATTTTATTTCGAATGTTTTTATGCATTTAATTATATTTATAAATTATATTTTTTATAATTAATTTATAAATAAGTCTTGAACTTGTTCAAATCAAATCGAGTTTGCTGAAGATGGGTTGCATATAATAACCTGAAATGCATTCAAAAATATTTTAAAAATAAAAATTAGAAAGAAATTTTATTTTTTATTTAATAAGAGTGGGCTCAATAAGGAGGTTTTGAAAATTAAAATATATGTTTTTATGCATGTTTGTCGATAATGTTATAGGCGAACGATCATTTTCAAAACTGAAGTTAATCAAAAGTTATTTGCGTAATACTATGAGTAATGATCGTTTGAACGATTTATCCATTCTTTCTATTGACAATGAAATTTTGGACGAAATTATAGTCACTTAAATACAGAAAAAATGTGATTTTAATGCCTGAAAATAAATATATTTCAAACTTGTCTGGTTTTAGTTTCTTTTTTGCTTATGCTTGGGGCCCTGGTGCGGTTGCCTTAAAACTTGTATGATAATCCGCCACTGGTGTATATATACCCGTAAAACAGTTTTGAAGAAAGTGCTTGTAATGTTCATTAATTCTGCATGTTAAAAAATCTCCGTGAACAAAATTGCAAATGTGCACATGTCGTAAAACGCCTTAGCACATATGGGCACACAAAGGTTAGCCGAATGTTTCACGAATAATAAAATACAAAGCGAAACGAAATTTATTTAATGATAAGTATAATAAACAAAGAATAAAAACATGAAAAGTGAAAAAGCATTGTAACATTTTCTAAAATTGTTGGTGTCATTTAACTTTTTATGAGACAATATGACTTTCGTAATAAACTTTGTTTTGTTTTCATATACAATTATGTGCAAAAGAAATTTTTTATGAAGGTAATAAAAACAAACAAAAAACAAACGGGCACTTTGAATAATTAATTTCAGTGATTCAAAAAAATCTTTATATTTATTCAATATTTTTTGTTTGTCATTTTGCATGTCGGGTTACTGATATTTAAATTTATTTTTTTATAATATTAAAAAAATTGTGAAATATTACTATTATTTTTTATATGAAGCCAAATATTTAAATATTTTTGAATTCTGATTTTATTTCATTTAAATTGTATCGTTAAAAAATGGCGAAAAATGGACGCCTCATTTACAAATCCAATCACGCAAATGCATTTGCACTTCAAAATACGACCGCAATCTTCATTTGTCGTAATGACATTACCAAAAATATTAGTTTAGGAAAGATTCATAACGTATTAGAAGATCTTAGACATAAAGTCATGCATCAAATATTAATGCATTTATTCCTGAAAGTGCTATGCACATTTTGTAAACATCTTTTCATGATTTAAAAATGTTAAATTAAAACAAATAAATATTTTTAAAAAAATTTTAAATTATTAAAAATAAAAGTGCACAAAATGTGCGCATAAACTCGTGCACCATGCGCATAATAATTGTCAGGTATAATTCCGAAACACAGGAGTACAATTAAAAAATATCGTTCTTACTGCTAAATCGAAATAAATATTTTTTTTTACTACCCATACGCCTAATTTTATGCTAAATTTAATGGTTATCTGAATATTTTGACCAATTGTGTTATAAACAGTATTGTTATAAAAATATATAAAAATGATGACGAAAAAGTGCGTTAGTTTTTTCTTTTGCATATGAAATGGAAAAAAAATAAATGCTCGTCGCCAAAAAGACTGAAAATGTCAGAACAACGAAAACATAATAACGAAAATCATTGAAACACTGTCATATCGTGTCAACACTGTCGTTGCAACAAATTTTTTTTGAAGTACTGCAAATATCATAGCATCGAAACATCAAATGATTGAAGTTTATAAAATAGAATATAAATCCAACTATCGAAATATCATCATAACATCGAAAATATTCGATAATCATTACACAAAAAATATGGTATACCTTCATCAGTGCGAGGAATATTATGAATTGAAATGCCAGATAGCAAAGTGTATGCTTCAGTAACGTTTTTGAGACTAAAAAAATATTTATGTTAAAAAGCGGCAATTTGCTTAGTTCTTACAGTAGCGCGATGGTTATTTCGGCACTGGATATAAGGTGTGTGAATGTAAATCCTTATTAATGTATTCTGCACTTGGTGATAGGTGGCACTGGGGGACAAGAATATTTTCAAGAGAATATCAAGGCTACCCGTGTCACCTACACACCCTAATTTCCCATCGATTATTTTCTATAATTTTTTTTAACCTAAATCTCTATTTCAGTTTGTCTAATTGTTTCTACACGTTGCTTGTAGAGTAAAATGTACAAACAAAGTCCTGAAAAACACGAATAAGTGCCGTGATCGATTTGTCTGAAACAACTGAAAAAACAACAACAATTGCATACAATTTTTCAGAAGTTTCAGTTGCTACAGTCAAATCGAACACGGCTAAGATTTTAATTAATAAATAGATGAAAAAATGGGATATATGTAAGGGAGATATTAGTTACGTGTTTAGATGGTATGGGCAAAGAATTCTGTTAAAGACTTTTGAAACATATTGAACATGTTCTGTTTAAAAAATTATTTTAGTTTTTAAATATTTTTTAGTTCTTCTGATTACTGATTTCAATTACAAAAAAAGTACAATATTTGTTTTATATAATTTTGTGCTACTGTATTGTTTTTCTTGATCTAATTGTCTATTACTTTTGCAATTCAACCCCAGAGCAAGTAAAGGATGAAACGTAATTAAAACAAATAACTACGCTTCAAAAAAATTGTAAAATTGGTGCCTGCTGTGGGATTTTGAAAAAAAACGTTTGAATGGATATAAACTGACTATTGTTTCATTGCCTAAATTATTACATAGTTAACAATTTAAACACAAAACTTGTCGATCTATAATAAAAAATATTAGTTTTAATGCAATTTAATTTGTGTTTCTGACTGATCTAATTACGAAACTAAGACTGATCTAATTACGAATCGCTTATTATCGTTGCGTTTTGAAGTTACTTCTTTCAATATCCTGCATATATTGAATCAAACCATTGAAAAAATCAGGATAATAAACAACTATGTACAAGTCAAATTAAACATATTTCTGTCCTATGTTTGTAACGATATAATTTTAGAAACTATGAATAGTAGAAGATTTAAATGTTTTTTGATACTATCAGTTAAGAATTCAACTAAATATTTATAACTCAGTTTTTGTTCTTTTATAAAATCAATACTTTTTTCTTAAATTACAACAGAACTCCACTCTCCTAGAGAATTAAAACAATTTTTGATTAAAGAAACTTTAGTAAATATTGAGCGAAAACTATATACTAACACCTTAGTCTACAACAAAAAATTGCGCTATTAATATTGTAATTTATACAATTTTGCAGAATTCGTATTCTGTAGCACCATACCGAGTACTATTTTAAATTTGGTAAAAGCAGTACACGTTATCCAAACCACAATATAATTTTTTCAACATAAATTTCATCAAAAGGAGAAAAAGAGCTAAATAATTAATTAATTAATACATAAATAATTATTTTTTACTACATGACAAATATAAGTTTTCTAATAATTGTAACTTTATATGTAAATCTATAGATTTATGTAGAAAGTAGAACTAGTTAAAGTAGTATCCTTAAAACGGGGTTTTTTTCTTAGTAACTTCTTTTTTTTTAAATCTCTGCTAAAGGTTGAACATCTTGGTTTATTCTCCGTTTGACCAAAAAATAAAGATACGTTGCGCTACAGATAAACTAAGCTATGACTATAAACTATAATCATTTAAAGAAATTTCGACATTAAAACGTTCAAACTGAATGACAAACTGACTAAAGATATCATTTATGAAAAGCTATAAAAAACTTGTTTCGTTAAGTACTACAATACAACACTTCTCCCTACCAAAACAATACTATTTTCTTAAAGTACAACACAACTCCCCTCTCCCCAAACAATCAAAACAATTTTTGATTTAAGAAAATTCAGTGATTAATAAACGAAAACTATTTTGTCACCCTAATCTCGAATAAAAAGTTGTGTTCTGATAATATTGTAAATTTAGACAGTTTTTTAAAATTCGTATTGCATAGCACTATCCTGATTTAAAATTGGAAACAATAATATTTGAGCTAAACCTGGGAAAGATTAAGAAACATAGATAACATTTATGCAGAGTTCTGTAAGTTATACTTTTATTGTAATAAATTTTATAAAATTATAACTAAGAAAAATCTATGGTAATAGTTAACCATTCGTTGAACTATTTGATGGATATTATATCTCTGTATTTCTAGAAAATTAAGTTTCTAGAAGAAGTGGTGAGGTCAACCTATACATCAGTGTTGCCATTATTTTTATTGAGTTTTTAATAATTTCGTATTGAAAAAATTTATATGATTTCCATAGTTATCTGAGGTTTATTACTCACAAAAACTCCCGATTGTAATTGAAAAATTTTAATAAAAAAATTATCAGAAATAAAATTATTACTAATAAAAACAAAAAATGTTATTCTTACATATATATATTGAGTTTAAATTACGTCTACGTGCTTTGCAATTATAAACATGGAAAACATGTTTTGATAATTAATATTTATAGAAACTACATATGACCACTATTTTTTTTTTCTGAAAAATAAAAATTGTATGTCATGTATAAATATTTTTTAACTCATACCAGTGGTAACGAATTCTGATTGATATCGATGTATGTACGTTTACTTTCAATTTTCAACTACAACTTAATTATTACAAAATACTTAATCTAATTAAAATTTTAATGTAGAAAGCAAAAATAAATAATTCATCACCGTTTACAGGTCATAAAATATTAAGTGTTCGTCATTCCACAAAACTTTAAATTAAATTTAAACAATTATAAAATATAAACTATTCGATGGCTTTCGGCATAATGAAAAGAAACCGAAAATTATTTTCTTTTTAAATAACCATCTTCCTGTAATAATGTAGTAATTTTATGAAATGAAAATATTGACTTAACAAAATTAGTTCTAGGTAATAATCAATATAATAATCGTGACTTTAAATAGCTTTTAAACTAACATATAGTGAAAGTGAACACAACGAAAATGAAAGTAAATAAACAAGAACTAGCTCATTAGTTCTTTAAGAATATAACTCGAGAAAAAAAAATAAAATTGTGTATTATTATGATAAAAATCAAAAGCAGAGAAGATGAAATTCGTGATTTGAACGAACGACGCTGAACCCGACCATTGTAGATCGACTTCATACAGGTAGTATATATGCAAGTACCTATAGGTGAAATAAAAATAGCTGTGTTCTTAGAAACATTTTAAAGTGTTTAATTTTAGAACAGGGTGGTCCGAAAGATTTTTGGATTTTCAAATTCAGGGTAACTTTGAAATGAAATTGCAACAGAACAACTCACCCGATATCAACTATTTTAGGGTTATTAGAATGGCAATTGATTGGCTCATTGAATAAAGATACACAGTAAACTTTTTGTTTACGCTGTTAAAGAATAAAAGTTTCCAGCTTATTCTAGAACATGCTAAAATTAAAAGACAGCATTTTGATTTATTCTCCAGATATTAATTTTTGAAAATGTGTATCTCCGGTTGAAAAATTTTATTTTTTGATATTCGTGATCTGGTCGATCGCAGGACAATTGATTGACTTTACACAAGTAGTATAAGTAAAATCAAAAATACGTGTGTTTTTGGAAACATTTTAAAGATTTTAGTTTGAGGACAGGGTGGTCCGAAAAATTTCTCAGGGAATCTTTGAAATCAAATTAGAAGAGAACGGCTTACCCGATATCAATTGTATGTGTTTTAGAAAGGCAATAGACTGGCTTATCGGTTGAATTGCATACAACACTTCATCCAATAAGGATGATGATTTGCAGAAAGCCAATATCTACTGTGTGTTTTTGTGTTGTTACCATAGACACCAGAAATTTAAGGAGATCGGGCTTATAGTTATCATGCGTTATATAGGATCTTAGCGAAAGTAGTTTTAGTTTATCTCCGTCAAATGTTAGATACTTATGGTTTCTGAACCAGAACAACGTCCTCAGTACATCAGGAGTAATATTACTAGCAAACCGGGTTTGGAGTGAAGATGGTTTATTTGAACCATTGTTGTGCCATTTTATCGCGTTGCTCTTACCCTCGGGTAACTTTCTCCAAGTTATCCATGTAGTGGTTGCTCGTTGAGCCATTAGGTACATGTTTTTAACTGTCGGATACAAAGATGTCACAGCACACCCTTACTCGCTATTTGAACTGAAAAATTATTCCGCTTGAAACATCAGCTCTGCTTCTAACCCACTTTCCTTTGAAAGTGCGGCTCTGTTGCCGATATCTTTAGATGAATAGTTTGGAAGTCGTAGTGAAGCTCCCCATATAATTTGGTTAAGTGTGGATGCGACTCCTTGTTAAATACAATGATTACTTCTCCCAAGCAATCTACGAGTTTTTCCACTCTGCCAACTTTCCAATTCGTAGTCAACAGATTTTCAATACCCAGGCGACTAATCTTGGGAATACTTTCTGGATAGGAAAGTTCGGCTAGAAGTTCGGCTAGAATTTTCGAACTCTTTCGACTAACTAACTAAGACACGGGCCTGGACACAGCCCTCTCAACGAAATCATAGTCGTTTTGAAGAGCAGAGGTGACAGCTGGTTCTTGCATTATTATTGGTAACACTATTCTTAAATTGTAGTGGACTATAGATTGATGATTCTTCAACGGTAAAAAAATTTTTAAACCTTTGAACTGACTGATGTAAACATATACTGATAATTAAAACACATGTTGCGCCTTTGCTTATTAAGACGCGAAATGATTGCTTGGTTTAAAGTTTAGTTGTTATTTAGAAAATTAAAAGCTGCCTCGAAAACATTTAAAATCATTAAGTTCAAATTGTGCAAAACGACTGCGCGAATAGTAAAATCTGGCTATAGTAAGAAGAAATCTGGAGAGTTTCTTACAGATTATATTCTTCTTTTTTAAACTCTCCCTGATTGCCACTTTTATATATTGCTAGATCTTAACTCAAACTTCTTGTTGGTATGCTACTAATTTTTTAAGTTTCAAATTTATACATTTATCAGACTGTACTTTAACCGTCTCATTTGTTTACAACATAAAATAAATTCATTTTAATTCAAACTTTAGCAGTCAACCTTTTCGTAATCGAAAAACAAAAAAGTGTATTACTTCCTTTTACTAATTTTTCTTGTTTTTTATCTTAGCAATCACTCAGTCTAATTAACATCCACTTACGCCGTTATGTGTTTTTTTAAAACAAACACATTCTTTAAAGCGAAAAAATTTACATATAAATTTTATTATGCAAATTATTAGATGAAGTGAGTGAGATATGGGAATAGCGATCACATTTTAAATTTAAGGTTTTATACTAACATAATTGTGAATTACGCTTAATCGCGAGTCAAGGTTTTTTATGATTGTTATCTAATTTTGTTCTATTGCTTGTTGGAATTTTATTTTGGTGCCTAGCTTAGTATATAATTATTTTAAACATATAATGGAGATAGTAAAATGATAATAATCATTAAACTAGAGTAAGTAGGTTTCTGATTTTTATCTAAATGGCCCACAAACATACAAGAAGTAATTTTTATTTGGATAATATCGCTGTATTACAACCAGACCAAAATTCCCAGCAAACAGTAACACGTTGTGAATTTTTCATAAATTTTTTTTCGATCGCTCCTGAATGTTTGCTAATCTATATTATTTCGTTTTTAGGGTTCCGTACTTTGAAAAAGTACAAACCCAAGTACAAAGTACCCTATTGGTGAGGCTTCGGTGTCCGTCCGAATTTCTACATAATCAATTTACTCACAAACTCTAAGTGCTATCAACTTGAAATTTTCTACAGTTATTAAATGTGTTTTCCCACACCTAATGATAACAAAAAAATTTCAAATATTTGTTTTTATCTATATTTTATGGACATAGATAAGGAGATAGTAAAACAAAAGTTTTTTTTAGGAATCGAGTTTGGTCTAGAAAAATTGAAAAAAAATTATGGTATTTCAAAAAAAATCATTTAATTTTCGACTGCTTAGTTTTTGAGTTATTACCAAAAACAAGTGGTTTTTTTTGTCCCCCCCTTATCTACGAACATTACAAAAGAAAAATTTTTAAAAAAATCATGGGTGTAGGAGTTTTTCTAAATCGAAACCAAATTTTTTTTTTGGTAGTTATAATTTCAAATGTTCATTGGGTTTGAAGCAGAAATTTTGAAAAAATTTATTTTTGATCATGGCATGGGGGTTGGTTTCATATGAAAGATGATTTTTTTTTGTAGTGCAAAACGGTCTTTTTTGTAATTTTTGAAAGGACAGTATTCGACTTATTTTCAAAAAGTAAATTTTTTTTGTCCCCACCCTTATCTACGAACATTACAAAAGAAAATATTTTAAAAAATTCACGGGTGTAGGGATTTAGCTAAATCGAAACTAAAATTTTTTTTTTTGGTTGTTCTAATTTCAAATGTTCATTGTAGGGGGTGTCTTAAGGTGTGACGAATTAGTCAATCAGTCAATGGTAGACGATGCCCAAGATGTAGGATCGTCAATTTTAATTTCAGTTAATAATACAAAAAACCATGTTAACAGAGTTTTTAGTATTGTCGCTAAGGATTAATCGATTATGTTGCCATTTGTAAAAAATACAGAGCCTTACAAAACCAGAACACCAATCATAACCGTTTTTTTGTATGCTATAAGAACAATAAATATTCTGTACAGGCTGTGGGATTACGTAAACGTATAATAGAATTTTTCGCATATTGTTTGCACATGCGCGGAATATTCAGTGTCTCGATTGAAATATTAAAAAATACTATTGGGGTCTCATTGAAATGGACAAAAAACAACGCATCAAATTTATAATTTACTATTGAAATTCAACCAATTATAAAAGAAACCCAAAAACTAGTAGAAATATTAATGATTTTGTAGGAAATATAACAAAATTTTGATAATTAAAAATAATTATAATAAAAATAACGACGCCTATGTATACAAATATCACAACAAACAAATGGTACGAACTAGAAATTAAACAAAGAGAAATTAAACAAATATAATTGTTTTGAAAACAAATTTATCCCAAAATAAATAATACATCTCTGTTTTAATTTTTGTTTCATCTTTTATCTCTTGCTGCGTCCTATCTGTCAAAAATTCGCTAGCAAAAAAATTCTACATAGTTGTATGTACTTTTTTAAATAAATCTTTGCATGGAATTCATTTCTTCTAACTATAAATTTTATTGCATACTTTTAATAAATAAATATTAAATTGTATTAGGGCTTGTAAGCCGGGTAAAACCGAAACCGGTTACCCGTTTTTTTTTTGTTGATTTTTGCAAAACCGACCAAATTCGGGTTTTGTTGTGAAAACCGGGTTTTTCTGTAAACATCGAAAAAAGTGTATTGTTCTAGAAAGCAAATTTATTTTATCGTATTCTGGATGCAGTAGCATCTTAGATTATAAAATACACAGGATAAGTAATATTGTTTTAAGTTGAAGTTTCTTTTTTAACATAAAGTGGTGTGCGAATTTAACGTCATAGTATTTGTATTAAAACGACACAGTAGCCTAGAAATTTATATATCATTAAGGTCTTGCGTATCTTGACCAAACATGCCTACGAAATAACATACTTATGTAGATGTTTGGTATTTTACATATTTGCCGATCGGAAAATGCTCAGACTTATTTACTTTTATTTTATTTTTCTCAAAAATATTTCGAATTAAATAAAACTGACAATTCAACTCACTAAATAAAATTTCGATAAGGTCCAATAAAAACGCTTCATTTACTATTTTTTAACAAATAAAACGAATTGTTTCGATTATTTTTTTCTGGTGGGAAGGAACAGCGAATATTTTCGAATATTTTCGAATATTTTCGGCCTACTTAATATATTAATTTAAAACAAAAACTCACATAAAAAATTATGTGAAAATGCAATTTGCAAATAGTAAAAATGTCCGTTTTCATTCATAAATGATTGCATGTTTATGTTTATTTGTCAAAAATAAATTACAAATTTATAATATTTATGCGCCTACTAAGATGAAATAATATTTTATTATGTATGATTATGTTGTATGAAATAATGTTACTATTTCTGTTCGTTAAATTGTCTGCTAAATACAACTCGTCACCAAATTATTAGTCGATTATTTTTCAACATTACCACTCATGCCATTTGAGGTTAAAAATTTCCCTTGTGCGTAACGCTCACTCGGGACCTTAAATGACATTCGTAATAATGATTATGAAAAATAATCGACTATTATTTGACGACTCGTGATATTATATATGATAATATTAAAACTGAAAATTTGATCCTAACTAAAATTTTATCATGGACGCTTTGATTTTGTTTACATTTAAATAGAAGAATAATAATATATTTTTGTTCTATAAATGGAAAGAGATAAAAATGCTGCATGGGATCCTTTAGTTTTGTGTTTATTTTTACAGGAGTCTTTTTTTGTGGAAATTGTTTTCAATATAAAATTTAAAAAACAGCTTCAATTTTTTACATAGCTTTATAGTGTACATGCACAAAATATATAAAATATTACTTATACTGTATATTTTATAATCTAAGAGTAGAATATATGTAGAATGTAGATACATACATTAATTGAAATTCGTATAGAAATGGCTCTCATTTCTGCATAGAAATATTCGTAATTTACAGTCTAGTTATTAACATCGAATACGTTACCCATAATGTGGAAGGCTTTATTGTCTGGCTATTTTCGCCTGCGGATTTACCCGTCATAACTTTATTTTGGTTGTTTATATATTAGATTCTTAGGTATTTTCTCAAAAAAGTATTCGAACATAACATTTTCATCAACGATTTGAACTTTTTCTCCATTCGGAAAAAAATCTTACTTTTCTAAACGCACCAATAACTTTCTCCTGTCTTTCATACAGTACTAAATATTATAAATATTGTCTTATATTAATTTATTGACTATCAACAACAATTTTTAAAAATTACAGAAAAGTTTTTAAAAAACTTTTAAAGTTGACTAACTCCGTGACTAACTCCACCTTTTGAGGTGGAGTTTCTATGTTAAAAACAACTTTCCTGAATTAATTAAGATTAACACTAAATTAAACTAAAACTAAATATCTATTATACTAATTAAATTAATAATATAATAGCTAATTGATATACTTAGTAACCAAAATTAAATAAATTATGTTTATAATAACATTCCTGAATGATAAAGATTAACACTACTAAACATCGAAATTTGTTTGACCTTTGAAAAAAATCCAATTTCTCAACATTTTGTTTTATGGAGTTAATCATTTTGTGCAGTGAACGGCACAAATATTGATTATAGGATTGATAATATTAGGTACAATTTAGACGATGTAAATATTAACGAAATGCTTAAAAAATGTTGAAAGACTGTGAAATTTTTCGTACAATCTCCACAGTAAGAAATAATCTATTGCAGCAATATGTTGAAAAAAAAGCTGGAAAAATACTAAAACTTATATAGATACTGCAAAACAAGATGGAACTCACTTATGCCTATGATGGAGAGGTTAGTAAAACTAAAGGATTGAATTTATATAATGAAAGCAACTTTGAACTGAAAAGAACTGAGTAAAAACTAAAAACGTTTCAACCTCACTCTCAGCAGAAGAAGTGCTTGCATTTTTGTTTAATAAAACTTTAAAAATATATTTAAAGTCGTCCTCAAGATAGTTTTTTAAATAACCAAAAAGCCGGGTAAAATCCGGCTACCCGGTTTTTCATTTGATAAAAAACCGAAACCCGGGTTTTTAAATTAACCGGGTTTTTACATGCCCTAAATTGTATCAAATTGTTGTGTGTTCTTTCTAGATATAAAATGAAATAAATGTCTATCTTTAATTTACGTTTTCGAATGCATTATGTACTGTTTTTGCCAATCAATTTATGATAATAAAAAACGAAAGCTATCATAGTTGCCTGTATTTTTTTCAAATTCGTATTATTTTTGTTATGTTGTCATGGAATTCAATATCGTTGCCATGGTTTTGTTTATTTTTTACTCCCTAGCGAGTAGAAACATCAATCCGCTCCCGCTAACAAGGAAGCGGAATTGAACTTTATACCTGGGTCGTGCAAACAAATTATTTTTGATCATGACATGTGGGGTTGGTTAAGGGTTTCATATGAAAGGTGGTTTTTTTTGTAGTGCAAAACAGTATTTTTTGTAATTTTTGAAAGCAGAGACTTATTTTAAAAGATGTAAATTTTTTTTTGTTCTCCCCTATCTACGAACATTACAAATGAAAACATTTTAAAAAATTCACGGGTGTAGGGCTTTTGCTAAATCGATACTAAAATTTTTTTACTAGTTGTAATTTCAAATAAACGTGAAAATATACTAACAAAAACTGTTTTTTCTCAAATATTATATACACGGAACCCTCAGCGAGCGAATTATATTCGCACTTGCCTGACTTTTTCTTATTATGATGCTCCCAAACGGGATTTTATTACCAATTATTAATAATGGAACTTCTCATTATATAATAATAGTTAAAATTAAACCACCCCCAGACGTATTTTATGGTAAACATTATTATTGTTTTAAATTTTCCTAATTTATCTGAATAATATTATGATAATAAAAATTTTCAAATTTTCGGATTAATCGGGCCGAATTTCAAAAAATTAAGCAACATCTACTTACAATAGATCATTTTTTTCGCCGTGGAGATTTTTAACAATTTGAGATTTGTTAATATTGCTATTACACACGCTTGTGATGAAATTCGTGTTCTGGACGACCAACGCTGAATCCGACCATTTTAGAACAAGCATTCTCAAGCTTCTTAGCATTCGAGTAGTATAGGTGAAACAAACATACATGTTTTTTTTTAAATTTTCAAATGTTTTATTTCAATTTTGGCATCAAAGGGTCGTTATTCAGGGTAACTTTGGAATGTTAATTCAAAGATGGCGCTGGTATCGTTAGTCTAGATTTTGTTCTTGATTTTTATTTCGCGTTATAAAGGTTCTAGTTTTATCACACTTTTAAGTTTTGGTTTGAAATATGTGTGTCGTCGAAAGACACTACCGGCCAAGAACAATGTCTATACTCAATAAAAGCAAATATTGATGATCGCGCACGACTATTCGAGTAGTCGTAAAAATTTTCTTGATATACTGATACAGAAGAAGTTATAAAAGTAGTAGTAGGTTCAATCTAAGGTAGTGAGAAATACAACCAGTATCATTCTACTAATCTACTAAGTGTAGATTTATCATAATTTTTATTATCAATATACCTTAATATGTTACACCTTAAGCGAATAAAAGACAGAACTAATTAGTAAAATTTAAATAACTATTTTTACAAAAAGAAATTAAAAAAAAACAAAGTTAAAAAAATGTATTTAAAATTTCACTCTGACCTCTGACCAAAACTGTCACTTGCTTCTACATTTTATATATTTTTTATATGTATGTTCATAATTAAAATCATCAACTCAGACCAGTTACGGTAAAAACAAGAAAACTTAAACAACATAATTTCAAGTTGTACTTGTGAAAAGAATTAGCAATAGATTTTTTCAAAATTAACTTCCATATGTTTAATGATATATTAATTATTTTGTTTTCTTTTCATTTAATTACAGATGACGTGTGGAATTTCATGTGTAGATACAGCTCTTAACAAATCATTTTTAAAACTAGGAATATTTATTGGAAAACATCCAGCATATTTTTTAATAATTCCAGTTCTCGTAGCATTGTTGTGTATGACAGGGTAAGTTATTCAATTCAATTTTTGTCTCGGCTCGACTGTTCTGGATACTGGAGAAGAACTTAGCCTAAAATTTTGAAACTAAATTATACACAATGTATTAGTATTAGGAAGAAAATTTTTCTGATCCATTTTTAAATCCATCCAAAAAACACAAAAGAACATAGAACTTGAACAATGCACGCTCAATTTGTACTCTTGTTGAAGTACCAAACACTTAAAAAATTTTAACGGAAGTTGTCTGCAAGACAACGAAAGAATATTACCTTTTAATAACGATTATAGGACGACAACGATTATACATGATTTTTATACTGAGCAGACTATGGATAGTCAGTGAACTTTATCGAGATTTGATCAATATAAAACCTTGTTGAACCATGTAATTATTATCATAAGACCCAGATTTTCAGTTAGTCTAAAGTGTTGCTAAGTGTGCACCATCAACACACCGATTTTACAATTAACCGACAATACTTGTTGGTATATGGAAAACAACATTTACAAGAAAAATTTTGCTTGCTGTAAAAGAATTTTCTCATTTAGTTTTTTTAATCTAAACGTTGGAAAACTATCATTACAATTCTTTGCACACATATTAAATTAATTGTAACAAAGCTAACATTATCCGGTTTGAAGGACCATGTTACATCAATTTGAATAAACTGATGTTTAACCTTGAAATTATATCACCTTTTTTGTTGTTAAGGAAGTATAAAGTGCTGCTAAAACCCGAGTTTACTTGGATAAGACCTTGACAGCTAGTCTGGTGTTATTACAGGATTTGCAGTGTTTACTTCTCTGGAATTTATAATTTTAATTACACTTTCGCTGGAACAAGAGTCATTAGTCCTGATATTAATTGTTAAATTATTTTTACTTTCATAGGTAACCTATTAATATTGGTTAATGTTTTATTTCCTTGTGAATTTTAGTAAGAAATAGATTTCTTTTTTAATTTATTTTAGTTATTCAACGTCCTCGCAGTTCCACGTTATCAGTTTTTATGGTAAATGCTCTTTCAACTACGATATTTATTTAATTTTATCGATGGTTCACTTATAACTATGTTTTATTTTCAAGCAGGACACGTACGCTTCCCATTACATGCAAGTTCAGTTTTTACTCTTGTTGAAGTACCAAATATTTAATAAAAATGCCGCAAAGTTATCTGGTAGTTAGCCAAAGCATGTATAGTCTCACTTTTCACTAACTATTCGAGATTTGCTTAGTATAAATACCTAGTTGATCTATTTTACTCGTTATTCGTTATCACAGGATCCATGTTTACTTGTTTTTGTTGGAAAAAATTCCTTTTCATTTTGACTTTTGTAATATAAAAGTTCGTTAATTATGATCAAAAGTGTTGCACACATAACAAATATAAATTTTAATAAAGTTAACATTATCCGGCTCGAAGGACCACATTTCATAAATTTGGATAAACTGTTGTTTAACTTTGCATTTCAATATTTCCTTTTATTTGTTTATTGATAAGGATGTATTAAATAGGTCTAACACAACCTGTGTTTACTTGGATAGGACCTTGACAGTTAGTGATTCGTACATCTCCGAAACTTAAAGTTTTGATTAAATTTTCGCTGGAATAGGTAATCTGCTGATATTTGTCAATGATAACTTTCCTTGTAGTTTTCATACGCGCCAGAGTTTGAATATATCCTAGTGAGACTGTGATAACAAAAACAAATTATATGAAATAGATTTTTGTTTTTTTTTTTTTTTTTTTTTTATTCATAGTTAGGCATGTTTAGTGTTAATTATAATAAATTATAAATTAACGTCTCTGAATATCCGAAGATACCATGCCAACTAGGGATAAGAATGGAATGCAAATTAGGATTCTCTGAGAAATTTATGAACGTTAACTTTAAAGCCTTGAGGATTAAATTCATCAGGGAAAACCCAGGAAGGTAAGGCATTCCAAAGATGAGAGACTCTGTTGAAAAAGTCACGCTGGAAAGCTACAGTTCTACACCTAATTATTTGAACTGTAAAGGGATGCTATTAATTTATTTTAGTTATTCAACATTTTGCAACATAGTTCTTCGCCGACAGTTTTTATGATAAATGCTCTTTCGACCACAATATTTATAAATTTCATCTCGATCGTTCTCTAATCATTATGTCATGTGTAAAAGCAGAGCAAACGTGTCAAGCTCAGTTTGTACTCTTGTTGAAGTGCCAAATATTTAAAAAAAAATTTGACTTGAAGTTGGCATCTTTCACTGACTAGTCGAGATATGCTCAGTATAAAACCTAGTTGATCTATTTTACTCGATATTCGTTATCGTATAACTCGCTTGATTTCCAGTTAGGTCAAAGTTTTGCTAAGCAAAACTGTAACAGCCATCAACACACCGGTTTTTTAATTAACCGACAACCAACAAAATTTACACGAAAGATGTTGCTGATGAAAAGGAATTTTTCCATTTTCTTTATTTTAATTTAAATGTTCGAAAACTATGAACACAATTTGTTGGACACATATTTAATAATTGTTATAAAGTTAAATTATCCTATTATCCGGCTCGAAGGACCATGTTTTATCAATTTGAATAAAATGTTTTATCAATTTGAATAAATTGATATTTAATTTTGGAATGTTATCACTTTAAATTGTTATTGATAATAAGCTTCTAACATGGACCAAATAGGACCTTCATAGTAAGTCTGATAATATTAACAGCATTTACAATTTTTTCGTCTTTAGAATTTATAGTACTGATTACATTTTCGCTACAAGAGCGATTGGTCCTGACTCTAATTGGTCGATCATTTTCATTATCATAGGTAACTCACTGATATTTGTCAATGTTAAATTTCCATGTGAAGTCACGCCAGAGTTTTAAATATGAATATTCAAATGGAACTGTAGTATCAAGAAGAACATGTGCACTCACTACATGCCACCTCAGTTTGAACTCTTGTTGAGGAACGAAACTTTTAAAGATTATTGCCATAAATTTCTCTGTTTAACAACGAGAAGACATAGCTAGCAGTTAATACACTATTGAGTGATCTGCTCAGTATAAACCTAGTTCAACCATTTCCTTCGCTCGTTATTCTTTGTAAAAATTACTTAAGAAAATTTGTAAAATGAAACTTACCTTTTACTCCCTTTCGTTTTTCTTTCCAGGTATCAACAAATTAAATATGAAATTGATCCAGAATATTTATTTTCACCTGTACGAGGTGAAGGAAAATTTGAACGAAGTATTGTTGAGCAATATTTTAAAGTAAATTATACACATCGTTTTAATGTGGGGCGAATCACAAGACCAGGTAAACAAAATGTATTTTTAAAATAATAAAGTTAAAAAACAATTGACTATATACGTAAAAGTCTGAAATAAAAAAAAAATTTCATTCATATATTTGCCTATAAAAAATACTAATTATTATTATTCTCTTTAACTCACTTCCGTAACACTTACATACTTAGGTACATTTTTTTAATTCAATCATTTTTTTGTAGTTTGTTAATAATGAAAAGAAAAAAAATAATGGTTTAAAAATTTATAACATAATAAAACTTTCATTGAACTTGAAAGGTTGAATTTTAAGGCTGGTGTAGCTGATGATTCGGACTACTTATTAAGTAGACCGTTTAATACACATTGGTTGCTGTTGTTTTTTTATTCTAAAGATTAAATAATATTGGAATTTTTTTATGTAAATCTTATCACCAAACTAATGAAAAGATAAAACTACTTAACTAATAGAAATACGTAATTTTTAAGACAATAGAACTCGTGTGGAAAAATAATTGAATATTGGTTATGGTTTTTCAAAGCAGTTTTTCTTTTTTTTTTTTCAAATTTACGACACAAATTAGGTCATACAAGCTTTTATTTTTGTTTGTATTTAACAAAAAATGTATAATTAATTATTATTTTTATATCGCGTATTGTAATTGTTAATCAAGGTTTTCATTGTTTTGGATTTACAGTGGATTATCGTTATTAAATAATAGTTTATTGTAATAAAACGAAAGTATGAATAGTTTCAATTGTAGTGATAGTTTCGTTTATGTTTGATTATTTGTTGGGTTAAATAGATTTTTTTCGGAATCATCTCTCGTACTGATTGAACGTTGAATGTCATAGCAGTTTGCTGTTAGTAAGTGAAATTTTGTGTTTTGAGTAGCCCAGTTCTTGAAATCGTAGGACCCGAGCTTGATTCCCAATTATGTCAAATTGTTGTTAAGTCAATCTTTAATTACTATCAACACACTGGTTTTCCAATAAACCAACCAATATGGCTAATAATTTTGGCTAGGAAGATTTTTCTTCTGAAAGGAATATATGTTCCTTTTTAATTTTTTAAACTCAGAATTGGAATTCTATGATTACAAGTGGTTGTTAAATAAATAGCAACAAAGTTAACATTATCCGGCTCGAAGGACCATATTTCATCAATTTGAATAAAGTGATGTTTTAACGAGCTTACTTGGATAGGATCTTGAAACTTAGTCTAGGAGTCGTCACTACATATTCATCAAATAAGTTTCATATGCACACTTGCTGCCTTGTCAAATGTAATAGTAAGGATATCATTAATATTGTTTTAAAAGCTTTCTTCAAAGTTAATTTTGAAATTAGGTTTTTAGTTATGTTCCCAAAAAGTTTGCTTGTTTCATAATTTCGGTTAAACAACGGTTCATACGAAACTCTGGGTTATCGATGGCTTAAAAAATTATAATTCTGATAACATTAGTTACCATTAACTAACATTAGTTTGAACCTATTTTTAAAAATTAATATATTTTATTACGATATAAAAATTAAAAGTTAAATAAATTTAAAACTAATTAAGCAAATTTATTTCTGCATAATATTAAAAATCATCAATTCACAAAAGCCTACACAGTTGCCAAACAAAACTTTAAGATTTCACATACAATTGTAACCGAAATTATTCTACCCACATATTATTGGACAACAAACTTGTACAACTTAAACCATCAACAAGAAGATTATTAATTAAAAATAGGTCATCCCGTTTAATACTTTTATCAAGAAAAATAATCTTATTAATTTTATTTATTTTTACTATAAATATATATATAAAAAAAATTATTTAATATTATTAACGTTATAATCAACTAAACAAAAAAAATTAGGTCAAAATACCTGTTAGATCGCTACAAAACAGAAGAAGAATAACAAATAGTTAATGAATTATTTTAATATTTTTTTTCTCTATTTATACATTATTTTTTTGTTAATTTGTTTGTTATGTTGGTATGATTGAATAATGTAATTGATGCATTACAGCCGTGGGTAAAAATTAAAAATTAAAATCAAATTTTATAAAATTGGTTGACAATTAGGTGATTGAACATGAATTTTGTCGGTGATGACTTTTTATAAGACATAGGTTATTATATGTACAAAAATATGACTATAATAAAATCTATTATTAGAAATAAATGTATCACAGCAAGAATTATTATGGAATTTCATGTGAACGATTTTTATTTCTTTATTTTTTAATAAATAACAAGTATTATGGATAATTGGTTATTTGCAATTATGTGCGATGGATGGTTGTTATTTGATGTAATTAAGTAAGAAGTAGGTGGTCTACAATATCATAAATCTAACAATCTTCTGTTTGTTATGTAGTTCATTTTAGTCATGTTTTCACTTCCGAATTAGCTTAAGGCTGAAAGATTGATTATTAGAATACAAATATTTTTTATTATTGTGTTTTCACTTTACACATGCAGATATATAGTTTTTATTGACATTGATTGTTTTGAAACGTAAATATAGTTTTACGTTCTGTTTCACACACTTTTATTTAACTTGGTTTCTTTGTCGATCAGTCAATCTATATATATAGTTCAGCACTTCAGCACGGCCTTAGAAATTAGAAATTATGAAAATAATACACAATTTCAGTAGATTTAGGTAAAATCCTGATTCTAGTTTCGTAATGAATTGATTACACACTCATGCGTATTGACCAAATACGCTAACCGTTTTTGTTTGTTTTAATAAATAAAAACTTTCAAATACAAATATTAAATACGATTTACCAAAATTTTTTTGGGTTGCGTTGTCCTCTCCGATTTGATCTTTCTCTCAATTCGGAACACGTTATTCCTCGATCTGAGTTTGATTCAATCACTGAATGCGATTTCGTTATGATAATTGGAAAAGTGTTTTACCGATGTGGAATGCAAATTTGTCTTGGATTTTATTTACATTTAAGGTAGACACTGTAATATGTTTTGATTTCTTGACTGCTATATGTTGATAAATTAAACGATTCTGTAAGGACCGTAGCAATAGTAAAACGGTTGGATATATAAAACTATTTTTGTGTACTTGTCTTGAGTGAAAGTAATTCGTCCTAGATTTAAACCCAGGTCGTGATAAATAGAAATAATGATAAAAGATGACGAGGTCACACTTCAAGAAATGATAAATGGAGTCAAGAAAATTTAATTTCATCAAACAAGAAAACCTAATTTAATTTTTAACTATTTTTTATTTTATTGTCGTAATAGAACTAACTATAGATCTAACTAGAAATAATCATGCCAAACTTGATCTATTCAAAAGCCACCCGAGAGGTCTAGCCAGAAACCATATACGTGTTTCAACCGAAGAATAAAACCTGGTTCGATAAAACAAAGGCAGATTCATTTAATAAAGCCAACTTGGTCAATGGTCATACATTGGAAGCCACACTGTGTTTTCATTTATATTCATGTTTTACTAAATGTCACAGAAAAGAACTTTACAATTGTATGAATGGGTTCTAATGAGCCTAAAGCTCATGAACACTATATACACCTCATTATACCAATGACCAATCCCTCGACAAGTGTTAATAGTTTATCTTTGTTTGTTTGTATTGGAGGTCCTTCTAGACGTTTAATTCATTTTTCTAATCTGCATCTCTTCCACCTCAAGGTTAATTCCATTCCAACCAATAAAAATAAATTTTATTCAATTTCGATACCTTTTTAATTGATGGCATTTTGAAAATAAAATGACCTACAAGACACCGAAGTTCCAACTACTAATAGTAATGAGAATTGAAAAATAAAAAAACAATCATAAAAAACAAATTTTCAACAATGGAAATTGTATTTGCCTTTTTCAATATTCGAAAAGGGGACATGCGCATTAGTTTGAATTTATTGTCTTTTATACAATTAGAGTGAAAATGTTTTGTTGATTTTTTTATAACATAAAATCAAATTATTTATAAAATACAATCAAAAAAAAATTATTTCAGAGTTAAAAACAACCAAAAAAATGTGTTATTAAGAGCTGTTGAGTAAATTTATTAAAACTAATAACGCACTCAATTGTGGTTCTAAAAAACTAAAATAATCCTATATTTTTAGTTGCCGAAAGGATAACAGAATTTATTTGATTACATTGTACTGTGAGTATATAAAAAATAATAAATTCAAACTAATGCACATATTCCTCTACCGAATATTAAAAAGGCAAAGGTTACTATGATTAAATTGACTTAAATTCTCATTGTGAAAATTAGTATTTTTTATGATTGCTTTTTGGTTTCTCAATTCTCGTTAGTATTAGTAAATAGAACGGTTTTGAAGTCTTTCATTGTATGTCATTTTACATTCAAAATATCAAACAATTAAATAAGCATCGAAATTGAATAAAATTTATTTAATTGTTTGCTATCAATGGCAGAATAAAATGCAATTCATTCAAAAAGTAAAAACGGTACCCTATTGGTGAGATTTCGGTGTCCGTCCGAATTTGGTTTTATTCGTTTTACATACTTGTTTTATAAATGAATTTTAAAATAATTCAACTTAAATTAATGACTTGCTCGTGCGGCGTGCCTCCTCGCTGCATTGTAAACTTTGGCTTGAAAAATAAAATATAGTATTAAACAATTACACAATAAATTACTATTATTTCGAGTTAGGAGCAAGAACGATATTTTTTTATTTTTACTCCTGTATTTTGGTATTTTCATTTTTTTGCACGAGTTATATATAAAATTCAATTCCGCTCCCTCATTTGCGGGACTCCCTAGGGAATAAAAAAATAATAAACCAAGCCAACAATGATATTTTTCATGGAAACAGAAACATTTACGATAAATTCAAACAAATGCATATAAAAACCGCCCACTATGATGCAAATTAAAATTTACAATTTTAGTTTTCTTTAAATGATTGGATTTTAGTTTTTAGACTGCGTTCCAAGATGATAAAATCAAAAAATTTATGACTTTTTAGGTAGATTTCATATAAAAATCTACCTATTGCAATGGGCTTCATCTCGGAATTTCAGAAAAATTTTTGTGCCAAACGACTATATATGATAAGCGGAGACGAAAAAACAAAAAAAAAATTATATATATACATATATATATATATATATATATATATATATATATATATATATATATATATATATATATATATATATATATATATATATATATATTTATATATATATATATATATATATATATATATATATATATATATATATATATATATATATATATATATATTTATATATATATATATATATATATATATATATATATATATATATATATATATATATATATATATATATATATATATATATATATATAAACGATATGAGATATAACGAAAACGACCGGCACTCTCACGCTCGCATTTGTTGAGGTAGATCAAAAAATTCTGTACTTGTGTGTTCTAATAATATCTTAGACAAGTTCGTGAATCAGCAAAATCCGACACGTGGTTAAGAAACTAGAAGCTTTATACTAGAAAAAAACTCTGTTTTTTAGATCCGTTATAACGGCCGTTTGGATTCTAATATTTTTAAAAACTTCATAAATTTAGAATTTTTAAAACCATTTTAATCAGTTTCTTTCAAAAAAAGACCTCTGCAGTTGGAAGTTTCTGAGTGAGCGGCTCCAACAAAAAAGCTTGTAAAACTCAAAATGCGTTTGAATCAACCGGCGCTCTCACGGTTGCATTTGTAGAGCCAGATCAAAAAACCTTTCTTAAAAATGTGTGTTTTATTAATATCTTGGACAAGTTCGTAAATCAGACAAATCTGACACATGGTTAAGGAACTATAGGCTTTATACTAGAAAAATAAGTGGTTTTTTTAATCCGTTATAACGGCCGTTTGGATACTAATATTTTTAAAATCTTCATAAATTTAGAGTCTGTAGAAACATTTTAATCCGTTTCTTATAAATATAAACCTCTGCAGTTAGAGGTTTTTGACTTGCTGGCTTCAACAAAAAAGTTTGCAACAATCCCCAACTACAATTTCCAAAATCCTTATAACAGTAAAAAAAAATAAAAGATTTGAATAAAAGAAATTATTTTTTTTTTCTTAGAAATAAACTATTTTGATGTTTTGCAGTAATTGCACGACATATGATATAGAGTAGGTTTGTGTCATAAATTCTCAAACACACGTTCTGTGGTAGATTTGATATTTGTTTGTGGTAAAATTGGATAGATATAATTTTGCTTGTAGGTAGCTAATTTTCTTTTTAAAATTTGTTCGATATCTGTTTAAAATTAGTTTGTTTTGTTTAAACTAATCTGATACATCAGATTCTACTGGCATACAAAACTGTCTGATCTCGAAATCTACCTAAAGCGGATATACGTGCCGCTTGGACTTTTTACAATTTAAACTAGAAAATAATTTATAGTCCCAAACTTAAATGTAAATACTAAAAATATGTAAAACATTCTCTAATTAAAGCTGATGACCATACTCTGATTTGATGCACAATATTAAATATATAATATATTCTTGTATACTTAATAGTACAAAGACTTTGAGTTTTGTAATAGAATTTGAAACTGTAAACAATTTTGAAATTATTCATAAAATAAAATTTGAAGTTTTTTACTGTCAGTTCAAATAAGTATATAAAAATTTAAAATGAACATGGCGGATTTAGTCAACTCAAAAACGAGTTAAATTGATTTAGCATTTCGGAGACCACTTAGCATGTAATTGGAACGCAGTCTTAATACAGTAATTATTTATATTTTGGTCGTGCAAAAAATAGTATATACACCTTGGGATAAAAATCTTTAAAATTAAATATTTCAAGAACACGAATTAACGCCTCTTTGCAAATTTTAAATATTTTAGAGTAAGGATAGAACTATTTTCAGAAAAAAATTAATTAAATTACAATTTATGTTTTTTAATAGTTTTTAAAAGTTATTTTAATATTTTTAGTTTTTTGATATTTTTATTTATAATTTATTTTTTATACAAAAGTTTTTTAATATTATTATTTAAAAATTAATTACAAAAACAATTAATTAATTTTTTTCAAACGACTAACTAATAGACTAAGAGCCCGCGACAGCCAGACCTTCGTTATTTTATAAAAGCTGAAAGTTTCTCTGCGTATACCCCCTACTGAGGTAGGAACGATTAGCGACATATGAAGTTTGGATCATGGTGGCTTTGGCAGGGAGCTGGTAACAAAGGGGCCTTCAAAGTTTCGTGAAAGTATAAAAGGTAATTTTTTTATACATTCATCGGGGTAGTATTAGAAGTCACGTCCCCCATTGCCAGACACTTACTATCGTGGTAAGCCCCTGCCAGACACACTTAAACATTATCAATTTGTTAAAGTTTAAGGGTGTCTGGCAGGGGGTTACCACGATAGTAATTGTCTGGCAATGGGTGACGCGACTTCTAATGCTATACCGAAGAATATATGAAAAAAATAACCTTTTATACTTTAACGAAACTTTGGAGGCCCCTTTGTTACCTGCTCCCTGTCAAAGCTACCATGATCCAAACTTCATATGTCGCTAATTGTTTCTACCTGAGTAGGGGTATGCGCAGAAAAACTTTCAGCTTTTATAAAATAACAAAGGTCTGGCCGTCGCAGGCTATCGGTCTATAACTAATCATCTATCAAACAAAAATAAAATTTGATGAAATCGGTATAGCCGTTCTTGAGCAATTTAATTTCAAAGTTAAATCGGATTGGCAGAATTTCATTTTTCATGCATGTTGTGGTGCCCCCTATGCTCAAACATAGGGGGCACCTTATGCTCAAACATAAAAAAATGGTAAACGTCAAACAAGTTGCATTTTTTATTTTGTCCATACTACTTATGTGGCAAGTTTCAGAAAAATCAAAAATGGTCAAGTTCAAATTTCGACTTTTTCACATGTGTAGATCACGTTTCTTATGTAAGTAAGTGTGAGCAAGATATAACCTGCACTTGCATACATCTAACATTTACATGAAATATTTCACAAGGTCCACAATAAAATCTTAAAATATTTATTGGTATGAAATTATTTGAGAAACCTATTCCTATTTGTTTTAATTTAACATTTTTAAATCATGTAAATATAAACATGTCTACAAAATGTGCATAGAACTTTCAGGCATAAATACATTAATATTTGATGTAGGATTTTCTAATACGTTATGAATTGTTCTTAGATGATTATTTTTGATAACGTCATTGCGACAAACAAAGATTGCGGCCGTATTTTGAAGTTGTAAAATGAAAATGTATGTGTGTGATTCCATTTGTAAATGAGGCGGACATTTTTTTACGATACAATGTATATGAAAAAATGTCAGATTTAAAAAAATTTAAATTTTAGGCTTTCATATAACAAGTAATATTAATTTTTCATAATTTTTCTGAATATAATAAAAAAATAAATTTAAATATTAGTAAACCGACATCAAAAAGAGACAAACAAAAAATATTAAATAAATATTATAATTTTTTTGGATCACTGAAATTAAATATTAACAAACGGGCATTTGTTTTTTGAGAATGTTCTTATTAACTTTCACAAAAAAAATTCTTTCGCACATAATTTTAGAAGAAAATAAAATAAAATTCATCAATTTTTACGAAAGACATATTTATCTCATAAAAAGTTAGTCATTTTAAAGAATGGTAAGCTACATTTTCACTCTCCATTTTTATAATTCTTTGTTTATTTTCTTATCATTAAATAAATTTCGTTTCGCTTCGTGTTTTTTTATTCGTGAAACATGCGGCTAACGTTTGTGTTTGTGTGCACAAATGTGCTATTTAGGGGTGGCGAACCTTTTTGAGTACGCGTGCCAAAAAATACAATCTATTATTATAAAATTGCTGACGTGCCAAGCTATCGGTAATATTAAATAATATTGTACAATTCTTACAAATAAAATAAAAACAAACGTTTGCAGAATTTTATTAACAAAAATTTAAATCTACAATAAAATTCTTAAAGATTAAATTGAAATTTAAAAATTAATATTAAGTTTAAATTAAATAATGCGATTTTTGGTGCTGCATCTTGGATGACAAATATTTAATTCGTTATTCGTCACTTTTAACAGAATGCATGCCGAGCTAGATTTATCAGTCATTCTATTTCTGAAACTGTCCTTTATAAATTGATTATGACCATGGTGCCGAAATATTGCAATTTAAAGTTGAATAAATAATTACTAAAATGTCCAGTGCGACGGCGCCAAAGCATTTACGTGTAACTAACTACATTTTGGAAAAATTGAAAGGAAGCGCAAAAACTATTTATTGTGATTCCAACAAGCTTGAAAATAAAAATTTTTTATCAATAAATCAAAAAAAAATTTTTTATTTCTTGATAGCAATTTTCATTTTAATAGTGGGGTGGGATAGCAGAAAATTAGTAGGTTTCTGGCTACCAGCATGAAACTTTCCACACTTTGGCTTAATGTGTGTGAGATCAAAATTCTGCCCAGACCCCATTGTTCAAACCCCCTGGTTCAAAATGGCGATGCAACTAGTTTAAAAAGAAAATTTGCTGAAATCGGCCATGTTTGATATCATTTAATATGCTTAAGGGTTATATATCTTGTTATTTTTGTCAATTCCTTAATTTTTTGTCAATTCCTTATCCCTTTGTTGCATCATGTCCACTCTAGTGGACAAAAGTTTAAATTTTTTTATTCTTCTGTAAATGCCTTAACAAATTTAATTCCCATGTTTATTCATTATATATCATTTGAGCTTTCAACTATTGATCGTAGATGGCAGCACCTCATATAATAGCTCAAATATTATTTTAAATATATGAGTAAAAATATTTGTTGAGAAGCTCATTTTCATTCAGTTCTCATGGATGTCCGTTATGATGGAGTGGAGCATTTCCCTCGATAAACTGCAAATTCAGCTCAAAGATGCGAAATGGAGCTATGCTCCAGAAAATCTACTTATTCTTGCATCAAATGTAAAGTGTATTTGTGCATTGATGATCTGACTGTTTTTATCGTTTTCATCACTGAAATCGCTAAAAAAATACCTATAAAAATATATTTATGCATACTATGTATATGCATGGTGTCCACTGTAGTGGACAAATTGTAGCAATTAATTAAAACGAAATTTGAATAAAATAAAATTTTTTAATTACTTCTGAGGCTATTTTAAATGGAAAAAACACAAATATTTTCTTTTAACTTCTCCAGATTATTTGTATGCAACAAAGGGTTAATCGTCATTCCTTAATTTTTTATTGCAGGTAATTGTCCATTACTCCGCCGTTTTGTATGTTACTTAGGGTCCCACATGGGTCCAGCTATTGATGTTTTGTTATATTTTATTATTCATAACCCTTAAGCATATTAAATGATATCAAACATGCCCGATTTCAGCAAATTTTCTTTTTAAACTAGTAGTATCGTCATTTTGCCGCCATTTTGAACCAGGGGGTCTGAACCATGGGGTCTGGGCAGAATTTGGATCTAACACACATTAAGCCAAAGTGTGGAAAGTTTCATGCTGGTAGCCAGAAACCTAATAATTTTACCAAAAAAGGAACTATCCCACCCCACTATAAAGCTTGTTTAGAATCGCAATAAATCGTTTTGTGAGCTTCCTTTCCATATTTCTAAAATGTAGTTATACGAAAATGCTTTGTAGCCGACGAATGGCTGAAAAAGTGCGTTAAATAATTCAAAATTGTTTTGAGATCGGATCGTTAAAATAAAATGTTTATCAAACCTATCCTTTGTAAATTCATTTCTGAAAATAATGAGTCACACGCCTATGTGAAAGACAAAAATTAGCAATGTAACCATCGCTAGTGCCTTGAAACAGTTAAAACTTTCGGGGATGCAATTTTTCCAATTTATCAAATCAAATCTATACATTTTTGTTTCCATATTTAACTCAATGAAAATCAATCAATTATGCATTTGAGTTTCATTCAAATTTAGCATTTTAAAAATATCCAAATTAAGAATATCTGGGTGATGTTGTATTGGATTTAAAATAAATTATGAGGTTTCTTCAAATTGTCTGGATTATGTAGATCTTGGGGAAAATTTTTCAATAACTGACTGAATAATTCCGGAAAAATGCCTGTGTTAATTTAACTTGATCCGGTTTTTCATGGGATCTGCAATGAATTTCTTTAGATTTGAAAATATTTAAATGTGTTGGATATAAGGTCACGATTTAAAACTTTTAATTTGGCTTCGAATGCTCGGGTTAAATTAAACATAAAAATTAAAGTCTTGTTAGTACCTTGCAGTTTAACATTTAATTTATTTAAAGGTACATAAAAGCAAATAAAGAACATTAATTTCAAAAGCCTTTCGACGTTCATTTATTACTTTTATTTTTCAATGATTTTCTATTTATCCAAAAAAAAGTCTAACTTCGTTTATACACTCTACAAATCTTTGTCAAACTTTACGACAGCTTAACCATCAGATATTGTTATACATGAGTAATCCAAGATTCAAGGACAAGGACAAGGTTCATAATATCTACCAGCGATACAAAACTCGCACATAAAATATGCTGGTGTATAATGAAATGGAAACCCAGAATTGTATTTTCAACACGCTGGGAAAATAGAATAACAAAGCCATTTTCTTGTGTTGTCATACTATATGCACCGTCACTAGTTACTGATATAATAGATGCGTTCGGTTTGACTGAAACAACTGAAAAAACAACAACAATTGCATTGAATTTTTCAGTTGATTCAATTGCTTCAGTCATATCGAACACGGCTAATATGGGAAATATCTACTCCTCTTTCAGCAAGGGCATTTATAACATCGATGCAAATATCTACTCCTATTGTTGTTGTTGCTAAGGAAATTAAATTTATCAATTCTTCTTTGATTTTACTTCCCACACAATATAGCGAAAATTACAAAGCAAGCTGACTTCATTATGTCAGACTTGTCAGTACTCTCATCAAGACAGAGAGAAATTAAACTTGAAGATTGTATTTCCACTTTTCGGCTGATCAGTGACTTTTTCAGTAATTTCGAAGATTCTATTCTTTATCGTTTTCGTAGCTAAAGGGATATCATTTATTCTTTGATCTTTATTTTCAAAATCATCGAATAGAACTGAAGCGGATTTTAACCAAGCTTCTTTCAATATATTCCACATAATTAAAGGCTTCTGGTGTTTGAAAAAAACGTTCGAGGCATAAAAACTAGCAGCAGTAATATTTGAACGCACGCCAATCTAAAGATGATTAAACATTTCTATTTTTAACTACTCGAGCAATAAATTATCTTTGTTCTTCCTCGATTTTTTCAAACGATGATCTATGATTTGTCTGGTAATGTCGTATCACTGAGGGTGTTTTGCGTACCACTATGCCAGAACATAAATTACATACTGTCTTATTATCTTGCCTGATCATACCTTATTCTTCATCCCACGAACTTTGAAAATCTCTGCTTGTTGAGTAATCTAATTTTGTTTTTTCTTTTACTGGCCAGTGATAGACACAAATAGATAGACACTAATAGACTACTTACCTTCATGTACAACGTCTAAATCCTGAGATATAGACACAGTTGTACGCGAACTTATAATTTCTGAATAATGGACTGCAGCCAAATTCTGTAACTGTGAAGCGGTGAAGTGTTAAAAATTTCTTCGTTTCTTTTCATTGAAAACTTATTACTTAACCGCTTCACAGTTACAGAATTTGGCGGCTGCTTGTTTCTTTATTTTTAGGCCGTGTTCAAGCGCCCAAATTCTCTCAAAACATATATAATTGTCATTATCGTATTAGGCGTATTACAGAAGTTCTGTCTATATGTTTTTCTTTCTCTGAGGACATAATCCGTTCGCCTGCATCTGCGAACGTAAACGCTGCACTAGCAAATATTCTCGTGCCAGCAAATTTTTCATACGTGCCACCTCTGGCACGCGTGCCATAGTTTCGCCACCACTGTGCTAAGGTGTTTTATGACATGTCATGGTATGGTGCTCATAATGTGCATAACATATGTTATGAACAATTTTGTGTACGCAGATTTTTAGTTTTTGCAAAGAATAACAGTGAGGACTGTTTAGTACATTTCCGATTATATGTCATAAATTTAGAATTTGAAAATTTAATACCAAATTACGATGTAACTTAAAAAGTGTGTCCAATCACATGACACCTCGCTCCACTGAATCTAAGCTCCACCAACCATTTTGTTAAATTTTAACATAATTTATGATCAAATGTGACTTGATAGTTTATTCATTGATTATGTTTGAAATTAAGCGAATGGGGCAGAATAAAAAACACGTCATTGGGATAGGAAAACTAAATTAAAAAAAGTATGAAAAAAATTTCGTTTGCAGAACAGCACATTTCAGAGGAAAGCAACCACACGACACGTAATGTTCTCCATTACTTCTGAAAACACTTTCTCTTTGTAAAATCGAATTAAACATTTAAATAATTTTACAAACATATATTAATGGTGCTGCTAAGGAAACGGTTATATTGTGTTCACGTATATATTACGAGTAATGTCAATATATAAATAAATTTCCAAAAATATTACACTTTGTCATATATGTATAAAGACATGTATTATGAAAACAATAAAACGAAAGTGAAATCTTGAAATTGTATGCCACTAAAACTGAATATATTCGATTGAATTAAATGAAAAATTGCTTTAAAAAGCGAAAGATCTCGATTCCAGCTCGAGGATCAAAACGGCGTCCTTCTGATTAGAGTCTATGACTAACTACTTATAGCATCCTCGAACAGCGTGTTCGTAGAGTAAAAAATAAGATACAACAGATATGTGATGTTAATTCGATCGTCCAATAACAAACGTTATCTCGTCGCTGATCAAAGCTGCTAAGCTAAGTGATAATAATCCTTCGCCTGGTAATATTTTTTATAAACAACAAATTGTGTATGTGTATCATATCCATTAATCATTTATCCTTTCAATTTCTAAAGAAAAACAATTTATACTTCCATATCTGATCATTATTAATAATAACATTAAAACAAATTAATCTGTTTTGTTGCATCAAAATAGCACATAAATATTTATTATACGTTAGTGTTACCTTATCAGATTGAATTGGTTGCAAAATAGAGTGCAAATTAATTATACAGTGAACATAATCTCTCTATCTATCCTATGAAACGCGATCAATTATCGGATATTGACATATAGTTAGTGCATAAATTGTTGTAGGTTTATTATGTAAAGTTATCTGAAATTTTTTTTAAACAAACTGTCTTATTATCGAATAAAAACAACATTGACATTTGACAAATAAAATAAATGAAAACAAACCGCGGGAATATGTTGACAATGAAAAAAGTATGAAATTTCTTTATATTTTATTTATTTTTGTTAAACTTTAATAGTAGTTTAATCAATGAGTGAATAATGAAGAAGTTTATTCTCAAGCAAAAGTTTAAAATTCGAGCGAGGCACGAGCGAGAATTTTAATTTGCGAGAGAATAAAATTCATTATTCACGAATCGATTACAATACTTTATTCTCTGACAAAGATTTTATTATAAAAAAGAATTGTGTATTATAAAAAATAAAAACATTTTCTTCAATTAAAACAATAAATCTTTATTGTTTTAATTGATAAATCAAATTTCTTAATAAAAAAACCCTGATGATAAAAAACGCCCTTCTCATACAATCAACCAAGTTCAACTAAACGAAATAAGAGAATTACTCAAAATTTGATTTTTGAACAAAACTTATCAAAGCAAATGTGATTATAATTTGAAAATAATTTTAATGAAATCAAAATAATTTGACCAATTGGAATCATACCAATTGAATAAAAGTTTCATTAGGCAATAGGTTAAGTTCATTAGGCTATAGGTTAAAAAACAATACAATAATACATACTATTATTATCGAAAAAACATACAAATAAAGCTGATATAATTAAATGGAAGAGAATAAATTAGTTATGTTTATGCTGATTGTCTTTGTAAATTTCCTTTTTAATAGGTGTGTGAAAAATTATTCTATCACTCTCTAATGAACTATTGACCCAAACAAAATTAACATAAAAGGTCATAAGTCGGCATTTTGCAATTCTATATAAAAATCTATTGAATAATTTATCGTGCTAGGACAGTTGTAAATATCACACCTTCTAATTACAAAAATATAAAGCTGTGAAAACCTATCACTTATTGCATCTAAATTAATTGGCATTGATTTGTCAATTTTTCAGTTAAGATTTATTTTTTTGAAAAAACACCAAATTTTAAAGAGAGCTCCAGGTGGTGACCCTTAACGAAACTGCTGCTCTTATTTGTGATCTATATGTTCTGTTGGTAACGTTAGTAACGTATCAATGAATACATTGATTAAAAAAACAACACAAAAATATGGAGGGGCTGAAATCTCACAGCTCTGAGATATCAAGACTTCGGTCTGGGTTAAGGATTTGTATATAGTTTTCGGCAAAATACTTTTATGAGGACATGGTTTTTAGTTTTGATCAGCGATGTATATCAAATATAACTCTTTGTTAAAGTACAAGTATTTTTTATCTCTGTTTAAAAAGTTATTACAAAACTAACACGAAACATCAATAAGTTGCCGGAAAATTATAATCAAAATTCCAAAAATATTGTTAAATTAAATAAAATCAAACTTTTTCATAATTCCAAAAATATTCCAAAAATTAGAATAAAATCAAATATTTAAATATTTCCTAAATTCCAATAATATTTCAAAAATTCTTAAAAATTCAAACTTTTTCCAAAATTCTAAATATATTGCAAAAATTATTACAAAATCAAAAATTTTTTTCAAAATTCCAAAAATTATAATAAAATCAAAAATTTGAAATTTTTCAAAATTCTAAAAATATTCCAAAAATTCTTACAAAATCAAAAATTAAAACTTTTGCCGAAATTCTAAAAATATTGCAAAAATTATTACAAAATCAAAAATACAAACTTTTTCAAAATTCCAAAAATATTTAAAAAACTATAACAAATTCCAAAATTTCCATGTCCAATTTCATTTTAAATTACATTTACGTCATAAAAACAGCTACATTTTTTTTCCAAAAAATTGGCTAAAAAATTAAATGAAGTCATTTTTTGACACACTTGACATTATTTTTTGACAAACTTATAATGCCATAATTCTCTATAATAATAATGAAAATCATGTCATACGAACTATTAATTTTATTTTTTTCTAAGAAAATAGGGTAAAAAATAAATAAAAACCTTTCTTTTGACACACTTGACAACATTTTTTGACAAACTTATAATACCATAATTCTCAATAATCATAATAAAATTTCATTTCAAACAAACAATGTTATTTTTTTTCCAAAAATTAGGTAAAAAACTAAATAAAAATCTTTTGACACACTTGACAACTTTTTTTGACAAACTTATAATGCCATAATTCTCAATAATAATAATAAAACTTCATTTCAAACAAACAATAAATTTTATTTTTTTTCCAAAAAATTGGGTAAAAAAATAAATAAAAATCTTTCTTTTGACACACTTGACAACATTTTTTTGACAAACTTATAATGCAATAATCTAGACTTTGGTCTCACATACTAATCCCGACCATCAAGATTTCTCCAAATTCAATGTTCCTACTCGTAATCACTTAAAATGAACGTTTTTTAAGCAAAAAATATGCAAATTTCCTTGTTTTGACACACTTGACGATTTTTTTGACACACTTCCGGTACAGTTATCAAACACATCGTCCTTTCGGCTCTTCCCATTGAGTAAACCTATTTTTAGAAAAAAAAAATTTTGAAATCCGTCCAGCGGTTTTCTAGATTTCGTCGGTTGTGACGGCCGGACGGACGGCCGACAGACAGACACACATTTTTTTTTTTTTTGCCTTTTTAGAATCAGTAGGTCCTAAAACGTCGAGAAATGCCAAAAAAAGTGGGGGTAAGAATTTCACTTTGAGCTCATGAATGTAATACTTAGGTCTTTCAGACCGAAGTAATAGATAGTGACTATTTGTAGACAATATAACATGTAAGGATCTTAATATTAATGCTTGCCGCGAGACGACTGTTCATAACAGGTCACAGCTCATTAACTTTTTTGATTTACTTTGCAACTAAATTATGGTAATTGAAGAACCCAGGTGACAAAATAAAACTACGTAAATGATTCTAAAATTAGAAAAGCACAAAACATCAAGGAACTCCTATAAAAAATATAGCAAGACTGTTTTTAAATATTTTAAATGGACTAGAATTAGGTAATTCAATATCGGACCCAAAACTGGTTTTACGATATTGAAATCAAACAAAACCGGTATACTGTTTTCCATATAATGTAAAAAAAATAAAACACCGGAATAACATCAGCAATTTGGATTACACAAAGTTCCGGCTAATTCTTCTTATGTTCCATATCTAGCGCTAAGTATCACATTATTTAGAGCTTTCTACCCATTAAATATTGTTTTTGTAGAAGAGGAAGAGAAAACTTAGAAATTTTATAAATAAATCATATCCAAAGTACTGAGTGCAATTCAATAAATTGTAGAAGAATTGCGATCCATTAAAAATTGCTTTTTAGGTGGAGAAACTTTCATTTTAATGTCAAAACCACGGAGCAACAGGGGATAGAAATCGTGTTTCATGTTTAACAAATTGCGCATAATTTTACAAAAATCTAGTGGTACTAAATTCATCCCTATGGTGGTTCCAAGTTTGCGTTTTGTGGTAAGGAATCAAAGCCAGAACAAGTTTCTTACACTTGATTACAGAATACAATTGCATGGCCAATTTGCCACGTAGTTCCTTTCTAACGGATTACCTCAAATTTTTAATGAATTACGACGATGATGGAGCAATACAAATTCATAATAATGTTCGCATGTCCACTTCACTCTTTTCCGCATACAATGGGCTGTGCCAAATTTTATAGAGACATGGCAATTGTTAATGGTTTTGATTCGAGTTTTGAGTTTTTCAGATTAGAGTTTTGAGTTTTTCTGAAGCATATCCCAATTTTTAATTGAAATAATAAATAACATTACAAATGAATCAACTAAAGCTATCTGTTTGTAGACTAATAAATAAATAATAACATAAATATGAATCGAAAATTGACACTCGGTAGTTGAACCTGCGCTCACAAAATTTTATCGACTTTTTAAGACATGACGGTATGCCGTTATTCGGTATACCGGTATTGAATGGCCTAAGTGTAATACGCAACCAAAAAACGACGACTGTAATTGAAGTCTTTGTCAATAAATTTAAAAGCAATTGAAAATACAGCCAAGATTAAAAATTTGAAACAATTGAGAACAGTTTATCTCAAACAATAAAATCTACAAAGTTGAATTTTGGCAGTCATTAGTTTTTAAAACTTTAGATCATATAATCAAATATTTCTTAATATTTTCGCTGTCACCAATTGTTAATTTTGTTTCGTCTGTATCACTGTAATGTTTGAGTAAAATCATATCACTGTAACCGGATCATTGACGAAAATGTGAAACGTTTATCAATTCAGTTTAAAATGAGATTCCTCCCCGCCAAACTTCTACCTGCTTTCAGATGATGTTAGTTATACTATGTTATTATTAGGTTAACAAACTTCTCATAAGAAACAAACGTCTATAAACATCGGTAAACAAACGTCTCATAAGAACTCAAACAACTTAACGATCAATTAATCGTTTCAAATTTGTTGTCGTTTTTTATAAGACAAACGTTGATTTTATTTGATTTGATTTGATTCGATTCGATTTGTTTTAATTCTTCGTTTCTTCTCTGCCAATTTACTTTTTTGATGTACTACCGATCCCGATTAAACTATTAAAAAAAATAATCTATTTACATTTGTTATTTAGTTATTGATGTAATTTTGTAGCACTTACAAAATATTTGCTAAACATAATTATTATAATAACTATTTTAACAACTTTATTCTAGAATTTTATTGTTGTTTTCCTATACCAATTTGCAAAAGTATACATAATTTTATAATTTTAAAGTCGTAAACTTATCATAGAATTTGTTGTTTAGATCAAAGATTTCTGTTTTCTTGTCATTCATCGCGAGGGGAATAACCGAAGAGTTGTATTTTATTGTATTTGTATTTCCAAAAATTCATTTTGCAAAATGCATACTCTTCTTTTGAACCACTGCCGGATGTTTTACATCACTTTTCATTTCACTTGTTTGTACGAAGAAGTTTAAACATTTACACTTATGTAACAATTACGTGTTTTCACAATAAAGTTTTTAAAATGTAAACTCATAAATTACTTGTCCAACTCATATGACTTGGAAAATACTTTTCCATAAACAACATCATAATTGCACGAAAATATATTTTTTAGCTATACGAAAGAGAGGTTTTGTAAATGTAATAAATTTAAAATTATTATTTTTTACATAACAAATAATTTTTTTTTACTACTTGCATGAGAAATTTCAATTATTTACTCAAAAACCCAAGACAAAAGGTATTTTTCTCAGCTAAGGTTACTAATAATTATTCCCCACACCTAATAATAAGTATTTTAGCACCTTAGTAAATAATGAAAATATAATTTTTGTTCGTTTGTTAACTGAGTTCATCTTTGAATTTTTTTAGTTTCTTCTTAAAATAATAATAATATATTAAAAAATAATAAGCGTTTTGATTTTATTGTAATAATAATAAATAATGAATGAATGCAAAAATTTCTTTGCAACTATAGTTTAGTTTATTTGAAATTTTAATTCGTGTTAAACAGAATTCTGTAGAAATTTAGTTTAGTTGTGAGTTGTAGACTAAAAAAATTCTAAATTTGACTCAACAATATTGAACAGATTTTCAATTCAATTCAATTCATGTCAAAAATAAATAAAAGCTATATATTTTAATGCAAAGCATATGTGATTTTTATATAGTTTTAAGATCCCTCGCAGGAGGGATCGATTTTGATCGATTATGATCAATGTTGATCTACGGGTCTGACTACCCTGCGTACTCCAGTCCCTGCCATTGACATATGAGTTAGCGTGAGATATCACATACCACTGGCAATGGCAGGAGATGTCATTAGCCAAGATGATATCTTAGGGTGCTGGCGGACGAACTTTAATTAGTCAACGGCAGCACTTCCAGTCTTAGCTGGGCAGCGTTCCGTAGCGGTACCGCTCACTAGCTCTTCCGAGGAATCGAACCAACACGTAGTTATGTGTGGGCTTTGTGCCTCGATTGAAGTGGTGGGCGGTGCGTCTGGGGTGCGCTGCATCAGCTGGATTATTGGCATTTAGTTTTTGTTTTGTTTTCTGCAAATTTCTCACAATTTGTTTTTCACTTATTATTTTGTTATTATTTCTTCATCTTATCATGAAATATTGGCATATGTCATATTTTGTAGTATGATAGGATTTTTTACTTAGTTATGCATTTTAAAATAAAACACAAAAAAATAAAATAAACATTTTGATATATATATGGCAGTACAACCGAAAAAAAATAAGTCTGCAAGTGGTAAAGCAAATTTGCGCAATCCACCCGCCCATAAAGCGGCATGTCCACGGAATTTGCAGGGACAAAACATATATGAATCAATAAAAAATTTTAAAATACATGTTCAAAACATCTGCGGATTGAACGCTAACCATGACCACGTGCAACATCATCTTGAGCACGACAAACCGAACATTCTATTCCTTACAGAAACACAAGTTTCTGAAAATTTTCTTTTTATAGAATCGCTTAATTCCAAATATAGGCTCGAATCAGCTTTCAAACTCCATCAGGGCGTATGCGCATTCATTCATGAGAGTGTTGCGTACACGCGCTTTCCAAATTTTGAACTACACGGTGACGGCTTCAATACAATGGTTTTAAAGATTTGTCTTCCAGAAATGACTTTTTTTACAATAGCTTTATACCGGTCCCCCAACAAACGTAACCCAAACTTTTTTAATATACTGACAAAAATTATGGACGAGATTAGAGCAAAGTCCCCTAATTGTGAAGTTATCGTTACCGGTGACTTCAACGTCCACAACAAATCATGGTTGGAATTCTCCAAATCGACCGACGATGTTGACAATAGTGGAAAACTGGCAGAAATTTTTGCCGCGTCTCAGGGCCTATTCCAAATTGTAAAAAGCCCGACTTTCACTCCCCGTAATGGCGGTGATAATAGTTTTCTACTAGATCTCTATCTTACCACAATGCCAGATATTACGAGTGTCGATGTTGCGAAAGGTAGTATTGGAAATTCTGATCATTATTTAATCTCATCAGTTATCAAAACTGATTTACTTAAAACTACAGCTCCCAAACCCCGTAAAATATTTCACTACTCAAAAATGGATAAGAGTGGTCTTCAAAATTTTTTCCATGGTTTCCCTTTCGACCGTCATTGTTTTTACACTGACAATGTAAATGTTTCTGCTCAAAACTTTACAGAAACCATCCAATTTGCTATAAATAAATTTGTCCCTTTCTCCATAGTAAAACCCAAACAAAAATACTTGTATTCGAAAGCTGCCAAAACGGCACTTAGAAACAAACGTAGATCATTTAATATTTGGATTCATAACAAAACTCCCACTAATCGATCCCAATATCTAAAGGCCAACAAAATATCTAATCAGATTATCTCAAACGAAAAGTCCGAAATTGACAGAGCGAAAGCCTCAAAACTTACGTCTATGTCTGTTTCTGACAAGAGTTTCTACAGTGCCATTAATTCTTTAAATTCTGGTACAAAATTTTCTATTCCCCCTATTATTGATGGTGATTTAATCGTCAATGATCCCGCAAGAAAAGCTAACTTGTTCGCTGAACGCTTTGCTCTGAACTCCACTGTTTTGGAAACTCCTAAAGAAATACCCCAAATCCAGTCTTCAGGAGTTAATATGAATGAACTTCACTTCAAACCCAAAATAGTCGCTAAACTTTTAAAGGGGTTAAACATCAACAAAGCATCAGGAATGGACAATATTCCACCCATTATTTTAAAAACCTTTTCCAAAGAACTTGCACCAACTTTAACTAAAATATTCTACCAATCCTACAAATCTGGTATATTTCCCTCGTGCTGGAAGTTGGCAAATGTCCAGCCAGTCCCCAAAAAGGGACCAAAATCCGATATCTCAAATTATAGGCCAATAGCTTTACTATCGGTCCTATCCAAAGTCTATGAGCATTATATTAATACACATATTTCAAAATTTCTGGAAGAAAATCATTTAATATCCGACAGCCAATACGGTTTTCGAAACAAAAGATCAACTACCGATCTATTAAACTATGTAGCGCATTGTTGGAACAGCATACTTGATAAAGGTGGTGAAACATACGTTATCGCTTTAGACATCTCCAAGGCATTCGATCGAGTCTGGCATGCCAACTTAATCAACAAGCTCGTTGCGTACGGTTTTCATCCCAATGTTGTGAAGCTGATTCAAAATTTTCTATCCGACCGATACATTTCGGTAACCTTAGACGGATATTCTTCTGAGTCTAAACTAATAAACGCTGGTGTACCCCAAGGCTCAGTATTGTCCCCAACCCTATTTTTGATTTATATCAACGAATTGTTGAAAATCACCAGCAACCCAATAAATAGTTTTGCAGATGATAGTACTCTGCACAAGTCGTTCGAGCCCCTTCCTTCAAAAGGTAAAATGCACGAACGAATTAATCCTGCCCAAAGAGACGCTGCCATAAACGTGAACAAAGACCTGAATAAAGTCGCCGACTGGGGTGACCAAAACCTTGTCAATTTCAACTCCACCAAAACACAGCTGTTGATTGTTTCCAGATTAAAGACCGAGTTCCCCAAAGATATTTTATTTAGTATGTGTGATGAACCAATAGGTGAATGTAAAAACATTCGTTTATTGGGTGTCACAGTTTCAAATGACCTACTCTGGAACGATCATGTAATGGCGATGGCAAAAAGCGCGTCTAAAAAACTCGGCCTCCTAAATAGATGCAAAAAATTTTTCACTCCATACCAATTGCTCCATGTTTATAAGTCCTATATTCGTCCCTGTATGGAGTACTGCTGTCAAGTTTGGGGTGCTGCCTCTGTTTCCATCTTGGCCCTCTTGGACTCTGTTCAAAAGCGAGCTATACGAATTGTAGGTGATCGAACTTTGACATCACAACTTGATTCCCTACAACATCGTCGCACTGTTGCTGACCTCGTTGTTTTTTACAAATATCGTCATCAGCAGTGCTCAGATGAAATCAGCGGCATCATGCCTCAAACTTATTCTTACCCCCGTTCCACTCGGCAATCGGCTGCCGCAACCAGTGAAACGGTAAAGATCCCGCGCTGTCATACTGGCAGATCGCAGAGAGACTTCTTTGTCCGAACTGCGTACAAATGGAATAGTTTGCCGGAACACTTAGTCTCAGGTGGCTTCAACCCACAGATGTTTAAAAAAAGCGTTAATCTACACCTCAGAACGCCAGTTGTTGTGGGACCCAGGTCTAGACCTAGGTCTTAAAAGGTATTTATGTGTTGTTGTGACACATATTCTAAACCCTATTACACAACACATTTTATTAAAAAAAAAAAAAAAAAAAAAAAAAAAAAGAAAATTCATTGAAAATAAATTTCTAACTAAGCAGTCCTGAATAATAAATATCCAATACGCAATCCAATGATATGATACACAATGTTTCACCAAATCAAAAATTTTATTTATTCACCATTTGCTTATTAATTGACATTTTATTTTGTGAATAATTAAAGAGTTTTAGTGCATTTTTTATATCAAGTAGTAAAAAAAATAGTATATAAACCTCGGTGAAGAAAATTTTCTCCATTTCGGTGCTTAATTCGCTCGAAACTTCGTTTCTCGCGAATTAATATCCACCTCAATGTAGAAAATTTACTTTATCACCTCGGTATATAATGTACTATTAAATCTGAAATACCTAAGACTTTCTATCCGGTTATCACTTTAGAATTTCTTAAAAATAAATAATTTGTTCAATTGTATTTAATACATGCAACCAAGAAAATCAATGCAGTTGGTACTATGTATATGTATTATAAACATTCACTGAATGAAAAATTGATTTTTGTCCATTTTTGACAATTAACAACTTTGTCTTTCGTAAAAAAAGTGAATACTAAATTAATATCATTCACTGAAGCTTATTGTAAACATAAGTTAAAAACGTGTTTTACCATAATACAATTTTTTTTTTAAATTTACATATTTACGAGTATGTTGATACAGTGATTAATTCGAATTGAAAGTAAAAACTTAAGTAGAAAAAATGTCTGCAGTCAATTGGCTTCTTTAAAAAACACAACAAACATTTTCAAATAAAACACTTCAAACTTCTGTTTTGTTCCAACCAACTCAGTTAAATAATTCATTCTACTTATATATAGCTGTCGTCTATTTTCTAGAAATTTTTCTTTAAATGTTTTTAATACTAGATGTTTCGAGCATTTTCAATTTTTATACTGTATATTACGACTACCTAGTATGTACATGACTAACTTGCGTAGACGTTTACTTCATAATAATTTTATGTTACAAGTCATATATGAAAATGATCTGATGAAAAAAATAAGCACAATAGAAAAAAAATTTCGAACGTAACAGCAACAACAAAAATGTTACAGCTGATCAAAAGCACCCGCACCATACTCACCGCACCATACTCAAAACCGCACCATACTCAAAACACATACTCACCAATTCATAGGGTTGAAATATTGAAAGTGAGAAATTTATGAAATTTTCAAAATCTTATTGAAATTAATGAAATTTATGAAATTTTCAAAATCTTATTGAAATTAATGAAATTTATGAAATTTTCTAAATCTTCTTGATATTAATGAAATTAATGAAATTTTCAAAATCTTATTGAAATTAATGAAATTTATGAGATTTTCAAAATCTTCTTGAAATTAATGAAATTTATGAAATTTTCAAAATCTTCTTGAAATTAATGAAATTTATGAAATTTTCAAAATCTTCTTGAAATTAATGAAATTGATGAAATTTTCAAAATCTTCTTGAAATTAATGAAATTTATGAAATTTTCAAAATCTTCTTGAAATTAATGAAATTTATGAAATTTTCAAAATCTTATTGAAATTAATGAAATTAATGAAATTTTCAAAATCTTCTTGAAATTAATGAAATTTATGAAAATCCCCAGTTGTGGTAAACGTGCTATGATCAGATGTGGCTGGTGTAAAACTTATATATGCTTTGATCACTATTGGAATTACCATTATTGTATTAACTATGTTGAATAATTTACTACATCTTTTCATAAATGAGTTCATATAATTGATTACACAAGTTTTTGCATTCAATCGTTTAGAATATTCGTTTAGAATATGCGCGCTCTCATAGGTTTCAATACAAACTTTGGACGGCCATAACTTTTTAACCATAGGTGTTACGTTCGAAATTTTTTCACATTTATTCTTAACTTTTTTGACTGATCATTTTGATATATGACTTCATCCATAAAATTATTATCAAGTAAATGTCTACGCAAGTAAGTTAAAATTTTGACCATATCCAGCTTTTTTCTTACAGAAATAGGCTCAATCAAGCAAGCTAATCAGGTCAGGTTGTAGTCAGAAATGTAACTCAAAGAGAAATAAATCTAAAAATTGTTTTAAAAAAATAACTTAAATTCGCTATCCGGCAATAATGAACAGATATTTATAGGCGTAGATACTACTTATGAAGTAGTCTCTTCACCCAAACCGGCTCGCTTAGAACAGGTTCTAAATTTTTTTTAAATTGTTTTTTCACCATTCTTTAAGTTGTGGAATAATCTCTGCAACTGCATTTTACTTCACTTCACTTTTCTGTATTTCCCGTTTGTCATTTGGTCTCACAACATGCGTTGTCTTTTCGATCAAAATAATAAAACTAGGAGTTGGAAGTCAGAATCTGGTCATAATACTATCAACAACTTCCCAAAAAGCGATTTCTTTCAAATTTTATATAAATGGTAATTTTGTCTGTACACGGTTCTAAAATTTTTAGATCATAAAGTTCGATCAAAGTTATAATAAGTTTTATCGATTTTTGAGCAGGTTTTGAAAATTGCTTAAAATTTTTAAAAATTACAACGAAAATTTTTTGCTTTAGTTTTATTTTAATTTAAACCAATGAAATTCTCTAAAATGTAATGACATCATTTAATTTCACCAATAAAGTTTGAATTATACTGATAACAAATATTTTGACGTCTGGCCTACTGGGATATTAAAAATTATCAATCTAATTTTGGAACAATTAACTGATATCACAGTAGGCCAACGTATAATTCATAAAACATATATAAATAAATGACAAATGGCAAAAAATTTTCTAAACGAATTCCCCTCGTTCGTTGATAAATTCTCACAATTTTTTGAAAAATTCCTCAAGCAAGTGGTATTGATAAAAGCCCTATATACTTGCTTTTGAAATTTTTGGCAAAAAATTATTTCGAATTATCACCGCTCTTGGGAAATTACAACTGAAAAACAACAACAACCAATAAAAGTTTACTCCAAAAGCTAACTTCATTTATTTCACAAAATACGATCAAAATAACTCCCATAGAGAAGTTAAGGTTGTCAGCCAGTGTTTCTTTGTCCGTTTAACTAACCAGTTCAATCAATGGCATAGTTCCACTTAAAGTCTTATTATCCGATTACTTTTATATGAGTGATCAGCTCATATGGTGTTTTTCCAATTTATTAACCATTGATGGTAGTTATATTTTGGTTAAAAACACTTTTTTGTCCAATTTGGAAATCTAATCCTTGTTCTCCGATTCGGAGTTCAGTTGGTTAACTATTAAACTACTGAATTTCAATAATAAACATCACAAAATATATACAATTACAAAAATATTTCAAAAATACACCAATATTATTGTTTTTTAATTGTATTAAATTTTGTTTAAAAGTAACTAAATTGGATGGGTTGGTTCATCCTTATTATTTACAGTTGTCAAAGCTTCTCGAAAAACTCAATTGCAGTTTGTTAATGAAGTGAAAACTTCTTTAGCCGCGTTATGCAATTTTGTATGGAGTAAAATTTATATATTCGCGAACTCACTTTTAAGAGAACAAAATATTTTTAAATATGAAATACATCTATCATTTCTTAACGTTACAAATTGCGATGTGCATATCGCGGTCGACTGAGGTTCTATAAGTCGTGAATTCAATTCCTGGTCTGGTACATTTTTTTATTGTTTTTTTTTAATTTTTATTAAATACCATTAAATTAATTTTTTTTCGTTATATTTTTCGTTAAAATTTCGTTATACGAATTTTAAAACATTTATCTATAATGCAGTTTTTTAAAGTTATATTGCTACTGTCTTTTGCAATTTGCATTCGAGTCATCATGCTAAATAAATTTTGAATATATATAAAATTGAAAGTATGCATGTCTGTTTGTCCTTTATGGAAAAATTGAGAGAAGTTGTCGTGTACACATAATTTGCTTTTTATTTAACTATCGTTTTAAACGGTAGTTTGCTTTGATCAATGTTTTTTTTTGTTGAACATAATTTTTATGAAATTAAAAATAACGTAAGAAAGATAGTATAACCTGAAACAATTACATTTGTATATCAAAATTATATGTATTGGAATTTAACACATCATGAAGTTACAAATTTTATCATCTTCACCAAATATGTTGTTGGTTTCGAATTGTTTATAATACATGTTTCTAAAACTAAGTGAAGTCTTAATACTTGTAACTTGATACTTGATAAAATCGATTATATCGATTTAAAGCTCACAATTACGAGATGGAAATCGCATAAATTCTATACAAAGAAGTATAGCTTATGTATGATTAAACATGCACAGTTGAAAAAGTAACTGCAATATTTAAAGCAAGTCTTGCAATAGGAGCTATGCGTTGCAGGTTTATATTGAATTGTAAAGTAAATGTTGCATTAAACCTAATTTCAATGCATTTCTATAAAATTTAAAACAACTCTTGAATCATAATTTATTTCTATAGAACAGTTAGAAGTTTTAATGCACCTTGCTACAATTTAAAACATTAATGAAATTTTAAATTTCACTAGAGTATTATCCATTTTAGAAATATATAGTTAAAATCGTTTCATGTATGGTTTAGTTATCGCTTCTCAGCTGAAAGTCTATAATAATAGTGATTAAGGTGGTATGTATGTTTTAATTTTTTCCGTTGTAATTTTTTTATTTTAAATTTGATTAATTTAGGCAGGTGCGTAATAATCAAAATATCTCGAAATTATGATGTAATTTGCATTAAAATGTCATACTAAAAAAAAAGTTGCGCGTAATTTATTTAATGTAAATAACATACATTTTTAAACAACAAGTTTTTTTATTTTACTCCAAGTACTCTGTTAAATATTGATGCAAAGAGCATTAGTTTAACTTTATATAGCAAGCTTTGTATTGTTTTGTAAAGGAAACTTCCGTAGGACCTATATGTGTAGCAATTTGCATTACATATTCAATTTTTTTTTAACTGTGTGGATGGCAATCATGATAAATAAACTAATTTAAAATGGTGTCACTTAGCCGATAGTGATTTGCAAACGGTGACGATGCGCATTAATACCAACGAATTTGCTAAGCTTTCCGCAGAAAGATTTGTAAAATTTAAACTTGGGTGTGACAACCACGCGTACTTTAGTCTCTGCTATTGGCATATGAGTTATCTTGAGATATCGTATACCTCTGGAAATAGCAGTGCAATCTCATTAGCCAAAGTGATATCTTAGGGGTGCTGGCGGATGAAGTATTTTCAATCAACGATACCAGCCCTTACTCTAAGTTATGGAATATTCTTTGACGATACGCTATTTTTTTAAAATAAAATGTGTTTTGTAGTAGAAATTAAAAGGTGTGTCACAACTACACATAAAAAACTTTTAAGAACAAGGTCCCACAACAACATGCTTTCTAATGTGTTGATAGACGCAAATTTTTATATGACATGTTTTGATTATTTTAAATATAAATGTATATAATAGTTGCTTGGAATACTGATAGATGTGAAACCCAGAATAATTTTAATGATTTTAATTTAAACATTCTGAAATTTTAATTTGCAATGCTACAATAATTGGAAGATATAAAAAAACACAGCAACGATATAAAAAAAACACAGCATATGCAATTTATGTTTAAGTATTTTTTGTACCTTTAAGATCCTCAAAATCTTATCAATTATGTTTAACAAATATGCACTCATGAATGATTTCTTGAACATTTTAATATTGTAAAACTGCAGGAAAATTATGATACAGGAAAATGTAGACCCAAACATTGCGCAACATCTTTTGGACCTGTTATACCACAAATTACTATTTCGATAAATTTAACAATTTGGAGTTTAAAAATTACTTACTTACTACTTCATTGTAGAACAAGAAAATATTGTTTAATTATAGACAAAAACATTAATTACATTACATTAATCATTATCAATGATTATCATTCAATTACTTATTAAAAAGCCAATCAGACAATAACGAACAGACCAATAGTAAGTTAACTTATCTTAACTGAATGGTAATGTGAAAGCGGAAGTATTATTTATTATTATTATATAATTAAATGATTTACGTTTCGGTTAATTTGAAATTGCGGATCGCTTTCTAATAATATGACAACGAAGAAAACAATAAATAAATAAGATTATCAAACATGAAATTTGTTAATCAATTATTAAATTTATTAATTTAATAAAAATGTTTTATCTACAAACAACTTCTTTAACTTCTTTACTTCCTTTATTTGTTCTTGATTATTATTGTTATAAGATTGTGATTCGTTGGATTCTTATTTCTTTTAAAAATATTCATATATTTTTATTGACACATTGTATAATACTTTCTCGATTAGCGACAAAGATTATGGCGACGATTGGTTGACATTGATTTTCGAAAACAAAAAAGTTGTTACATCTGGAAGTCATTTTTTTTTTTGGTGCAAACAAAGTGTCGTTTTTGAACCTAACACCATTTTTTTCCATACTAGTTTTTGCATTGAAGAAAATGTTGTTTGTTTTGTCCGATATATGTTTCAGGTGTGATCTTATCGTCCAGGATCACACTTAAGTACTTAATCTCCTTGGCGGTTTCTATACAGTCGCCATTAAGTTCTTAATGGGGATTTAAATTATAAAAGTTGAAAAATTGAAATATCATATAAAAATTTATTTTTTTATCAGTGTTACATTTTTTTAAAGCCTTACTAAGTGAAGGGTACTAAGTGAGGAAGTGAAGGGTACAAAATTCATTAAAATCGGCTAACTAGAACACGTGCTCAAAAAACAATTTAGCTTTTAACTTTTCTTGTCTCTAAATTTCTTAACAAAAAATAAGGAAAATAAACAACACGCATTAATTTTTACTTCACCAAAATTTTAAATTGTGTGATGTAATGCAATATATCGAGAAAAAAAAATCTTACACACCCCAAATTTTGTTTTTTCTTTTGTTTTGGACCATTCGCTATCTAAATAGCCAATAAAAATTTTGGTGTATGTCTGTGAGTGGGTTGGTGAGTTTGTGACATTCCTGCATAGCAGGGACTGAAATCCTGGGGTCGCCCCTTCCCTTCCCCTTCCCGCACCACCCCCTAGAATTTATGGTAAAAATGAAATGTTGACAACATTTAACAAGAATAAAAGGTCCGTCTTAATGTTCAAAGAGAAAATATTGGGGTCAGAAATCATATTGGAGTCAGAATAGTATATTACATACCTAGCGCTGTAAATAGCATTTTACATGCGAGGGAAAATATTGCGCACGAGACGCGTAGCGGCGAGTGCAGTACCTTCACGAGCATGGAAAATGGTTTGCAGCTCGAGGTTTGTTATATACTTTTTCTACGACTTTGTTTTAATGCCCAAACGCGTATAATTACTTGAAAAAATGAACTACTAATTATAAATTAAATGCAAATAGTTTATAAATTGTGGTAGGCTTTGCATTATTCTGTATCAAAATGGATTGAAATATTTAATTTTTAAAAACCAAATTTTTCTTTAATTAAAAATTTTTCTTTTTATTAAAAGTGTTAGGTAATAGGGTCCATTCCATGTCAAACCAACCAGTCACTCAACCCGACCATTTTAGATTTTTATGAAACTTACAAAAATTGTTTTCCATGAATATTCAAGTAAAAACCGATTTTCAAAATTTTTTTATCCCTTTCCGTTTTTGTGTAGTTAATTTTCAAAATTTTGGAATATCGTCATTTTGAGGCTTAACTGTATAGTTTAAATTTCGAATATCTCAAGTTGTGTTTAACCTAGAGAGCTGATAGACACCTCATTTTGTAGAAAATCGTACAAGGTTTAATTTGATGTGCTACTTACTTATGTTGGTACAAAGCCGTTTTTTTTGAAAATCTCTAAAAACCTTTTTTGAAAAAAAATCAAAGATAGTGTTTTTTTTTAAATTTTGAAAAAACATGTATTTTTTGATATACTATAGTAAAGAAATCCTGAAAGTTTCAGAGTGGGACCAATATGGGATCAGAAGTTATTAAAATATAAGAACCTTGTACAATTTTCTTTAAAATGAAAGGTCTATCAGCTCTCTAAGTTAAACACAACTTGAGATATTCGAAATTTAAACTATACAGGTAAGCCCCAAAATGACGATATTCCAAAATTTTGAAAATGAATTACACAAAAACGAAAAGAGATAAAAAATTGTGAAAATCGTTTCTTACTTGTATATTCATGGCGAATATAATATCTGTAAGTTTCATAAAAATCTAAAATGGTCAGGTTGAAAATTAAAGTTTTATGGTTGGTTTGAAATGGAATGCCTCAATATATTTATGAAAATACATTACGTAACACTTTTTTTCTCATTACGTTACACTTTTTGTAATAATCAATTTACATGTCAGTGTGATGTAATTGATAATTTACTGTGATAGGAGTAGAAAAATACCTTTTATACATTTTTAAATCGTAAATCAAATGTGATTGAAATATTTGAATTCATTTTGACACAGAATAATGTAAAGCTTACTACAGTTTGTAAATTGTTTGCATTAAATTTATAATTAGTTATTATTATTATTAAATTATTAAATTATTATCAGTAGTTATTATTAGTTATTATTAAATTATTATCAATAAAATGTTAAAAAATAATGATCGAAAATTGTTACCGAATCATTCTAAAACTCAAACTGCGGGTGCAATGCATTCTTCCTGCGCGCGATGTCGTTTATTAAAAATAAAGCCGGCCATATTTATTAATGTTTATTTTAGAATCAGATACGTGTTTTCTTACTTGACAAGAAGTACTCTTTTATTTACAAAAATCTGGTGAAGGTTACATGCGAGGTAAATAAGCTAATAATTTTGCATCAATTTAATTAGGTATGTCAGGCACTTAAAAACAAAAATTTCAAGGTCGACCAAAGTTTTCTGTAACTATACAAAAGTCTCAATTATATCAAGAAATTTTAGCGAGGTTACATTCCAAATAAGTAGGCTTTTGTAATTAGTGATTACGAAAATTAATTAAAAATATTAATTAACGTAAATGAGAAAATCGGCCACTGGATAGATATTTTCTGATATAGGTTCTATAAGTTAAATAAAATTTCACAGAGGTTACATGTGAGGGAGACTAAAGTGTCGTGGGAGCTTAGTCTATAGAAACATGGAATATTTTGCCGTAAGACAGTATGTAAAGAAAATCGTAAATGATATATACACTACTTGTGGAAATACACATAACAAAAGTATGTAATGTAATGTGGGTAATATACTCGCGATAGTAACTTAAAAACCAACCAACCATCGCCATAACTGTAATAAATAACTAGATTAACAGTTGTGAAATACCATAGAGATCACCAAAAAATCTGTCAGGTGTCGTAAATTACGTAACACAAAATTTTATGATTTCAGACTGTACTTCACCCCCACCTTCCAATTTCCGTACGAAAGTCGCAAATTTGCAGAGTATTGTGAGTCTAATAAGGCGTTTCATAATAAAGATTCCTGTCACTTAGTAAAATAAATGTATTGCAAATAAAATAGAAATATTTGATGTTGATTATAACAAATCGATGCACAAATCATTAGTTCCTGATGATGTCCATACAAAATCATCATAAATAAAACTTAAAGTTTTTAATTTGCCATGCTTGAGTATTTACTGGAATCTATTTCCGAACTCATAATTGTGCCAAACAATATTGTACATTTTTATAATATTGTAATCCGTAACACTAAAATGGTATGGAAACTGTGAGCAATTTCACACTAGTCCTATTCCGGTAATGCCGAGGAATATAATTTTTTTTTGTAGTAGTTTTATTCTTTTTCCGGTCAAAATGTGTGAAATGTGTGAATGAAACATGAGAATCTTTGAGAAAAAAATTATTGCTATAGAAGTTTTGATATTTGTCTTCCATACCAATTTTGTTGAAGAATATGTGGGAAAAGAAAAAATTTGTTCCGAACCAAGATGACATACAAATTTATAATAATATAAATTATTCTAAATTACCAGGCATTTGCCGGCATTTGCCCTAATGATTACAACTGAAAACTCATTGACTTTTTTCTTCCAGGTCGATTCGGTCGTGTTATAATCGTACCGAAAATAGGAGACACTTTACTTACAAAAAATGTGTTTGAGGATCTGCGAAGACTTGATGATCTAATTCAAAACTCAACCGCATCATATGATGGCGAATACTACACTTATCACGATGTATGCGCTAAATGGCAGAATGAATGTTTCGCAAACGATATTCTTAATTTGGATTATATAATGGATGATGTAAGTCTAGATAAAATAAATAAATGACCTAACTTTAAATTATAATTTAATATGTAGGTTGAATCAGGAGAACTGAATTTAACTTTTCCCGTTATGTTTAATCCAGTAACATGGGATGCGCATGCTTTTCCTGTATTTTTTGGTGGAACAAAAGTATCAGAAGATGGCACAATTATTAGTGTTCCTTCATTACAGTTAGTTTATTTTGTAACGGCTGATAACAAACGACAAGATGCACGGTAATTTATTTAATTCTTACTATTATTTACAAAATCGTTTTTTTACAAACTTTTTTGTTTTTCGATTTCAGTGGTGCAGCATGGGAAGAAACATTTCTTGAAGTCGTTGGTTATGCGGAAGATAACAATATTTTCAAATATATAACAATAGCAAGATTTGCTTCAAAAACACTTGATCATGAATTGGAAAGAAATACACGAACTGTTGTTCCATATTTCAGCTCAACATTTATATTAATGGGAATTTTTAGGTTTGCATTTAGTTGAAATTTATTATCGTGAATAAATTAAAGATTTATCTTTTTGTTTTTTTCTTCTTTAGTATTGTTACATGTATGATGGGTGATCAAGTTCGATCAAAACCTTTATTAGGTTTTATGGGAAATGTATCAGCTGTCATGGCGACAATGGCAGCTTTTGGTTTAGCTATGTACCTGGGTATTGAATTTATTGGAATTAATTTAGCTGCACCGTTTTTAATGATTGGTAAGTTTTTTGTTTTAGTATTACACTTTATATTACTTTTCAGAATTACAAAATCATATAACCAAAAATCAAACTGAACCTTTAATCAAAAATCAACATTCGCAATAGTCAGTATCTCGTATACATAAGTTTTTTTAAATTCCGAAACGAAAGTAGTTAACGAGACAGGGTTAATTATAAAAAATTTAAACTTTGCTATCGTTTTGCATAAATCAGTAAAAATAATTAAATTGTATGAATTCCATAACAAAATAATGTTAATTAGCTTGTAGTTTTTGTATAGCAAGTAATCAATCGCATTAAAGAAAATTGAAAGTAAATATTTATAATTTGTTTATTTATATTATTGTTTACAAATTTGTCACTAAAATCAGTGTAGTACAACACGAAATGACGGCTTTGAGTGAGGTTTTGTCGGGTTTTATCAACAAGACGAATGACAATTTGTTGAACAGTGTTTGGTCTGTTTATTATATAATAGACTCTGCAGAAGTAATCTTTGATTGTTAGTAACGATTAGTTGATTGCTTAACTAAATTTTTGTAACAGACCTATATTTCTCAATTTAAAAATATTTAATAATTTTAATCATTTCATTTTCAACATTCTGAAACATTGGAAATTCAATACTTTCACTAAAACCCTCTTTTATAAGTTAAGAATTTAAGTGAAAGTGTTAATTATTAATCGATTACTTAGGACTTCTAACCGTTTTGGTTGATTTAATAATTAAATACATTTAGAAGAGAAAAGTGATTTATAGAATTCCACCCTACAATTTATAGTAGTGATGAGGGTAATCAATACTGGACCAAAATTTTAATAACGGTTTAGAGAAATTGGACAATTAAGGTATTAAGCATTTTTAATCTGAAAAATTAATTCACAATAGTGGTTTAATTTTAATATAATAAAAAATTACGTTCAAAGATCCAAATGTAAACAATCACAAGTTATCAAAAACATTTTCAAATTTATTTATCATTCTTTTGTAACTAAGCTTATTCTTGTTCTTTGAATTTCGAATCGAGGCAGAAATTAATTCCCAATGTTTGTGTAGCAGCATTTAAATTTTTAATTTTTCGCGTGAACTGATTTGTTCAACCAGTTTTTTATACTAATGATTATTCATTCAGAATTGCTTTCTGTTGTGGAGAAAATATTCGTATCAAGATTAAAAATAAAAGCTACCGATTTAACTTTCATTCCATTTACAATGAAACTCAGTAGCTTCTCATATGAGCCGAAATATGTACACAATATTCAAACCTAGAATAACGCTTGCAAATTCTCAAACCAAATAGAATTATGAATATTGGAGAAAATACTGAAAACTAGATCCAACTTGCCGAAGTTCTAACCAGCCGAAAAAGTGTTTACAATCTAACGAGCTGAACCAAAATTAAAAATATTCAATCGAAATTTGTCTTGCAGGTCTCTATAATTAAAATCTAAAATATCCAAAAATCAAGATCAACTTTTGCATGTTAACTATTCAAAATTGAAACCAAGCGAATCAAACTTAACACTCCACTGATAGCAGTAAATTTTATAAATGCTCTGTTGGTTCTAAATCGTTCGAAGTGAGTCATTTTAGAGGTGAATAAAATGTCTAAATGGAGAACGAATTTTGCATATTCATTATACTAAGATTCAACCGTTCCGTCCATTCAACCAAGTGTGTTCCGTTAAATTTTATTAATGTCTATAACTGTTGTCATTTGCTGATTTTAAACCATGATTTAAATTTAAAGGGCTACGCAAAAGTAACCAAACATCTTGAATCTACTCAAAATTTCTTTACAAAGCCCAGGTAAATTCAAATAGTTTCGTGCAAAATTTTACAACCCAAAGGAATTTATCAATTTAACACTCTGATACAATTTTATTAATCAGACAGTCTTTCGAAAATGCATTATTTTGTTTAAAGACGATGATTGGCCAGACTAAATTGCTTATTTAAACTAAAAGCGGTTAAAAAATTAAGTAAAATAAAGTAAAAGCTGGACAATTATAAGTAATGATACTGAAATTAATTGACCCAGTCAAATATGGACAAATTTGTGAGAATAAATAGTAAAGGCAATATAGACAATGAAAACAGTAGAAACCGAAACAACAGTAAGAACATCAAATACAATGAAAACGGTAGAGATAGTGAAAATAGAAAATAAATTATATTTAATAAAGAAAAACTTGGAAGTAAAAAGAATAAAAACAATAAAGACAGTTAAAAAATATAAAAACTTAAAAGGAATAGAGACAGTAAAATTGTTTTAGACAACAAAGACAGTTAAGATAACAAAGACTATAAAATTAATAAATATAGTCTAAAAAGTAAGGGAAGTAAAGACACTGAAGAATATAATAGCAAAATAAAGACAACAAAGTCTGTAGTAACGACACTAAAAAAAGCAAAACACGGTCAGCATAAACAATAGTAACCGTAATGGTGAAAGCAGTGAGTAAACCCAAGCACCAATAAACATAAGGAGACAATTAAAATAATAAAAGCAATAAATACAACACACATCTCATACAAAAGTGCGTTATTTTATGGATGCCTTGCCTTGGATACATTGTCTTTAGAATTTTACACTTCATAATTTTTCTTATAATATCTAATGTTTTCGTGTGTAAAATTTTTTTTTTATATTTTTATAAATATAATAGTTAATAGTTTATAAATATAATAGTTAATAGCGTAATAGTTAGATAAGGGCTTCACAGCACCTGTATTTTTTAAACTTGAATTATGTTTATCATTTCCTGATGATTGATTTTGAAAAAAATATGGTACAAGTGCTTTTAGTATGATTTTCAACAGTTTGATGCCAAAGGATGGTGTTTTCATTTCGGAAAACAAAAATTGCACCTTTCATTGTTCACAAATTTAATACATCATTATGTCGTAAATATGATTTAAATATCGCTGTTTTTCATTTATGGAACCCAGGGGAGCGGGAAGGGGAGTGAATTGGGCTCGTTTTGACAGCCTTGTTTTCTTTTTGCTTGCTCTACCGAAACCAAAATTAATCATAAATTGAAAAACCCTTCAAAACGCTATTCTATAATGAATTTCAAACTATAAATCAGAAGGAGATGATAAGAAAAAGGCCAGAAAAGATAGTAAACACATTTTATGTTTAAAAATAACTGAGTAACCAATGCAAAATGCAGTTGATAAAAAGGATCGAAGCAAGCAATTTTCCCAATTTTTCCATTGAAAGTCTATGGGAACCGTTTTTCGGTGATTATTCCTCCGTGGTATGTCTAATTTTCAATATTTTTTATTTTCATTTTTTGTAAATCATCTATGGCTAGATGTCGTCTTACTTGCAAAATTTCATTTTGATATCTTTAATAATTTGGGAGGAGTATGCGGACAATCCAAAATCCGAATCGGGGAAAAATGGAGTTTCGCTACGCTTCACTCCTGTAATGAAGCGCTTTCTTATTGGCGAACCAATAAGAAGGACATAGCAGGAAGCGTACCTAGCGAGATTGATTTTCAAGCCCCAAACTAGCTTCAGACCATGGGAACGATAAAGTAACCCTGCTACTTCAGCACAAATACAGACATGTACGCTATTCACGAAAATTTGCAGAAATGGAAAGAAATACAAGTGGAAAAACGAAGACTCTGGCGACCCCATTGGCGAAAGACCCACGATCAACACGTCCAACCCCTACGTTCACTCACATATGCCCACACACACACACTCCCACACGCACACACACACACACACACGCTCACACATACACACACACACACTCACACCCCCTTATCATTATGGCCGTAATAATGAAATAAATTTACTCACCCCATGATTAAACCCCGTCCTCCTATTCGAATTCCATCAGCCCTCCATCAGTGATGATTCATCCAACAGAAAATTGACGAATAATCCACTGGTGCGTGAACAATTCAGCAACAATAGCAAATAAGTGGTGTAAATAATGAGTTGAAACTCCGATAGTATCAGCAAAAATTGTATATGAATAATCAGTTGCAATAACCAAACTTTGGTAGAAATGTTGCGTTGAAAATACGATAATATCAGCAAAAATTGTATATAAATAATCCGTTGAAATAATCAGAATTTGGTAAAAATGTTGCGTTGAAAATACAATAATAACAGCATCAATCGTATATAAATAATCCGTTGAAATGATCAGAATTTAGTAAAAATGTTGCGTAGAAAATACGATAATATCAGCAAAAATTGTATAGTAAATAATCAGTTGAAATAACCAAACTTTGGTAAAAATGTTGCGTTGAAAATACGATAATATCAGCAAAAATTGTATATATAAATAATCCGTTGAAATAATCAGAATTTGGTAAAAATGTTGCGTTGAAAATACAATAATATCAGCATAGATCGTATATAAATAATCCGTTGAAATGATCAGAATTTAGTAAAAACGTTGCGTAGAAAATACGATAATATCAGCATAAATTGTATATAAATAATCCGTTGAAATAATCAGAATTTTGTAAAAATGTTGCGTTGAAAATACAATAATATCAGCATAAATCGTATATAAATAATCCGTTGAAATGATCAGAATTTAGTAAAAATGTTGCGTAGAAAATACGATAATATCAGCAAAAATTGTATAGTAAATAATCCGTTGAAATAATCAAACTTTGGTAAAAATGTTACGTTGAAAATACGATAGTATCAACAGAAATTGTATGGTGATAATCAGTTGAAATAATCAGAATTTGGTAAATATGTTGCGTTGAAAATACGATAATATCAGCAAAAATTGTATAGTAAATAATCAGTTGAAATAACCAAACTTTGGTAAAAATGTTACGTTGAAAATACGATAGTATCAACAGAAATTGTAGGGTGATAATCAGTTGAAATAATCAGAATTTGGTAAAAATGTTGCGTTGAAAATACAATAATATCAGCACCAATCGTATATAAATAATCCGTTGAAATAATCAGAATTTGGTAAAAATGTTGCGTTGAAAATACAATAATAACAGCATAAATCGTATATAAATAATCCGTTGAAATGATCAGAATTTAGTAAAAATGTTGCGTAGAAAATACGATAATATCAGCATAAATTGTATATAAATAATCCGTTGAAATAATCAAACTTTGGTAAAAGTGTTACGTTGAAAATACGATAGTATCAACAGAAATTGTATGGTGATAATCAGTTGAAATAATCAGAATTTGGTAAATATGTTGCGTTGAAAATACGATAATATCAGCAAAAATTGTATATAAATAATCCGTTGAAATAATCAGAATTTAGTAAAAATGTTGCGTAGAAAATACGACAATATCAGCATGAATTGTATATAAATAATCCGTTGAAATAACCGAAATGTAGAAAAAAATGTTGCGTTGCAAACACGATAATATCAGCAAGAATTGTATATAAATAATCCGTTGACATAACCAAGATTTGGTAAAAATGTTGCGTTGGAACAAGGTACGGTAAGAACAGCCAAAACTTTGCTACAAATAATGCGTTGAAGCAAATGGCAGTAGCACCAATTTTATATTAACGATGCGTTGAAACAATTTCGCGATTCCGCAATTTATAATATGCATAATTCAATCATTCCGTATACTAAATGTGAACCAAGATGGCCATTTAATATCATAAAAAAAATATAACCACAAATTCAACAAAACGGCATATTCTAGAATCCGTACACTAGAGTGATTGATTTGCGTATGTTCATCATTTTGGGTTGTGACCTTCCAATTAATAACACATGAATTTATTATCCGAAAAATGGATTTTGATTATATTCAATACAAGTTTAAATTTAAATTCAAAAAAAAACACAACAGTTTCTTGGATAATTACTTACATTAGATTGTAATAAATGAATAGCAACAACTAACTGACCTTCCGTATGTTACAAACTTTTAATTGATTGCAATCACAAAACATTTATATAATTTTTTTCTTATGGTAATTAATTCTTTTTTTCTTTCTTACGGCACAATTTATTATCCGTAAAAAGAATTTTGATTATATTCAATACCAGTTTAAATTTAAATTTAGAAACAAAAACAACAGTTTCTTGGATAATTACTTACATTACATTGTAATAAATAAATAGCAACAACTAACTGACCTTCCGTTTGTTACAAATTTTTAATTGATTGCAATCACAAACATTTATATAATTTTTTTTTTTATGGAAATTAATTCTTTTTTTCTTTACTTTCGTACGGCACAAACAGATAATATTTTTTTCTTTGATAACTTTACACTCACAATTTTTTTTGTTTTAATTGGACACGTACATTTTGACTAAATAAATTAAATAAAATTACGATTATATCAATTAAGCTAATACTAGATTTTATCACTTAATTTAAAAAAAAATCGATTTAAATAGCGCACCGGACATGCAATCATAATCTGGATGAAATTTTTATATCCATCGACTGAATGCCACGAGAGATGTCAAACAACTCACCAGGTAAATGAGAGTCTTCGTCTCCATCGAAATTAAAAACTCTAAGAGACCAATAGACGTACAGTGGCCTAATATATAGCAAAATTTTTGTCTCGAAAAAACTCGAATACGATGTTTTGGAAATTAATTTCCATCAAGTTTCAATTGTTGGGAATTTTTCAAAATTATACTAAACCGTTCGTTATTTGATACTATTGCACAACGACAGGGTTGTAACACAAAATATTTCCGACCCATCAACAACATTCACCACTGAATCCAAAATGAATCAAATGCAAGTTCAATTGGTGTTATGACGTTTAGATACTGCAAACTACAATACAAAATCACATTATAGTGAAACGGAAAAATTATTTTGAAAGAAAATAAGACAATAGAATGTTTAACAAAAACGAGATATCAAATCTTTGAATGTTGATGACTGAAAAAAAATACGCACAGCCGACTTAGGGTTTAAAAAAAATTAATTGTTCAATTACGGTTGATGTTAGAGAATTCAAACTTTTAGTAGTTTATTGAATGTAACCATAGCTCGCGTCAATTTTAGGGTGTTGTAAAATTAAATTATGGATGATCCTTAAAGATAGTTATTAATTAATTCAAACCAACCAATATTATACTAGATTAATTAACATATCAAACCAGGGTAATTAGTGCCATTTTCCCTCTCCTATACGTCCGTCCACCTATTGCAGATTTAGTCAGATTTTAAGAAATATAAGGAAACTATGGGTTAAGGAAACTACATGAAATATGACTATTGATGACGAAGGGATGAGAATCTATTACAAGTGGTACAGATTAATATAAGGAACAACAACTAAGGAAACTGCGACTGTAATACACTGCATTCTGACATTATGCCAGACTATCCATTACAGAACAAGTGCTTTTTGGACGAACACCTACGACCAAAAAGAAGTTGAAAAAGGCATAGGCTGGTCGCCAATAGACCTTGTATATACATATTAGCTTGGTGAAGCACCTCGACGTACCACAGATTAGCAATCAATGCGATCAGTATTCCAAACTCAGTCTTAGTAGAAACAAAGTAACGAAGTATCTAAGAATATACAAAAAAAAACTTTTGGGAGGGGTATCGATAAAATCAGTATTCTACTCTATTGCAAGCGGTGGATAACTAAAATCTTCCAGACCCAATTTCGGGCAGATCTGGGGGTTCCCGAGACTCTAAAGTCACAATAAAAATTGATTCAATCTGCTACAGATCGAAAGAAAAAAACACCGTGGGACCGACTTCTTTAATGAAACATCCGACACAATTTCGTTTTTTTTTTTTTTTTTTTTTTTTTTTTTTACGTTATGCAGGCTCGCAACCCACACCTGAACTAACACGAGTCTCATGCGTCTCCGACTCGCTAGCCGGGCCACACTGTTGTACGCTTCCGTCCAAGTGACTCGGAAGGTTGTTCATATAGATTCAAGGTAACCAACTGAACCAAATTCAAATACGTTCAATCACGGAATTTGCACTCATAAATAGTCAAAACAGAGAAAAAAAAAATGTTGAAACAAGACCCGAACACCACAGCTGATACACGCTTACTGAACTGTGAATTCAAGACGAAACCACCCTCATATGATCGCCGATACTCTTGACTTACAATGGCGGTAAAACACAAGCGAAAGTCACCAACATAGTGACAAAAGAAGTTATCACCGATATTAGGCACGAATGTCCTTGGAATGGTAAACACCTCTACGTTTAGAAGCCAGGTCCTCCAGTTCGTAAGCAGCGCTACCTACCAACCTTATTACTCTGGCTTCAATAAACTTCTGTGCAAGTTTAGCCGATAATTTCTTACCGGCGTCACTCAAAATAAAGTTCCTTCGGAACACCGTATCACCTGGTCTAAACAAAGTTAACCGAGCTCGTAAATTGTATCTTTCAGCACTTTTGACAAATGCTTCGGCAGTTAAATCAAGAATTCGAATTCGAATCTTATTAAGATAATCCGGTCGCAGAATCGTTTCACCTGGCTCAAGAAGACTATTCAGTCGTCTCAGCAGTTCATATGACGAACCATGGGTCACCATAGGTATTCCAAACATTGCGTAATACGGGGAACATTGAAGTGTTTGATGCAGGGAACAACGTAGTGCACAAGCGATCTCGCTCAAGTGCAGATCCCATTTAGAATGCTCCTCCTTTAAATAGGCTCTAATACCAGATAAAACACTTCTATTTACCCGTTCAGAAGCGTTAGCTTGAGGTGAATACAACGCTAGTAATGTATGTTTCACTCCGTGCTTCGCCAAGAAATCTTCAAATAGTTTAGACTTAAACTGCGTCCCATTATCGGACACAATAACTTCGGGACAACCAAATACGTGAAAGACATTGGTAGCCAATAGATGACAAATTGGTTCAGCAGTTAGTTTCCGTAAAGGAAACAAAAAGGGATATTTCGTAACATGATCTAATACTACCAGAATAGCGATATTCCCGGCCTTTGAACGAGGATAAGGGCCAAGAATATCGATATATAATCGCTGTCCAATTCGTTCTGTTTTCATCTGGGACACCATGGGAGCACGAAGTGGAACATTAGTCGCTTTGATTTCTTTGCAGGTCTTACAATTTCCTATGTAGGATTTAACCTGGGTATACATGCGAGGCCAATAGTAAAATTTACGAATATTAAACAAGGTTTTTGCTAGACCTCCATGAGATGAGGTAGGAGGATTGTGGGCCCTTGCAATACACTCGTCAGTGTATTCCTCAGGTAACCACAATTTCCAAACCTCACCCTCTGAAGGAATATCAAGATCTAGACAAGCCAATCGTTTATAAACCCGACCAGAAATTACTTTCAGATCAGGCAATGTACCGTCTGCTTCGGTAACCAGATTTACCAACTCCAAATATCGAGAAGTGTTGAAGAAAGGGGAATTAAGATCTAATTCAGGCACTGGACATAGTTCAGAAATGATGTCGACAGAGTCACGTCTTGATAGAGTGTCAGGAACAGTATTTAATTTTCCTTTTCGGTACTCAATATCAAAGACGTAACCCTGCAATTTCAAGCTCCAACGAGCCAATCGACCAGAAAGGTCTTTTTGTTGCATTAACCATTTTAATGAAGCATGGTCAGTTATGATCTTAAAGGCCTGACCCTCGACATACGCTCTAAATTTCTTTACTCCCAGTACGGCGGCTAGACACTCTTTCTCACTAGTTGAGTAATTGCGTTGCGCAGAATTTAGTTTCTTGGACATGTACGCTATGGGATGTTCCATACCGTCCATGTCACACTGCAGTAATACACAGCCTATACCGTCATTACTAGCGTCGCACTGGAGAGTAAAAGGTTTAGTATAGTCGGGGTTTATGAGGACTGGTGCTGATATGAGAGCATTTTTGAGATTTGTAAATGCTCTTTCAGCTTCTGGAGTCCATACGAATTTATTAGAATTTTTCTTCAACAAATCTGATATTGGAGAGGACATAGCAGAGAAATCAGATATAAAACGGCGATAATAACCCGCCATACCCAAGAAGCGTCGAATCTGTTTGGGTGTTCGAGGCGTAGGAAATTCTGATATAGCCTGAGTTTTATCAGGATCAATTTTTAACGTACCACCTCCCACCACATATCCCAAATATTTTACCTCCGCTAAGAGAAACTTACTTTTTTCCACGTTTATCGTCAAGTTCGCACGTCTAAGACACTGGGAGATATCTTCTAACAGTTTCAGATGGGCCTCAAAGGTATCTGTAACTATTAGAAGATCATCCAAGTATACGAAGACGCACGACTTGAGATGTGGAGGAATTACTTGGTCCATCAATTTGGTCATTGTTTGCGGCGCATTGCACAGTCCGAAAGGCATTCTTACGAACTGATACAATGGCCGCCCTGGGACCGTAAAAGCAGTTTTCTCTCGGGAGTGTTTTTCTAACGGTATCTGCCAGAAAGCGTCTTTCAGATCCAAACTGGAAATGAAATTACTTTGTGGCAGACGACTCAAGATCCCATCTATCTGTGGAAGGGGGTAAGCATCCTTCTTAGTAACTGTATTGACCTTTCTACTATCCAAACAAAGACGATTCTTCCCAGGTTTGCGAATTAAGACCACCGGACTTGACCATGGGCTGTTTGAAACCTCTATAATACCCAGAGACAACATCCTATCCAGTTCTTCTCCCATCAGTTTCTCAATGGCGGGCGATATTGGATAGTGTCGTTGCTTGATGGGAGCTGCAGTCCCCACATCAATAACGTGTTCCAACAAATGTGTTCGACCCAGACCCATTTTTGAAAATGATGGTAGAAGCTGAATAGTGTTTTGTAGACGTGTTTGATTGTCCATAGACAATTCTGAAATTCCTGACTCCGTAGTCAAAAATGTAGGTAGGTTAAATATCGGGTTAAACAAACCAAAAGCGTTAAAGAAATCTATACCTAGATATAGATTTTGAGTCAAAGACGGGATAATGAAGACGTCCAGGGTTCTGACTTGGTTCATAAATGAAACCTTTGTTTTTACAAACCCCAAGATCTTCTGTCTTTGGCCATCGGCAGTACGAACTACGGCAGACGAATAAGTCAGAAGGTCTGGAGTCTGTACGATTTCTTTAGCAAAATCACCACCAATTACAGTCAAGGACGCTCCACTATCCAACAGTCCAGTATGTTGTTTACCCAATATTGACACTGTGGCATAAGATCGCACATCGTTGTCCAATTTCACAATAGAGGAAATGGTTTTAGTTTTAAACAAATGACGTTGTTGCCAATAAATACGAGAACGGAGCGCAGAGCGCGATGGAATTTTCAAAGATGATAATGAATCGACAAATATGTTTGAGCGCACCTTCAGGTATTCGTTCAATCGTTGTTGGAACGATTTGATTTTGGTCCATAATGGAGGTGGTTCAGTATGAACGGGTGTTCGTTTCAATAATTTCATTTCAGTATCATGAGTGGGTACCAAATCATTAAAAGTCGCATTTGTAATCGGTGTTTCAGGGGTGACGATAATGGAATTATTATCTGTTTCGTCTCTGTTTGAAATACTTACAGGTAGAGTATTCCAAGAGTGTTCTATCAAATTGGATGTTGAAGCTCGGTTCAACAGTGTATTGTGTACTAATAGGTTATTGGGACTAGTTGATGAAATATTTGAAGGATCAGGAGACAAATTAAATTTGTTCTTAGATGAATCTAAGACAGGTCTTGGGAGCGAGAAAAGGTGTTGGGATTCTGGCCCCCCCTTCGGTTTCCCCGACAATTATCACAATTAGGACACAACACATTGTCCTTTCCACATCCCCAACAAAACAATCGCTGAGATTCACGACAATCGTGCCACCGATGACCAGGTCGTTTACAGTTCCAACAAATAATTGAACTGCTTATTCGTCCCATATTGGGAGCAGGCTGTATTGCCGCAAGTTCGTTGGATGCAGCTGGTAACGATTCCGTTGGCAACTCGCTAATTTGAATTTGTGAAAATTCACGATCTAAATCCACCTCAGACACCGGTCTAGACGGTCTAATGTTATAATCTCGCGGTCTGGTCGTTGACTCGGCCCATAATTTTTCGCGGTCACGGCAGAGCTGGCGCAGATGTTCCAGTCCATAGATGGTGACATAAAGTAGCTCCCTTCTAATTTCCAATCGTAAGTTGTTGCGAATCAAGGAGAACAACTCCACATCCGGCATCGGTACTCGTAGTTTATCGCCTAGTCGATAAATTGATTGTAGGAATTCATCAAACAATTCGGTGGGCCGCTGTTTCCTGGCCCTCATCCGCTCCTTTACCTCTTCGTCCGTCTGCCTGTCCTGAAATTCTATTCGAAGAGCATGACATAAATCAGTCCAAATAAGCTGTCGGTTCTGGCGAAAATATCTCCAGAACCAATCAGCTGCTCGATCTGTGAATAACAGGTACAGACAACGGGTGACAATAGTAAAATCGTTATTTAAACACATCTCTGTCAGCCGCTCTATCCTGAAGATAAATGCTTCAACATCCAGACCATCGGATCTGCCTGAGAACGTTACGTTCCAATTTCTAACTGTAGTAGAGTGCTGATCGAGATGTGTTCGTGTTCTAGCTGGAGCAAGAGCAGGATGAGGTTCAGCGAACATTGGTGGTACTGGTACATTATTTTGCACAAACGCATTTACTGGCGTGTAATTTGAATGAACCGATGGATGACGCGGGGTGGTGGGTGATACTGCAATTGGTGCTAGAGGAAACAACACTTCAGGTGCTGGAGCACGTGATTGCATCATTGAGTGATTAATTCTCGAAATTTCCTGATCGATGTGTGCATTTACCGCTTCCTGGAAACCGTGATCTTCCGCTGCAGCGGCACCATATATGGGAGATCGATGAGCTATGTTCACTCGCACTTCATCGGCGAGTCTAGATCGTGGAAGGCGGTTTGCCAAGGGAGTAGAAGAGTGTTGATTTCCGATACTAGGACGACGTTGCCAACCTGCGGTAATAGAGCGTGTCACCGGTCGCGGTGGTGGTGGTACCACTGTATCATTAGTTTTATCCATCCCTCGGGGTAACCTCTGTAAGTCTGCACGCTCACACGCGGCTCGACAAATTGGGCATGTGCTATTCTGCAACAACCAGTCGTTGAGGCAGATGTCATGAAAGAGGTGGTTACACCGAGTGAGGAGTCGCACGTCGGCCGGCACTATTTCGTGTTGACAAACAGCACAAGAGCTGGACCTATCCAGCACGTCAATCTTATCAGCGGCAGACATTATGAATCTCAAACCGCCGCACAGGACCAGATCAATAAATGCACGTATATGGAGAGCGAAACGAAAATTATTACACTATCGATGTGAACGTTGAATCCAAATAAACAATTCAATTATCAACAGAAAAGATTATTTTATTCCAATATTTGAGTACTATGAATATATTTTAAAGCAGAATTTAAAAAAAATTATATGGAAATTTAGCGATTCAAACCTCAAACAGCTACGCAATGTCTGACCAATTCGTCAATTATATTAAATAAGATTTATTATTGTCTTGATATTATTTCACTACTATTTACAATTGTTTTCCAAGATGCTGATATATGAACAGAACAATAAAAATAAACGGTGAGATTCGAGAGAAAATAAGTAGACTACAAATATGGCAGAAGATGGCAATTACGAAAATACTACTGTGTTTTGTATCTGATTTGACTAAACAAGGTAAAAATTGTACTGTGAGAGAAAACAAGTATACTAAAATATGGCAGAAGATGACAATTATATGAACTTTCCAGACCCAATTCCGGGCAGATCTGGAGGTTCCCGTGACGCGAAAGTCGCAAAATACGAAAAAAAATTTTGAGCGATCGAATAAACAGTGCGGCAAGCCTACCGGTTTGACAAGACTAAGAAATTTTAAGTGTAACAAAAAAAACTTAATGCTACCCTGCCAATGAAATACTGAATTGAAAAAAAAAAATCCTCTCCCCGAACTTGAAGCCAAATCTCTCACGGAGTTCAAAATTAGTAAATTAAAACCTTCAAATTCGGGGAGGCAAATTTTTCGTTGTTTTCTTTTAAATTAAATTAATTTTCAACTAAATTTGATTTCTTAAAATACTTAAAATTAGCTGGTGTCTTCAATGTTGTTATGTGTTTTTTTTTTTTTCGTTTGTAAATCCTTCTTATTTTCCTTGTATTGATTTTTATATTCTTGATTTTCCTTTTTTTTATTGATTTATATGTTAATTATGTTCCTTTTATTGATTTGTATGTTAATTATTTTGATGGACCTACAAATTGTTGGAGAAAGAGCGGATTAGTATTTGGTAATACCAGCAGTTTTATTTATAGTTCGCAATTAAATATTTATTTATTTATTTATTTTTTGTTATAAATATATAAACATTTACCAATTTATTTATTTATTATTTATTTATTTATTTATTTTTTTAATAAATATTTATTTAATTATCTTTCTTAATAAATATTTATTTATCAATTTATTTATTTATCGACGACGGACGGACGGACCAATCACGGGGGGAGTTCATCACACCCGGGGTTGAAGGTGGTGACCGCCGATCTTTCTCATTTTGCTTTGTGGTTTTTTTTATGTTTTTACTTTGGGACCAATGAAAATTGAAAGTGTTCTACGTTAAAAGGATGGGAAGTGGAAAAGGATAGGGAACAAGACGGGATGAATAAGGATGGGAGAAGGGAGGGTGAGACAGGAATAAGGTGGGGTATGTGCTGGTAGTGCCTCACCCAGCTGACGAGTGCTGATGGGATGGTCAGAAGATAAAATCCCCTGCACCACCATTCTATCAACAACACTCGGCAGCTGCGATCCACGCCACCCACACATACGGTAAGGTGCTGTGGCAGAGGTGGACCAGTTACACATCAGCATGACAGCCGAGCGAAATCTTCCCTCGACAGCGGGCCAATGCTGTCTTGGAAGAACTTCCTCGGTATCACCCGATGAGAACCAGCACACCTCAACCACAGGGAAGCTAGTATTGCCGGGAGGGGTCGCTAACGTAGGCAATAGTAGCGCAGGTTGGGCTCTGAGGACCCCGCAAACCCGAAGCCTGACCAGGTGACCAGACTCGGACGAGGTTTGGCGTATACACCAAACCACGTCGTTCTAGGTCTGGCACCTGAGACACCTTCGGCCTTTGAGACGTCTCCAGAAACCCACCCCGTAACTAGGGTCCGTGGGGTTGTAATGCCCATTGAGAATAATTCCGAAAAATTATTCTCACCCATGCGTTTAAAAAAAAAGACAAAAAAGGAGAATATTAGCTGGAGGCGTAGGGACGCAACTCCCCATCAAAGTACAGTCTGAGGAATCTCAGACTTCCTTTGCTCCTGCGCGTTTGAAGCAGGGAATTGCTTCTACGCCGCCAGAGTCTTTACTATTGTTTTGGTGGAAAAGAAAGTTAATTTTGAAGAAAAATTTTAAAAAAAAATTTTTCGAATTTTTTTGAAATTATGGAGGGACTCCTCCAGAGTCCTACATCGCTGTAGGGACCCTTAGAGAAGCCCCACGTTGGGCGCCAATTTGTAATGAAGCGCTTTCTTATTGGCGAACCAATAAGAAGGACATAGCAGGAAGCGTACCTAGCGAGATTGATTTTCAAGCCCCAAACTAGCTTCAGACCATGGGAACGATAAAGTAACCCTGCTACTTCAGCACAAATACAGACATGTACGCTATTCACGAAAATTTGCAGAAATGGAAAGAAATACAAGTGGAAAAACGAAGACTCTGGCGACCCCATTGGCGAAAGACCCACGATCAACACGTCCAACCCCTACGTTCACTCACATATGCCCACACACACACACTCCCACACGCACACACACACACACACACGCTCACACATACACACACACACACTCACACCCCCTTATCATTATGGCCGTAATAATGAAATAAATTTACTCACCCCATGATTAAACCCCGTCCTCCTATTCGAATTCCATCAGCCCTCCATCAGTGATGATTCATCCAACAGAAAATTGACGAATAATCCACTGGTGCGTGAACAATTCAGCAACAATAGCAAATAAGTGGTGTAAATAATGAGTTGAAACTCCGATAGTATCAGCAAAAATTGTATATGAATAATCAGTTGCAATAACCAAACTTTGGTAGAAATGTTGCGTTGAAAATACGATAATATCAGCAAAAATTGTATATAAATAATCCGTTGAAATAATCAGAATTTGGTAAAAATGTTGCGTTGAAAATACAATAATAACAGCATCAATCGTATATAAATAATCCGTTGAAATGATCAGAATTTAGTAAAAATGTTGCGTAGAAAATACGATAATATCAGCAAAAATTGTATAGTAAATAATCAGTTGAAATAACCAAACTTTGGTAAAAATGTTGCGTTGAAAATACGATAATATCAGCAAAAATTGTATATATAAATAATCCGTTGAAATAATCAGAATTTGGTAAAAATGTTGCGTTGAAAATACAATAATATCAGCATAGATCGTATATAAATAATCCGTTGAAATGATCAGAATTTAGTAAAAACGTTGCGTAGAAAATACGATAATATCAGCATAAATTGTATATAAATAATCCGTTGAAATAATCAGAATTTGGTAAAAATGTTGCGTTGAAAATACAATAATATCAGCATAAATCGTATATAAATAATCCGTTGAAATGATCAGAATTTAGTAAAAATGTTGCGTAGAAAATACGATAATATCAGCAAAAATTGTATAGTAAATAATCCGTTGAAATAATCAAACTTTGGTAAAAATGTTACGTTGAAAATACGATAGTATCAACAGAAATTGTATGGTGATAATCAGTTGAAATAATCAGAATTTGGTAAATATGTTGCGTTGAAAATACGATAATATCAGCAAAAATTGTATAGTAAATAATCAGTTGAAATAACCAAACTTTGGTAAAAATGTTACGTTGAAAATACGATAGTATCAACAGAAATTGTAGGGTGATAATCAGTTGAAATAATCAGAATTTGGTAAAAATGTTGCGTTGAAAATACAATAATATCAGCACCAATCGTATATAAATAATCCGTTGAAATAATCAGAATTTGGTAAAAATGTTGCGTTGAAAATACAATAATAACAGCATAAATCGTATATAAATAATCCGTTGAAATGATCAGAATTTAGTAAAAATGTTGCGTAGAAAATACGATAATATCAGCATAAATTGTATATAAATAATCCGTTGAAATAATCAAACTTTGGTAAAAGTGTTACGTTGAAAATACGATAGTATCAACAGAAATTGTATGGTGATAATCAGTTGAAATAATCAGAATTTGGTAAATATGTTGCGTTGAAAATACGATAATATCAGCAAAAATTGTATATAAATAATCCGTTGAAATAATCAGAATTTAGTAAAAATGTTGCGTAGAAAATACGACAATATCAGCATGAATTGTATATAAATAATCCGTTGAAATAACCGAAATGTAGAAAAAAATGTTGCGTTGCAAACACGATAATATCAGCAAGAATTGTATATAAATAATCCGTTGACATAACCAAGATTTGGTAAAAATGTTGCGTTGGAACAAGGTACGGTAAGAACAGCCAAAACTTTGCTACAAATAATGCGTTGAAGCAAATGGCAGTAGCACCAATTTTATATTAACGATGCGTTGAAACAATTTCGCGATTCCGCAATTTATAATATGCATAATTCAATCATTCCGTATACTAAATGTGAACCAAGATGGCCATTTAATATCATAAAAAAAATATAACCACAAATTCAACAAAACGGCATATTCTAGAATCCGTACACTAGAGTGATTGATTTGCGTATGTTCATCATTTTGGGTTGTGACCTTCCAATTAATAACACATGAATTTATTATCCGAAAAATGGATTTTGATTATATTCAATACAAGTTTAAATTTAAATTCAAAAAAAAACACAACAGTTTCTTGGATAATTACTTACATTAGATTGTAATAAATGAATAGCAACAACTAACTGACCTTCCGTATGTTACAAACTTTTAATTGATTGCAATCACAAAACATTTATATAATTTTTTTCTTATGGTAATTAATTCTTCTTTTCTTTCTTACGGCACAATTTATTATCCGTAAAAAGAATTTTGATTATATTCAATACCAGTTTAAATTTAAATTTAGAAACAAAAACAACAGTTTCTTGGATAATTACTTACATTACATTGTAATAAATAAATAGCAACAACTAACTGACCTTCCGTTTGTTACAAATTTTTAATTGATTGCAATCACAAACATTTATATAATTTTTTTTTTATGGAAATTAATTCTTTTTTTCTTTACTTTCGTACGGCACAAACAGATAATATTTTTTTCTTTGATAACTTTACACTCACAATTTTTTTTGTTTTAATTGGACACGTACATTTTGACTAAATAAATTAAATAAAATTACGATTATATCAATTAAGCTAATACTAGATTTTATCACTTAATTTAAAAAAAAATCGATTTAAATAGCGCACCGGACATGCAATCATAATCTGGATGAAATTTTTATATCCATCGACTGAATGCCACGAGAGATGTCAAACAACTCACCAGGTAAATGAGAGTCTTCGTCTCCATCGAAATTAAAAACTCTAAGAGACCAATAGACGTACAGTGGCCTAATATATAGCAAAATTTTTGTCTCGAAAAAACTCGAATACGATGTTTTGGAAATTAATTTCCATCAAGTTTCAATTGTTGGGAATTTTTCAAAATTATACTAAACCGTTCGTTATTTGATACTATTGCACAACGACAGGGTTGTAACACAAAATATTTCCGACCCATCAACAACATTCACCACTGAATCCAAAATGAATCAAATGCAAGTTCAATTGGTGTTATGACGTTTAGATACTGCAAACTACAATACAAAATCACATTATAGTGAAACGGAAAAATTATTTTGAAAGAAAATAAGACAATAGAATGTTTAACAAAAACGAGATATCAAATCTTTGAATGTTGATGACTGAAAAAAAATACGCACAGCCGACTTAGGGTTTAAAAAAAATTAATTGTTCAATTACGGTTGATGTTAGAGAATTCAAACTTTTAGTAGTTTATTGAATGTAACCATAGCTCGCGTCAATTTTAGGGTGTTGTAAAATTAAATTATGGATGATCCTTAAAGATAGTTATTAATTAATTCAAACCAACCAATATTATACTAGATTAATTAACATATCAAACCAGGGTAATTAGTGCCATTTTCCCTCTCCTATACGTCCGTCCACCTATTGCAGATTTAGTCAGATTTTAAGAAATATAAGGAAACTATGGGTTAAGGAAACTACATGAAATATGACTATTGATGACGAAGGGATGAGAATCTATTACAAGTGGTACAGATTAATATAAGGAACAACAACTAAGGAAACTGCGACTGTAATACACTGCATTCTGACATTATGCCAGACTATCCATTACACTCCAATAAAAAGAATAACGATTATGCAGACAATAATTACGGTAAAGATTATAAAAATAGTAAAGAAATGTTTAAAACAGCATTTAATAATGTAAGACAGGTTAAAATATTAAAAATAACAAAATCAGCAAAAACAATATTACATTTAAAAAAGTGAGAAACGAAACGATAATCATATGTCAGTTATAGCTACAGTAAAGAAAATAAATACGAAGCAGTATAGGTAGAAGCAGTATAGACAGTAAATGCATTTAGTAAATTAAATACAGTAAAACAGTAACGACATTAAGTACAGTAAAGACACTAAAAACAGAATGCTTGTAAAGACAACAAATACAGCAAAGATAGTAAAGACAGGGAAGACAGTAAAGACAGTAAACACAATTAAAACAATAAAAGCAATAGAGACAGTAAAGACAGTTAAGACAGTAAAAACAGTAAAGACAGTACGGAGTAAAGATGTTAAAGACAGTAAAACCAGTAAAGACAATAAACACAGCCAAGACAGTAAAGAGTGTAGACACAGCGAAGACAGTAAAGAGTGTAAATAGAGAGAAGACAGTAAAGACTGTAAAAACAGTAAAGATAGTAAAGACGCTTAAAACAGAAAAAACAATAAACACAGTAGAGACAGTAAACACAGTAAACAAAGTAAAGATAGTAAAAACAATAAAGAAAAGGCAGTAAAGATAATAATACTTAAAAAGTGTATAAAATATTTCACTCCGTTTCAATTACTCCACACATATAAATCCTATATTCGTCCATGCATGGACGAATTGTCAAGTTTGGAGCGCTGCATCTATTGCGTGCTATACGAATTGTGTGACCGAAATTTAACATCAAATCTTAATTCCCTACAACACCGTCGCACCGTTGATGATCTCGTTGTTTCTTGTAAATATAGTCAACAGAAGTGCCCGGATGAAATGAGATTCATTTTGCTTCAAAAATAATTTTTTTCCCGTAGTCACTCAATATCATAGCGACAGTAACGCAAAAGGGATGTCTTTGTCCGAACAGCGGATAAATGAAATGATTTGCCCTAATATATCGGGTAAATCATAAAATTACAAAGATTATAATGCCTATTCCACAACACTTTTTACCGAAAAAAAATGTACAGTAAAGATAGTAAAGGAAGTGTAATAATAATACTTTAGCATTCTTTTCTGTTTTGTTTTTTAACATTAGCAGTCAGTAAATAGTAAATACCATGTTTTTATTAAAATATTTTAACCTGATCGTAACTTAGATAATCTTCTAAAGAAATTTTTTCCGAACAAATATAACTTCCGATAAAATGAATTATTTACATTAGTTAAAGAACAATGGTTTTATGTTCGCTATTAAAATAATCACATTCATCTTTATATCACTTTAAATAAATTAATAAAATTATTGTAGTCATTAGCTTTACCAACAGATAATAAATTTACAAATTTCAATAAAATGAAAGTAATTTAATTTTTAAAATTTTATTAACATTTTCTAAGAAAACGTTATCTTAACTATCCATCCGCCTACTACAAACATAGTTCAAGTAATTCCGAATAACTTGTAATATTTTGATTTCAATTATTTTTAATGACACGCAATAAATATATGTACAACAAATTACTTTTCACTACAACCACGAGGTTAATACCTCTTATCTTAATCAACCATTTGGCTTAATTAAAACTCATTTCTTTCTTTTTAGTTATTTAATTATATTAAATAGTTTTATAACAATAAACTTGAACTAAACCTAAATTCATGAATATTATAAATAACTAAAAAAATAAGATTATCTAAAAAATTTAAATTATTTTTCATTGTCAAATCTTGAATAAAATTTTTGAGATGACATAGATGTCGGAGTTTTAAATAATTATTTAATTAAGTTTTATTTAAAATTAAAAAGAACAAAAACTATATCAACTTATGTGAACAATAGTTGTTGTTTAGTTGTTATGATTTGACTTAAACTTATCTATTGTTGTCCAGATTTTGATTGTCATAATGATAAGTGACATAAAGTTTATGCCGATTATTTTTGTGTTTTTGTTTGTTTGTTATGCGGCTTTGTTTTTGATAGGAAAAATCCAGGACTGCGGAGTCGGAGTTGGGACGAATTTTCTAGTAATTGGAGTCGGAGTCGGAGCCGGAAAAGTAATCAAAAAATTTGTCGACTCCCATTCCTATTTGAAAATTATATTCTGTTATTTTTTGTTTTTATTTTCTTCTGTATAGTTTATTTTTTTTTTCTACGCATAAAACAGAATTATAAATTATTTTTTCTACTACCCAACTTAAAAAATCTACTTTCGATGTTTGTTCATTGCATCGAAAATTTCTTTTTCGTCACCAGTGATAAAAAAACCTATACAAATTACTTTCGTACCTAGTGACGAAAGCAATTTTTTAAAAGCCATCTATTTGCTAATTTCTTAACTAGAATAAATCATCCTAGAACACCCGTTAAGAGAATCAATTAATTGAATGAAATAATTTTGTTAGTGTTAATTTGTCATTCTTGGGAAGACGACGTTAATTAATTTTAGAATTTACATTTTTTACATTAAAAATGTAAACAATTTACATTAAAAATGTAAAAATAATATAATAGTTAACTATATAAGATTCACATATTCTTTTTAAATAGTATGGCAACAAACAGTTGGTGTTAAGATATTTTAAAAAAATGATTTCACCTATTTATTTAAGAAAAACGAAAAAAAATATTTATTTACATAAAATATTTTACGATGTTTTAAAATATATCAGGAATTTACGTAACGTCGTCCCCATACAAAAACTAAATCAAAACTGTTGTTTTTATTTTAGAAATCATAATAAATTTTTCAACTTGACTTTGTTTATTAGAAAATGGTCTTTAGTTATAAGCCTACTAGACGCGAAATGGAAAAAACAATACACCTTCAAAGATCTGTTATTTAATGATTTTAGGGACTTTAGAGACCAAATAGAATAAAAATATAGAATTTTGTAGTGTAAATATAATAAATATATGTATATGTATACAGTTGAAGTTTTTTTGTACGAAAGGACAATCAGGCTTGTAACTAAAGACGGTTTTATTTATAACATAGAAATTGGATAATTTATTCATATTGAGTCATCTATATTTTAATAGCAGATAAATAAATTTAAAGATTTTGTTTGGATGTTTATATGTTTTAAAATTTGAATTGTATGTAATTTTAAATGAAAATGCTTAATAATTAATAATAATTTTTAAAAAAGTAGTAGAAAATGTACAGTTTTCTACTCGCCGAAAATCATATTTTGAATCTCGCGACCATTACCAACCTCGGCTATCGCCACGGCTGATAAACTGTCCTCTCGCTTCAAAATATGTTGTTTTCGACATCGTTGAAAAATATACTATTATTACTATTCATTACGTCAGTGTTGCATTGTAGTTATGGTCTACCACGCGGTTGCGCACTCTCTACTGAACTGACGGTAATTTTTGAATTATACCAGACTCTAAACCGGATCTACGTTTGAGCCTATATATCATCACTTGTCTAATTAATGTCTTGTATATCTTGAATTTGTTGTTAGTTGAAACATACGATGATTTAAGACGAGGTTTATTCGAGCCGTTGTTTCAGTTGAGCTTTGATTACAAATATTAATAGGATTCAACTCCCTTGATTCCTTTTTCGCTGCACATCAAATCTTTTTCCTCAACCGCTCTTGAAAAAATCATATGCTTGATTTTATCATAATTTTTTGGCGGACCAAATTGTCTATCGCCTGTCTCAAGCGACTTGAAGTCTAACTTCTTAAATATTCACTTCTGCCAAAGATGAAGATATCATCAGTGTACGAGATAATATGTACCGATTTTAATGACAAGACATTGTTGTTAGTTGGTAGTTTTATTTTTGTGCACGTATTCCAAGGCCCGTTTTAAAAGTGTAGAGAAAATAGCATCATCTTGTCTTAAACCGGAGTCAACTTTAGGAAATTTTGCTACTTTGTGTTCTATTTGTGCACAGCATTAAGGGTCCAATAAGTAGAGACAGGTAGAGAGGTATGTTGAACTCTAGACATTTTTCCAAAACCATCCTTATCCTTAACCCAAACATACCAAAATGTCAGTTGTCGGACTCGACAATAGCAGAAAAATTTTTGTTGGACAATGTTATCCTCATGTTCTAAAACAAATTTCTACCACCCATAGTTAAAAAAAATATTGTGGTAGCAAATTTACAAATCTTTTTTAAGTTAGGCATGTATAGTGCTAATTATAATAAATTATAAATTAACGTCTCTGAATATCCGAAGATACCATGCCAACTAGAGTTTAGGATTAGGTTTGTATAAATTAAGTTTCTTTAAGAAGTTTATGAACGCTAGCTTTAAAGTTTTGAGGATTAAAGCTATCGGAGAAAATCCATGAAGGTAAGGCATTCCAAAGATGAGAGACTCTGTTGAAAAAGTCACGTTGAAAAGCAACAGTTCTGCATCTTTTTATATGAACCGTAAAAGGATGGGCTACAACATGTGTTACGTGATAGGTTTGCTATAGTTAAGGTAAAATTGATTTAATCTCTGTATAGAAGTTCGTTCATCCATAATTATTTATAGAAAATTGTCAGATCAACAACATTTCGTCTGTGCTGTAAAGAATCAAACTCATTACTAAGAGTTGAGTTGCCAATCAATTTAACAGCTTTGCGCTGAACAGAATCAAGGCACTTCAAACTAGTTAAAAATGCGCCACCCCATATGTGAGAACAGTACTCCATACAAGGTCGTATAAAAGATTTATATATTAAAAGAAGCTGTTCGATATTGAAAAACTTTCGGCATCGCCGCCAAAGCCTAATTTTTGAACAGCGTTTTTAGCTAGGTTTAAAATATGAGAATTCCATTTCATATTGTTTTCAACTTCTACTCCTAGAAGTCTTACAGATTCTTTCTCTACAAGATCTTTAGAGTCAAACGGGATTATTCACATCTAATTTATGGAAATAAATTAAATGTGGATAATCCAGAAAAATAACAAACCTGTGTTTTACTCGTATTGAATTCAACACTATTAGCAACCCCCCAGTTCAAAATAGTTTTAAAATCTTCGTTTAATGAATCCATCATATTTGATCTAAAGTTATTATGTGCTATCACGGGCAATCTGCATTTTTCGGAGCTTGCCGAACGAAAAAGCGGCCGAATCGAGAAAAATGTCTGAACAAAAGTTTTCGGACTCGTCAAGAACAGACGCCTAACGAAGTATAAAATATGTGGTAATCATTAAATGAAATCGGCGTATGCCCAGGGACTGTTATGGAAAAAATGACGTTTTTTCGCAAAACGTTGTAAATTTTTTTTTCCAATTTCTGATAGCAGTAGAGATTTTGTAGAGAAATAAATTTTATTGTTTGTCCAAACGGTTAAATTCGTGAATATATTATTTTCAAAGATATATTCTCGTTTGAACATTTACAGAAAAATCGAAAATCCGAGCATATCTTTGAAAATAATAAATATACGGGTTTAGTACCTTGGACGTTGTTTTAGTAAATTTAATTAATATTATTGGTTAATATGCTTATATTTAAACCCTAGCAGAAATTACCGATAGAAAGCCGAATACATTCATGAGACTTGAGAGCTTGATCAGTGCTGCAAGGGCCTATTAGGGCAATTTTGAATTTGATGTGAGCCTGCTCCAGACCTGATTTGTAATATCCTTTTAGGGTTAATCTTATTTGAATATATCCAGCCCTGATTTGGTTTTGCCTATTTGAACCCTAGTTGGGCAATCTGATCAGAGCCTGATAATATAAACCTTATACATATTATTTCATTCGAATATATTATTTCATTCGTCAACAATTTATTTAACTCTTCCTCCAAAGTCAAACCAAAATCTATACGCCTTTGATCATGGCTGTAATTTTCATTAAAAACTGACAAAATATTCTGTGATTATGAATTTTTACAAATTTCTCAACTAATTCAGTTTGGAATTAAGTTTATTTTTAACCATGCTAACCATGCCCGACCACCGAGAGGGACATACCTACACGGTTAAAAACAAGCGTACACGGTTAAACATGGCCAACATGTTTCAAAAGAAGTGCGGTGCAAAATTATATAAAATAGTGTTCTAATTCTTTTTCAAATTACACCCCACTGGAGATTGTCTTTCATTAGTATTAGAACTGAAGGTCAAGGAAAACATTAAAAAAGCACAAACATAAAATTATAAAAAAAC
>OY856187.1:81957042-82276220 GCA_963693315.1 Diogma glabrata | reverse complement strand
TGCTTGACCGCACCATGTGAGGTGTTTTTATAGCCTCCTTCAACGTCCTGAAAGTCAGAGATAGCAACATTATTGCTGTCTACTGCGTTTTCCAGTCCTCTAAACAACTTGTACAGCTTGGTTTTTATTGATTTACCCGTTCTGTATCTGTGTTAACTATACACAGACGATCGTACTCGAGTGTAAGTGCGCATGTAACTATATCTTTTCCATCAGTTGATGAAAGATGCTAATCTGTTAAAGCGAGAGATTTTGACTGGAAGACATATTTTTTTTTCAATTTTAGAACGAATATCTAATATGGTTCTTCATGGTTTTGCGATAAAATCAAGTCCCACACTTATACTTTTGAAAACCCTTTGCAGGAAGAATATTCCATTCCGGCAATATTCCATCCATGGGAATTTTTTATGACTAGGGAGGTGCTTAAATACTTCTTAATTTTGGCCTTCGTAAACTTTGTGATAGCCACCATTCATTCCTTTAAGCTCTATCTTATTTCCCTGTTATTATCCACGTCTGTTGCCCGAAAACTAATTCCTCCCGAGAAATGTGGTTTTAGGAGAAAGCTTATCCTCAGTAAATGTCTAATCCGGCCTTTTAAGCGATGTCTTGATTTCAACACCCCCTTTCGTTAACGTTTTATGTGGTTGATCAAATAGACAATGCAAAAGTGGTCAAACAAGATCATTATTATCTTTACTTACAGCCTCAAAAGTAGCTTCAAATAATTTAAAAATTATCTAGGTTACTAAATCATCCCGGGCTTAAGAATAAAACATCACTGGTATACACCGGGAACCAAAATGGGTTGGCTAAGTGGTATTGAGAGAGAATCACAGTCTATGAAACATCAATCATGTGAGATCGCCAGTCAACAGGCCCATCTTCAGTGTCGAACTTTTAATGGATAAATAAATCTGAATGAAAGGTCACCAAAATGTTTATCCCAAAGTGAGCGGTAACTCTACCAGAATTACATTTGAGCATTGCATACTATATACAAATAGTAAGACTTAACAAATCATAATCATGTACAGAAACAAACAACAAAACTTAGAGTAGGCAATGACACGAAGAGGACGAAAGATAATAACCTTCCTCCCTCTATTATTGCCAAAAACAAATCACTGCAAATCTAAGATATTTACTTTTTAGCCTTATGGAATCAATAATAACCAAACAAAATTATTTGTTGCGCTAATAATGTATTCGTATATGCTAATGACAGTTCATTAGCACGTTGTGACATTAATCTTGATTTGAAAGAAATGATTATAATTTACTGTATAACCTGTATACATTTTTTATTTGAGAAACTGAATAATATTATTTTATTGCATATATATAAGAATTTTGAAAGGCTTACATCTTTATTTGAGCAAAATCACGCGAATTTTTTTGTCATTTGATTTTGAAATTGTTGGTTAGATAATTATGATATGTAAATTGTGGTATTTTAAAATGTTGATGCTTGCAATAATTGAAACATTTTACTATTGCGGGCATATCCAAGCTTGCCAAATTGAGGTTTTAAATTCATGTCAATAATTCGATAAAAAACGTAACAGTTAGATTTGTTGAAATTTTTACATTTTTAGTCATCATCAAAATTGGAATATTTACAAAAGAATGTCCTTTTTAAAATATGTTAAAACGTACTCAAGACAGCAAAAGTACAGTAAAATATTGAAATAAAGAAAAAACGTCGATTTCATTTCGACAGTTTTTCAATCAACCCATAAATTATAGAGCATTAGTCAGTGATGAGTGATGACTGATGGCTATCATTAAACCTTACCTATTCACAAAAATAATTATGAATTCATCCAACCCAAAACCTTTTATAAATTCAATAACGAGGACAAAAATTAATATTGAATTTAATTAAAATGTTCAAAGTTTAATGTTTTAGTTTTCAAAGTAAAAAAATTTAATTACAATTAATTTTAATTTTATTTCTTGCCCAAAAAATATTACAATAATAAAATTATAATAAAATCTATTAATAGTAACACAAATAATTTTTAATTACAGGTATTGGAATCGATGATACATTTGTTATGTTAGCAGCATGGCGACGAACTTCTGTTAAAGATTCAGTACCGAATCGTATGGGTAATATGTTATCGGAAGCAGCTGTATCAATTACAATAACATCACTTACTGATATGATCTCATTTTGGATTGGTATTATAAGTCCATTTCCGTCAGTAAGAATTTTTTGTACTTATAGCGGTTTTGCTGTATGTTTTACATTTTTATGGCATATAACCTTTTTCGCTGGATGTATGGCTGTTGCGGGATATTGTGAGCAAAGTAATCGACATGCAATATTGGGATGCAAAGTACAACCAGTTTCTGTTGCTATTAAAGGTAACAAATTATTTCGTTATTCAATGTATATATTTGACTCATGTGGCAGGTGCCGTACATTATCAAAACAGAAATGATAGAATTTTTTAATATCTCTGAGATATCAAGACTTCGGTTTTGGTTAAGGATTTTGATATAGTTTTCGGCATAATACTTTTATGAAGACATTGTTTTTAGTTTTGGGTAGCGATGTATATCAAACATAACTCTTTGTTAAAGTGAATGTATTTTTTATCTCTGTTTAGAGATGTATTACAAAACTAACTCGAAACATCAATACGTTGCCGGAAAATTATAACAGATTATAAATTAACATAATTTAGTGAAAAGATGATACACTCAGCAAACTACTCAAAAACCTCTTCATTTAGCGTTTCGAGAAAATATTACAAAATAACAAATTCATATTTCTTTCAAAATTCCAATAATATTGTAAAAATATCAAACTTTTTTCAAAATTCTAAATATATTCCAAAAATTATTACAAAATCAAATATTTAAACTTTTTCGAAATTCCAATAATATTCAAAAAATTCTTAAAATTTCAAAAATTCAAATTTTTTCAAAAATTCTAAAAATATTGCAAAATTTATAATAAAATTAAAAATTGAAACTTTTTTTAAAATTCCAAAAATATTACAAAAATTAGAATAAAATCAAATATTTAAACTTCTTCTAAATTCTAATAATATTCCAAAAATTTTTTAAAATTCAAACTTTTTCCAAAATTCTAAAAATATTGCAAAACTTATAACACAATCAAAAATTGAAACTTTTTTCAAAATTCAAAATAATAAAATCGAAAATTTAAAATTTTTTCAAAATTCTAAATATATATATATAAAATTCAAAAATTCTATTTTTTTTCAAAATTCTTAAAATATTGCAAAAATTATAACAAAGTCAAAAATGAAAACTTTTTCCAAAATTCTAAAAATATTGCAAAAATTATTACAAAATCAAAAATATAAACTTTTTTCAAAATACCAAAAATATTTTAAAAACTATAACAAATTCACAAATTTCCATGTCACATTTATGTCATACAAACAGCTAAATTTTTTTTTCCAAAAAATTGGCTAAAACATAAATAAAATCATTTTTTTGACAAACTTATAATGCAATATAATTCTCAATAATAATAATATCATGTTCATTACATTTCATTTCATACAAATAAGTAATTCTATTTTTTTCTAAAAAAAGAAATACAAATCATTTTTTGACACACTTGACATTATTTGTTTGACAAACTTATAATGCCATAATCCTCTATAATAATAATAACATTTCATGCCATACAAATAATTAATTTTAATTTTTTCCCAAAAATTGGGTAAAATAATAAATAAAAATCTTTCTTTTGATACACTTGACAACACTTTTTTGACAAAATTATGATGCAATAATCTAGTTTTTGGTCTCACATACCAATCTCGACCATCAAGATTTCTTCAAATTCAATGTTTCTATTCGTAATCACAAATGAACATTTTTTAAGCAAAAAATATGAAAATTTCCTTGTTTCGACACATTTGACGATTTTTTGACACACTTCCGGTACAGTTATCAGTTAAAAATTTTTGAAATACGTCCAACGGTTTTCTAGATTTCGTCGGTTGTGACGGCCGGCTGGCAGACAGACATCCCTCTTTTGCTTTTTTAGAATCAGTAGGTCCTAAAACGGGTCCTAAAACAAATCAGTAGGTCCTAGAATCAGTAGGTCCTAAAACGTCGAGAAATGCCAAAAAAAGGGGGGAAATAATTTCATTTTTGACTCATGAATTCAATACTTTGGTTTTTTCAAAACCGAAGTAATTCTTTCAGAAATAATTAGCAATCACTGAAAACATTTCTCCTAAGGGTACTTTTTACAAAGTTTTTTATTGTAAATTTTAATTTTAGCATTTTATGTGAATTATGTTTTGACATATACTTGATTGTATTTTAAGAACAGCTGATCTCTGTCATTTTATCATTGTTATTGTCAAATTATAATTTCAGTAAAGTAGTAGAAATAAAAGAAAAAACGATTACCATAAAGAATTCTTGAACAGCCAGGCTTTATTGTTTAACAACAACTAGAAAACAATATAGCAAACAATAGTCCTTCAATAACTACAAATACTTCCACGCTTGATTGTAGAAATTTCCAATAAAAGCCCAAAAGTAATACGCAAAATATTTCTGTTTAATACACTTAGCTGTGTAAATAAAGTTAAGTGTATTAAATAAAAATATTAAAATTCACTTTACTTTTATTTACACAATTTTATGTCCACGATTCATGGTTTTGTTTACAATTAATTAATTCTGTCCAAAATAACCTGTTTTATTCTAGAAGAATCGATCGTATTCTAAGTCATTCTAGAAGAATCGATCCGGGATATTTTAAAAACAAAATAAAAAATCTTATATATTAATACGCTAAAAAAAACTTTGAGGAGCCTAAGGCTTTTTTATTCGCAGATGGATTCATTTCAAATTTTCACTGCTAACTGATATTAGTGTAACTTAGATTTTAAAGATTTTTCACACAAATCGGATCATAAATAAAAAAGTTATAGACGAATTAAAATGTATTTTTGAATTTAATAAAAATTATATGCTAGCATTTCTCAGTACCATTTTTTAAAATCGTTGCTTCTATGTCAACAAAATGTCTATGCAAAAACTTTATTTATAAGCGTAGCGAAGCACGCCGGGCCCTCCTAGTAATTATTATTTGTTGTTTTCTGTGCCTTTCTAGAACAAAAAAACCCAAATACAACAACAAATACAATACAAATATTTTTTTTTCTTCCTAGAATTACAACAAATATAGTATTTGTTTCATAACATTTTAATTTTATTTTGTTAAAATTTTGTTATAACCGTAACATACATTACCCTCCACTTAACCCTGTTCGTCCTGAACAGGATCTAACTCTACTTTATATAAGTCCAATATTTCCAAATGTACAACTTGGACCTTACCTCGATGACCTTTTATAATCCTATAAAGCATGCCATTCAACTTGGTTATAATGTTGTAAGGTCGTTCCCATGAGACTTGCAATTTCGGTGATAATCCTCGTCTTTGCTTTGTTCCAAATAAATTTCCTTCAAATTATGAATATGATTTCTTCTTCCTAATCACAAAGTACTCAAATTCCTGCAATATGATTTCCTTTTTCCAAATACAAATTCCTGCAGTATGATTACATTTTCCTTTGATGATTAACATGTGTAATAAAGTACTAAAATTTAAGCAAATAAGAATATATGAATAATTAATTGATAGATTAGATGGTTAACACCTGTTTCACATGAATTCAATATTTTTATTATAATTTTTAATGTTTAATTTTAAATAACTGAGAAGCACACACGACCACTTATTTGACGAGTAGTCTGCGAGTATGAACAATCATTAAAACTATATAATTACATAAAACTATGCGCTTGAAATATTTAAACAAGATCAGTATATCAAATTTATTTAAAGATAAAACTTTTAAGAAGTCAATTTTGACACATGCTTTGAACATGTCAAATGTTAAACTTAAAGTGAATTTTGTTTGTAACATCATGGTGGATACCAACTACGATATATCTTTTTCTCTTTATTTTCAATAGATCCTTGTCCAAAATAGATTTACTCGTTTAATTTAATTATTTTGTTTTACACAAAACATATGAAATGAGGTCATATGAAATGTATTATCGAGGGTTAGTACAAAAGTCAATCCAATTATTTGCAAAAATGTGTCGTTACATATCGTATCTATTTTATACATATTTTGTTCTGTCACTGGACAATTGTATCTTCTGCTTAACAAGCTTGTGAATATCCGAATCTTTCCGCCATGCAATCTGACTGTGAGTGCAAAGCTGTTATCCTTGTTTTGTTAATACCGAGGATCTGTCAAATTTCCTAGAATACGACACTCAAATGGTGTCGCTATCCAAAGGTACTCCATAGTAGCTAATCCAATTATTTATCAAAATTTCAGCGATGGTGTTTGCTTTCTAGTACTGCGCACATTTCCGGCATTTTTCTGAAGAAGTTCATCATTACTAGAACATAATTATTTTGATTATTAGTTGTCGGAAATGGTCCCACTAAACCATTTAGTTTCTTACAAATATTGCAGGGATGCATAAACCAAATGGTTTGAAGTTAAACTGCCATGGTCCGATGCCTACACTGAAAGCCATTTCTCCCAATATTCCTCTGCAACTCCCACCTGCAATTACCGCTCTGTAAATCCATTGTTGAAAACAATCATGAACCCGATTATGTATCCAGTGTATGTTCCTTATTAACTGTAGTTAGCTGCCTGTAGTCAAAAATAAATATCACCGATTCACCTTTCTTGCCAACGAACAACACAGGGAGAACTCCAGGGACTGTCTGATGGTTCTATTACACTAGCTTTCTCAGCAGTTTATTAGTTTTCTCGTTTTTAGCCACTGGTAATCTCCTTGGTCCTTGGCGAATTGACTTTTCTGTTCCAGTGCTAATATGGTGTTTATGTGAAGCTTATTTGTTCTTATTTGTTCATCGTGTCCCTGCACTCTCTCCAAAAGTGATCCAATTTGCAACGCATGAAGAAAATACATTGATATATTTTACAATGTCAACCCAAATTAATTTTGTAGCGTCAACTTAAGTTTAGTACAATTGACCATACGATTTTAACGTAAGACAAAGCATTGTAAAACGGTAAGATCGTATGGACGATTCTACTAAATTTTTGCTGATGGTACAAAATACATTTGGTTGAACCCATTTTATGGAATATACCAAATTATTTTTTCAGTGTAGATTGGAACCGCCATAGATCCGTTACTATTACCTAAATATTCATAAATTCTGCTCTTAAAGGCTTAAAACAATTATAACCAAATAATTTTCTTTACTGTTACTAATTACTATTTACTAATGCACCGATGGTATAGAATTAATCATAAAAGATTTTGCATCCCATACAGACTTGAATAATTTTAAGAAATTTCTCCAACCGACGAGAAACATGTTCATGTTGCTGTAGCATAATAATAACAAAGTAAAAATTATAAAAAAACTACAAAGTAAAAGATTATCTTACAATCTTACATAAAGAAGAAAATCTATTATTAAATTGAATTAAATATTTTTACTTAATAATTTATATTGTTTTTATTACTAATGCACTGACATGAATAATTATTACATAATTCCTTCACCTTTTTTATTACTATTTTCGATTCCATTGATGTAATTATTATTATTGAATTCACTGTACTCGTATCGCTTATACTAGGATACGATTGGTTTTATTATTTATAATATTATGCAAGTTGTTATTATTTACGTACATGTTGGATGGTTGTGGTTGGTTTTTCTTCGTATTTAATTTTATATATTTATTTATTTACTTATTTATAAATAAAAGTGAAATCAAAGTGGATAAATAGAAAGAATTCAATTGAAAATTTAAATTATTTAGTTAGATGCGGAAATAGAAATTGTGTGATCCGAGAGACGATGAGATAAAAATGAAGAAAATGGTACTGGCTTATAACGGATATGTCATATTATGTGATATATACTGGTTTTAGGAAACAAATAACTATTTAAAATAGATATATAAAATTTTATAAAAAAATGAACTTGAGTTTTTCATAGCAAGTCATAAAAAATGGACAACTACCGAACATATATGTTCTATTAGCACTGGGGCAATAACGCTTGGTGTTCACAAGGCAATAAAATAACCCAATTAAAAAGAAATTCAAAGACGGAAAACTCACATAGAGTCTCAAAGACACCAAGTTGCTAATTCGAATTATTTCAGAGTTTAAAACGCCCTTTTATCATTCAATAATGCAGTGGGAGCAAGTAACTTAAAAGAAATTTAACACTACCAAATACAAGAGTGGATATAATAAAGTTCAAGCGACAGAATATCCGTTAGAAATATAGGGAGATTATCATCAACAACAGAACATATGTGTGCAAAACCAAACACACTGTAGCCACGAAATATCGAACTGATCACATATGGAATTTGTAGTGTGCATACATATCTGTCAAATCATATTATTGTTTGTTTGTTTTACTCTCTGAGATACCGAATGTTCTTCCTTTTGTCGTGCCAAAAAGTCTTAACTTTTTCATTTGATTCAAAATTGTACAATTATTGCGTGTTTTTTTTAAATCCCTTTAAATCATTACCACAAAAAAATAGTAATTTGTCCTTCCCCGCGATTTGGTTCATAAAGTTTACAAAATAGTGACATTTTGGATTTTTTTATATTATAATATACCGAGGGCCCGCGACTGCCAGACCTTCGTTATTTTATAAAAGTTGAAAGTTTTTCTGCGCATACCCCCTACTCAGGTAGGAACAATTAGCGACATATGAAGTTTGCATCATGGTGGCTTTGGCAGGGAGCAGGTAACATAGAGGCATCGAGAGATTCGTGAAAGTATAAAAGGAAATTTTTTCATATATTCTTCGAGATAGTATTAGAAGTCACGTCACTCATTGCCAGACACTTACTATAGTGGTAGCCCCCTGCTAGATACCCTTAAACTTTAACAAATTGATAATGTTTAAGGGTATCTGGCAGGGGGTTTCCACGATAGTAAGTGTCTGGCAATGGGTGACGTGACTTCTAATACTATCCCGAAGAATATATAAAAAAATTACCTTTTATACTTTCACGAAACTTTGAAGGCCCCTATGTTACCTGCTCCCTGCCAAAGCCACCATGATCCAAACTTCACATGTCGCTAATCGTTCCTACCTCAGTAGGGGGTATGCGCAGAGAAACTTTCAGTTTTTACAAAATAACGAAGGTCTGGCCGTCGCGGGCTCTTAGTCTATAACCAAACATAGTTTTTTGAAAATTCATCAAAGAAAAATAAATTAAATAATGAAAAAAGTTTGTTAACAAATTTTCATAATGTCCTTTCCCTTTGTGAATAATTACATAACTAAAATGGTTTTTCATGTCATTAGAAAATTTGCTTGTCTTTAAAATATTTGACTTAAAGTCATTCATTTTATAAATATTAGCACAACTATGAAGAAAACTTAATTTAATGAATTATTTGTGATATTACATCACTCCGATGGAATTTATCCCATCATGAATAATATAACACTGAATCTAACAATATATGGTGTGCAATTTATGAAATTTTTTTGCTATCCACAAAATTGTCGATCGATCTAGTTTCGAACCGATAAGAACTTTTTATTACACTTTAAAAAAGTATATCATTCTCATCAGGGCTAGCCGACTAGATACTAGGCATGAACAATTGTAGATGATATGTATGAAGAATTTTCAAAAAATCTTTTTCTTCGCTGCCACCAGCTAATTATGTTCCATTTGACTCGAATATGAACTATATCCAGTTTTATTGAAATCGGAAAATAATTACCCACCGCGTAGGGGCGTCGAAGATAAGAAAATTAGCAGAATAATAGGATTTTTTATTTTTATCAGATATAATCATCTTAAAACATAATATATCTCATAATTTTGATTTTTTTATTAAAAGCTAATTAATTAACGATTCCAGCGAGCCTAAGTATGTAGAAATCGATCTTAGGATATCGATTTATCTTAATTTTTCTTCTTACATATACGAAAATTCACTAATCCATAATAATCTTTTTTCAAAGAGAAAAAATTAATTATTATACGGTTAAATTTATAATAATTTTTCATTCAAAAGCAACATTTTTCCAAAAGAAATCAATACATTAAATTAGATTTATTGTATGATGGGTATTTGCATCTGTAGTTTTCGACCACCTGAATGGTGTATTGTGTACCTTCCTCGTCTTTAGTTAGAATGTTGTTGTATTCCGTGTCATCAACTTAACACCGAGTTCGGTGGTATCATTAACAACATGCAAACTTTGGCAAAACAACGTGGCTTTGACGAAATCCTCATTCCGATGGGTCATGTAGCAAAAACTCAATACAAATTCTAAATCGATTAAAAAAACTGAGTTTTTTCTGTGACAAAATCACTAATGTTCTTATTAGCAAAAAGTTGCATACGTTTGACTGCGTCAAAATCTTTTGGCGAGTTTGGTGTGCGATGGGGATGTCTCGTGCTGGGACCTCAAGGTTTTGAACCATTTTTCGTTTTTCATCAAACGAAATCTCTGGGTCGAAAAAAGCCAAGCCAATATTTACTTCCGTTAAATAGTGAAGATGATAACAAATTTTGCTCAACATTTCTTCTAAAACTCTTTGGTTAATTTTTTTATAAGCGATGGCCGAATTGATGAAATCCAAATCCTGATTTGCGGTTGCTGTTCCATCTATGCATTTGAACCAAATTTTTACATACAACATAATCAGAAAAATGCAAACGTATCGAACTTTATTTAAATCTCCAACTGCAATATCATACTGATTACGATACATAAATATCTTCAGGAGATAAAAAATTCTTTATAGTCGCTGCGTGGGTGTGATTTTTCCAACTCTTCATGACAAAAATTACTAGAGCTTCTCACGAGTGTTTTGGAATTTTGATTCCCAGTTTTTTGTCCGATATTCCACTTTTGAACATTGTTGGATTCATTTTAGTATCGTCCCATGCCTTCTGAAATTTGTTGAACAGCGAAACATCGAGTGCCGTGGTCTTTCCAAATTTGAGATCATAAACAGCCTGTAGTTTAATCTCCTGTAAGTGATGACGACATGGGAATCGAATCAAGTTATGGCCAATCTTTTTTCCACCTTCTTCTAGTCCAGTGTCACTTGATGTCGTGTCGTAACACATGGCTTCGAATTTATCAGTAAGATCCCATTCTTCAAGGCATTCATATATCGCATTCGCAATCGATAAGACGCTCCCTTCTTCGCATCATGGAACCGTTAATAACTTCTCAATATTACCAAATGTTACTATGGTTGGCAAACGATCTACTTTACCATGTTCAGTTAATTCTGCTAGCTAATTCTTTTATTTTATTTCTTTTTGTAAATATCTTTTACAAAAAATTATTTTTAAATTAAAATGAAGATTAATTAAATTTTGTGCAAATATCGTTTATGTGGCGTTTGACAGCCATCGTGGTCCACCGGAATCTGTATTTATATTGTGAAATGTCAAACAATTGTTTACCGAACCTTTTCCCTAGTGGAACTCCCGGTACTACAACAAATTTTTGAAAATGAACTTATAGGAAATAATGAAGAAAATAGTGAAGATGATTTGAATTGCCGATTAATTGGATCTTTTATACGTGTTTTGCAAATTAATATTGAGGGCATGACAAAATCAAAAGTGGAATATTTATCAAAATTGGCCCTTGCTAATAATTGTGATGTTCTTTTACTCCAAGAGACCCATGCCCGGGATGAAGAACAATTTTTGAGCTATGGTTTGATTGAAAATTTTGTATGTGTTGATTCTATTCATCATGGAAGATTGTTCAACTGTTTTTAATCTTATTGATGGTTCCATTGAATATATAGCAATCAAGTTGGGTAATTTGACAATTTTAAATGTATATAAGCCTCCTGTTATTCATTGGTTACCATCGTTGCCTATTTTTGATCATCCTTCTATTTATATGGGTGATTTCAACAGTCATCACAATTTGTGGGGATATGATGATAATAATGAAAATGGAGAATTTCTTCTTGATTAGAGTTTACAAAATAAACTACATTTAGTTTATGATACGAAAGATAAACCTACGTTTCATTCTGGTCGTTGGAATCGTGGTTATAATCCGGATTTATGCTTCGTGTCATCTGATTACCATCTATCACCACTATCGGTAACAAGAAATATTCTCAACCGTTTTCCTCGTAGTCAACATCGTTGTGTTGTTTTGGACATTGGAATAAAAATTCCAATAATTCATTCATTATAAATGCCTCGATGGAATTTCAGAAAAGCAAATTGGAACAGTTTTGGTGATGCAATTGATATGAATTGTCGCTGGATCTCTCCTATTATTGGAAATTATAACCGTTTTGTATCTATGACAATATCGTCTGCAAATAAGTTCATTCCTAGAGGTTTTCGAAAAACATATATCCCTAGTTGGGACGAAGATTGTAATCACCTGTTGCAACAATATCAATCAACTGAAGATTCTGAAATTGGAGATCAATTAATGGATAAATTAAATCACTCTCGTAAAGAAAATTGGATTGATCTGGTTGAAAAAATGGATTTCCAACATTCGAGTAGAGAAGCTTGGGGTTTTCTTAAAAAAGCAAGTGAATCTAAAAATAAATCTAATAAAAATATTGCTCCATTTCATCCAAATGAAATCGCATCAAGATTGATTCAAAACTCGAAATGTCCTGTTTCTAAAGCAAGAATTCGTCAAATAAAAAATCGGTTACGCCGTGCTAAGAAGAAAATTGTTGACTCTCCATTTGCTGTTCCGATTATAAAAGATGAAATAGATGTTATAATATCTACTCTTAAATCTGGAAAGTCATGTGGTGTCGATGAAATGTTCCCTGAATTCTTTATTCATATGAAAAAAATGCGAGAATTTGGTTGTCCAAACTTTTTTCAAATTGTTTGGATTGTGGCTTGATTCCGAATATTTGGCATTCAACTAAAGTATCAGCAATTCTGAAGCCAGGTAAAGTTAAAAATCGTTCTGAGAATTATCGTTCAACTTCTCTGTTGTGTGTTGCATATAAATTATTTGAGCGAATTATTTATAATAGAATATCTACCACAATTGACGAAAAAATTCCGATTGAGCAAGCTGGTTTTCGTCCAAATAGAAGTTGCTGTGATCAAGTTTTATCCCTAGTAACATATATTGAAGCGGGGTTTCAAGATAAGAAACAAACAGCAGTAGCATTCGTTGATTTAAGTGCAGCGTATGATACAGTTTGGAAACATGGACTGTTATTAAAATTGTGCTCTGTGATCAAATGTAGAAAAACTATAAATATTATATCGGCTTTGTTGTCCAATCGTAATTTTGTTGTACATTTATCAAATCTACAAAGCAGGACTTGTTATATAAATAATAGTCTTCCACAGGGTTCAGTCCTTGCTCCTATCCTGTTTAATCTTTATACGTCGGATTTACCACAAACAATATGTCGAAAATTTATATATGCGCATGATTTGGCTATTGCATATCAATATTCATACGGTCAAAAAATAGTCAATGTTGAATCAATTATAGCTCAAGATTTAGAAATTTTAAGAAAATATTCTGAAGGATGGCGTTTAAAGATTAATCCTGGTAAAACGGAAGTTGCAGTGTTTCATTTATCTACTCATCGAGCTAATGATCAATGTACTAATGGATGGACATTTGGTTAGTTTTAATCCAACACCTAAATATCTTGGAGTTACTTTGGATAGATCACTTACTTTTAGTCAACATTGCGAAAAATTGGGTCAAAAAATCAAATCTCGTATTAATATCATTCAAAAATTATCAGGAACTCGATGGGGAGCTAATGGAAAAACGTTAAGGATATCAGCCTTAGCATTAGTGTATTCAATAGCAGAATATTGTGCTCCTGTTTGGAATCACAGTATTCATTCTCGTATTATTGATATCCAACTTAATAGTTGTATGAGAATAATTTCCGGAACTTTGCGAACTACTCCTCTTCAATGGCTTCCTATTTTATCAAATATCGCCCCACCCGCATTAAGAAGAGAAAAGTCAGTGGTTAACACGTGGATGAAATTGAATGAAAATGATAGACTGCCTATCCACTCGGATTTAATGAATAGAGGACAAAATCGTTTGTTATCTCGTACCCCACTTTGGACAAAGATTGCATCTATTGAAAATATTGATGAATATTCAATTAATAATCAATTGCAAATATTACACAATAATTCGGATTTTACCAATAACGAACTCATATCTGAACCATTCGTTGAAGTTCCAGGAATGTCTGATTCTCGAAGACGTTGGATTACTATAAACCGTATTAGAGTAAATCATGGTGCTACAAATGCCGAGATTCACATGTATAATAATGAAGTCTCACCATCCTGTGATTGTGGTAATCATTCTCAAACAATAAGGCACATATACTCTGAATGTCCGATTAGGCGCTTCGATGGTGATCTAAATCAGCTTCACAATATGACAGATTTGGCAATTGATTGGTTAGATTCATTAGATATTAATATTTAACTTGTAAATTTTTCAAAAATTTGTTAAATAAAACATACGATTAATAATAATAATTCTGCTAGCAATGTATCCAAAAATAAAAATTTGTGTTACTCAAACAAAGTCTAAATCTAACATAAAAATTTATTTTTTCTGAATTTTCGCAGAAATTTTTTTTTTTGGATTTAAGAAGAAGAATTTCGATAAAAACGCTTTCTTAAAATCGATTTCTACATACTTAGGCTCGTTGGACTCGTAAAGTAATTAGCTTTTAATAAAAAAATCGAAGTTATGAGATATATTATGTTTTAAGATGATTATATCTGATAAAAATAAAAAATCCTATTATTCTGCTAATTTTCTTATCTTCGCGCCACTGCGCGGTGGGTAATTATTTTCCGATTTCAGTAAAACTGTATACGCTTCATTTTCGAGTCAAATGGAACATAATTAGTCGGTGGGAAGGATAAAAATAACAACTTCATAAGTTAGGTCATGTCTAGATACACTACCAAAAAAATTTAACGCTATATAAACCAAAATTGGTCTACTACTCTAGCGAAGTATACGAAAACAAAAAACTATCATAAACATATGTTTATTAGATTCAGGTTTAGTCAATTTGTTTCTCTAGTAGATCACTATTGTGCCTTTGAGAAAATACATTTTTATATCGAGTCAAGTAGTTAGTAGGGTATCATATGAAAGGACTTCACTTCAGTATTTACAAAAAATGTATTTTGGAATTTTACACCTCACCATTTTTTGTGTAATTCTAAATAATGGCGTTTTCTGTATGTTTTCTTTCCTCGATTAGCTCCGAGCCTAAGTAATCGAAAATCTTAAAAAGTATTTTGAATGATAGAAAAATTAGTAAGTTTTTAAAGAAAAATATAGTAAAGTATCAAATACTAATAATTTTATTTATTAAGGGGGAGGATATGAGAAGGGGTAAATACACCATTTAAAACCCGGTCAAGTGGGGTGTCATTTTAAAGAGCACCAAAACTAAGAAACAATACAAATTTTTTAGAATTTTGCGATTCACCGTTTTTGAATTATTCTAAAAAAAGTGTAACAAAAAGTTGATACACCCCTCCCCCCCCCCCATACGTTTCTTCGTTGATTGTAGGAAAATTTAAAAAAATTCATAGAGATAGGAAATTTGATAAACCCTTAACGAAAAATATAGCGAAGCTTCAAGTGATTTTATTTCTATGTGTTTAGGAGATGGGAGTGGGGAAGGGTGAAAAAAAGGTTTTTTGGCTTGCATGAGTGGGGTGTCATTTGAAAGAACACCAAAATTAAGAAACATTACAAATTTTTTAGAATCTTGCGATTCACAGTTTTTGAATTATTGTCAAAGAAAAGTCCTATTTTTAGTGTTAACACCACTCAACCCCTAAATTTCGTCGTTGATTAACAGAATTGAGTCGTTCCTTAGCTACCATAAACAGCTATGGATAACATTTAACCTAAAGTAATATTTTTTATATCATTTCGACAATTTAGATGAGATTGACATTTACTATTGATATTTACGATGAACCATTTATTTTTTATGTGTCTATGGTCTTGCAATATAAACCCTTTACAACACAACTTTATGTTAATTATTTTGATATTGTTTTCTTAACATTCACGGAACCTTTGAAGAGCAAATTTTATTCGCACTTGTATGACTTTTTTTATTGCGAAAAAAGTTTCCTTATTATTATGAACACATTTGACATTCACAAATGAAAAAAAAATTAAACTGGAATGGGTTTATCAAAACTGGGACTTGTTTGCCAAGTAATTTTCAGAATTAGAATTTAGTAGTATGTAGTTAGTAGTTATATTAAATTAAGGGTTTAAGTCTTTTTTGGTGTGTATGAATTGCACCATGACAACCAAAGATGGTTGACGTCCTGACCTTGCCTCACCTCCAGAGTGTTACCTCTGAAATATGATATATGTTTAAGTTAGATTATCGACCAGCCTAGAGCTAATTTGTCAGGTAAACGATCGAGTTCAGATCCTAGCCTATCAAGTGTCCCAAGATAGTAGTACATCAAAATGAGACTAATTACAAATTTATAAAGCTAGTGAACTGTATTCATTTCCAGTTCATATCGTTGTTTTTCTTGCTTTTTTGGTGGTACCCAAATGGTTACAAAATATTTTGCTTGGTAATGTAAGTCAGCTAGTAGGTTAGTACTTCAGCATTTTTACCATCAATAAGTCAGATCGCATGACCCAGATCTTAACAAGTTTCTGTGTGTTGTTGTGACACATATTGTAATTAGTTCTGTTATGGCATGATTTATTCCTAGCTTGCAGTTTTTGGATAAAATCAATATTATTGCTAAAGCTCTCTGGCATCATTATAAATTATTTTGATTCCAAAAATGTTTCGATATCGATTTTTATCTCAGGAAGTCAACATAATTTTTGTCAGAGAAAGAAAAAGTTTAGCCGATAAATAAGGTTGTCCTAATTCATTACCAATGAGAATAATCATAATTTATCAAATGTCACTTCGATGTGTACCTTCAGATCTTCTGATAATAAACATACTACAATTTGCGAGATGATGCCAAATCTATCTAAAATTGTATTTTCAGGTTGAACAAATATCCAAATCGAGAACAGTTTTGTACATTTACTACACAACTGTGACAAATTCAACTCATGTTCCTCATAAAATTATTGAACTAAATAACCATTTTCATTACAAACACTGCCTTGTTTTGTTGACCATGAACGTTTCTTAGCTACCTTGGTGGTTTCTGCTTTGCCTAGATTTGTTTAGTAGGCAAACAATGCTAGCAAACTATATCAAATATTTCCTCTTATTTATTATTATGCATTTTCCGTTCAAATATCAAGTTTTCTAGTTTTTCGGTACCAAATGAGTTTTCTGATATTGGGATTGGGAAGACAGTCAAGCCGATTGGAGTCAAGATAGTTTAGGCTTGGGTTTGTCTTTTATTTTGAACATATAATTCTTACGAGTTTCAGATAATAAAATTCCAAAAAGATCCAAAGTTTATATAGACAAGGCAAAATTAGTTCGATATCTAAATAAGCCTTTACACACTGAACCTTTACCGAAGAAATGAATCGGGAGGAAAGTTTTATATGCAAGCGAAAAAGACATATAATAAATATGTTTTATTTATTGTTAAGCTAATTTTATCACGTAAATCATGAGACAGATTTATTTGCATGTGAAAGTTATAACTTAAACAGATTCATTAAACTGATTATAACAAATTCATACAGCTTCCTTCTTTTGAATTTATTATTATTATTTAACAATAAATCTATTGAGATAAATTTTAAATGAAACTGTTAAGAAACCAATTTTCAATTTATTCTTTTCATATATGCACAAATGTACATACATATATTGTGTTATTTATAATTATATTTTTGACTTTGTCATAGAAAAAAGTCTGCAGTGTTGCATGTCATACGGCCGTTAGAGTTATTATTCAAAACTTAATCAATTTTATAAAAATTAAAAAGGCAAATCACGTGAGGATTGCAATAATCTTTTAGCAATATATAACCACTATTGCAGTAGTCAGTAATATTTTATAAAACATTTTTTGTTCTCAAAATGTGAATTCCCTATGGCTTCATGCAAGCCAAGCTAGCAAGGCTAGCTTTAAGCTCATAAAGGTCAAGTGGTGTATATGACAATACATCTGGCATATCTACCATATATGCATATTATAGTTTTGTTGTGTGTGGATGTATCTAATGGGGGTCTCATATTTTGAGGTAATGTTTCTGCGTATCTAATGATAAGGAATGCCAATTTTGTGCAACTGAATTTATTAAACTTTATAATAAACAAACCAATAAACATAAATGGATAAGATAATTACTTGTTAATTAGAACGTCGTTTGTTATCGTTTTATTACTAAGATATTTTCAATATGATTGTTATCATATCATATCGTTTAATTGTAGTTAATCTGCTATATAAAAACTGTTTCTCTCATTTCTTTGTCATATTCAAAAAGTTTTGTTTACAATTATTATCAATTAAAAAAAACAGAGCAATTTAATTCACCAAAATGAATAAAATTATTTGGCTTTTGATTTTTACAATTTTTCAAATAATACTTACGATCAATTCGATTTCGGCCGTTTGCCCAACGGTAGAAAATGAAAATTCACAAGCTGTACTAGTGCCACATGAAAATGATTGCAGGTTGTATTATGTCTGTACTAATGGTGTGCCAATAGTATTAGTATGTCCACCGGATACAGTTTTTAGCCCACAATTAAACGTAAGTTTTATTTTTTTTAACGAGTTTCATAGTTTGAAAATGCATATTTTATTATAGGTTTGTGACTGGGCTAAATACTATGATTGCTAGAAAACAACCACACTTATAACATAATTGTTTTAGCCGACGAAAATTTATATCTATTATAACTTCATTTTAAATAAACTTTTATTTTGTTAAATATCTAACAATTATGGCTTATTGCTATGTAAACTTATCAAATCGTGTATCTTGTATTAAATTCCAAAAAAGTTATATAGGTAAAAACACATAGACCAAATGTTTATTTTATTTTATTTATTTATTTTATTTATTAAATTAAAATTATATATACATAAGGCCTAGCCTTTTTTGGTGTACATATATGTAGAAATTATTATAAAGAACAATTTGATAAAATTTCCATAGTATAATACTAATTCATTTAAAGTAAGCTTACTATAGTTCAATTAACTTAATTAAAAAAAGAAAAAAAAAAAAAAAAAATTTATTTTATATGGGATTCACTTACATATAAACAACAAAGACATCATTAAACGTTCAAAAAAAAAAAAATTTTTGCTTTTTTTTTTTTTTAAAACTATATCTCTTCCATGCGACAAAGAACATCAAAGCACTTATCCTTAAATTGTTTCAACGATGTAGCAGCCCGTATATCTGGAGAGAGTTTATTGAAAAGAGACAACCCATAAACAAAAAATGATTTATTTTTTGTAGTGGTACGGTTTATAGGTAGTGTAACATGGTTTAGCCTTGAACTTCTTCGATGCCTAAGATTTAACTTATCATATAAATAATTAGGGGTTTTGGTGGTAATTAACTTATATATTGATACACATAGAAGGTAATTTAGATAGCACTTCAAAGAACAACCAAGAAGAGATGTTTTAAAGCGTGAAAGAGAACAAAAACGAGACAAATGGAAGACATATCGAATGCAAGCGTTGAAAGCCCTATGTAACTTGCAAAAACCGCCTGCGCTAAGGTTACCAAGAAGTGATGAACAATAGGTAAATTGTGGCAGTATTAGTGATTTAAACAATTTTTTCCTAAGACTAATCGTTGTGAAAGATGAAGACGGCCATAGACTCTGTAGACAAGAATAAACTTTAGAACAAATTGAGGAGACTTGCACGTTCCAATTTAATTGTGAGTCAAAAATTACACCCAGATTCCGTGAAGATTCAGAAAACGGAATCAATTTATTACCCAGTCGAATAGATGGAGCATGTGTTCTGTGGTAGTGATTATTTGTTATACTAAATAGTATAGATACAGTTTTACAAGCGTTTAGAGCTAAATCATTGCGATACGCCCACTCTAATATGCTTTCCAAATCCTGGTTAATTTTAGAGACAATACTCGGTATATTATTCGCTAGTCCGTCTGCGTAAATTTGAACATCATCAGCATATAAATGTATTTTACAAAATTTTAATACCAATGGCAAGTCATTAATATATATTGAAAAAAGCAGGGGACCCAGCACAGAACCTTGAGGAACACCTGAACTAATATATAAGAAATCGGAAATTAGATTGTCCAACGTAACACTTTGACAACGCTTATGTAAATAGGATGATATAAGACGTAGAGCACTCGAGGTAAAATTAAATTTATCAGACAGTTTTTTTAGTAATATTTTATGATTTACCATATCAAACGCCTTAGAAAAATCTAGTAAAACTAGAATAGAGACTTTTTTCTTATCCAGTGACATTATAATATCGTCTGCAACCTTTAAAAGTGCTGTTTGCGTACTATGCCCTTTACGGAAACCAGATTGAAAGGTCGACATCAGCTTATAGCGTTTGATGTGTTCATCAATTTGGTTTTTAACAATAATCTCAAAAGCTTTAGAGAGAGCACACAAGATACTAATTGGCCTGAGATCTTTTACAGATTTTGGATTTGATTTTTTAGGAATAGGGATGATCTTGGCTACTTTCCAGATGCTAGGAAATTGGGATGTAGTGAGTATGAAATTAAAAATATGGGTTATGAAAGGCGCAACTATGGGTAGACAAAGTTTTATAAATTTAAGAGGAATTTCATCAAAGCCTATAGCGTTGGATTTAATGGATTTGATAGCATTAACCGTATCAAGCGTGCAAACATTGTAAAATGAAAAGCTATTTTTAGGCAAATTATTGCTGGGTAAATTGTTATTAGGTGTGTACGTATCTGAGTCAATTTGTATTGTACTATTAACACAATTTGAAGCAAACTGTGTATTAATATCATTTGGAGAGAAAGAAATATGTTGCCGGTCATGAGATCTAATTCCAGTCCCTTTGATTCGTTTCCAAAGTTCTTTCGCTGGCAAATTTGGATTAATGAATTTTTCCATATAATCTTTCTTAGCACATTTAGATAAGAAATTAACTCTATTTCGTAGCGATTTGAATGTATTGAAATTTTCCTGATCTCTCGTCCTGATCCATATTCGATAGGCATTGTCTCTAAGAGCCATAGCTGCCCGAATAGAATCATTAAACCAAGGGTTTATTTCCGTTTTAATAACTACTTCTTTAACCGGCACAGTTTCATCGTAAATTTTCTTTATAGTTGTATTAAAGAAATTTAGCAAATCATCAGAATTACTTAAGTTATAAAACTTTTCCCATGGTTGTGATAATATTTTATAAACGACATCATCCATGTTGATATTTCTATAATCTCGAAAACTGTAATTATTGCTAGTCTGAGTAACTTCAATATTGTAGGTACCAAAAACCATATCATGCTTAGAAATACCAGGAACATCAACTTGGTTATATTTTAAGATTTTTGAAGTATCATTTACAATGACAAGATCAAGCAATGATGATGATGTTTTAGTGAAATGTGTTGCACTTTGAGATAGATTTACAAGCCCATACTCAATCAAGAGATCAGTGAAGTCATTAGATATAGGAGTGGACATAAGTAAATTGGTGTTAAAGTCACCAGTAATAATCACATCATTATATTGGGGCAATAAGTTATCAAGAATACTATTGAGACCGGTTCTAGTGTTAAATTTTTTACTATCTGGGTTATAAACAACGCCAAAAAGAATTTTCCGGTTTGATATATGAATTTCAAGGAAAATAAACTCTATTCCAGAAACGCAATATTCATGTAAACTTAAAGTTTGCTTACAGCTCAAACCCGTTCCAGATATTTCCACTGATTTTCCTACGACAAAACACTTTATTCCTTTCCGAATATAAACGGCTACACCTCCGCCTCTACGCTTGATTCGATCATTGCGAAACATATTAAATCCTTGTATTTCCACAAGTTTATTATTTATATAAGGTTTTAACCATGTTTCAGATACACCTATTGCAATAAGTGGTGCATCCTTCAGAATATTCCGGACTTCATCGATTTTATTAGTGGCTTTGGTATAAATGCTTTGGCTATTAAAATGACAGAAATTAAGGAGATTTAAATTATCCTTAAAAGCAGATCTAAGGACAACGTTGGTTAAGTTCACAGAGTTCAATGAGTTTGATGTTCTTTGAGTCACAATTCTAGTCATGTTTCTGAAGAGAAGTAGCAAATTTTAACGAGAACGTGATAAAAAAAATTTAGAATGGTTTAGTTTAGTTAATTATATAATATAAATTTAAGTTTATCTTACAAAAAATTGTAACGCCCTTAAACAATTTAACAAAAGAAAAATAAGATATAAATTCACAAAAATTAAGAAGTATCAAATTAGAAAGCAAAATTCAGAAAAATAATTCGAAGTAGTTAAGCAAATAATATATAATATTTAGTTATGTTAATTCATTAAAATTGGAAAAAATGTTGATTGGTGACTAATTGCTATTTAGTAAGAAGTGTAGATCTTCCAGTGACTGAATAAATAGCCAGTCAGCGTTAGGACAAACTTTTACTACCACTTTTCCGCCTCGCACAGAGAATGAGTGTATTTCATTCAATTTTTTTGAAGCACGTACAGCACTATAAATAAGTCTTGCGGATTCAGATAGATGTTCATTAAACATGATCTTATTTGATGACGATTGTAAGACATCTTGTTGATGAATAGAAATGCCAGCTGATTTTGAGTTCTTGACAATTGATATGTATTTATAAAACAACGTATCTCGTAAACTTTTATCACGAAACGTTACGATAACTATTGGTGTTTGCTTTATTCGCCGGATAGAGAAATCAGCTATAGAAATACAAACTTTGAGTTGTTCTGAGATTTTGATGAATATTGATTGTAGCTTGTCATATGTTTCATCAATCCGAAAGGAAATACCGGTTATTTTAATGTCTTTTGCTAAAGATTGCTGTTCAAGAAATTCCAGTCGTTTTTTTAATCTATTGTTCTCTGATTCGAAGGATATTGATATTTTATTAGATGTAGCGCCCATTTGATCAAGTTTTACGGAAACTAATGATTTGAAGAAAGTTTCATGTATATTTGCGTCACTGGCTAAAAGTAAAGCATAATTTTCAAAAATAAGCTTCAACAATGGTTTGTCATAAATGACAACCATTATTTCATGAGTTGTTTTGTTCCGTGATATCGCAAATTGAGTGTCGCATAACTTAATATTTAATACTCCAAGCATATCATTAAGTAGTAGTCTTAGCATGCCTTGATCTTCTTTATAAATATTGCATATTCCATGTATCCTTATATAGTTTGACAAGTTTTCAGATTCTATCAAATTTATGCGTTTATGAGCAGCATTAAAGCATTTTTGAACGTCTTCTACACGAGCAATCATTTCTTGGTGAATTCCAGCCACTCGAGCTGAGATTTCATTAACATTTTTAAGAACACTTTGAAGGTTAGATTTCAATTCCTCTACACCTTCGGAAAGTGCACAAACAACCTTATTTGTAGAAGACGATTTTTCATAGTAGCATTTTGGGCAACACCATGAAATTTTGTTCGTTATAAAATATCTATATTGATCGGAAGATATTGAAATACACCCAAGTTCAAACGACGCAAGACATTCATTACATTTCATTGATGGTTTGTCAGGATCAATTAATTGTAAGCAAGCATGACAAACAAGATTGTCTGGCCTTGGCCGTTTCTCATTTTTAGTTAGTGGAGATGGTGGTGATCGTAACATACTGATATCTTAGATAAAGTAGCAGATTACAAATTCAGCTGCAAAGAAAAATCAACAAATTTTCCAAATATTACAAAGATTTACCACATACTCGGTCCTTTTTAAGGCAAAAGAACAAAATTATAATTTATTATTAATAACAGTATTCTGTCTATTTTTCACTGTATATTTTATTTTAGTTGAGAATCTAAAGTTTGGTTGAAAACTATTGCTCAGTTTAAATGTTTAAAATATCAAAAACATCTGATAAAATTGAAGAAACAAAACAAAAAACAAGGGCATGACCACATAAATGTTTATATGCATAGAACCGTTATATTTAAATTAATCAAATGTTAATTATTTCTGTGTATAATTAACTTAAATGAAATGATCACACTTGTCACACCGTTACATTTGTTTTTAGATTTAATATAAATTAAATTGTACTTCTTTTAAAGTTTATACACTAATTTCTATTTAATCACAACACTAAAGATAATAGAAAAACGAAGTATCATCAACTATAGTTTTATATTTAATTTTAGAAATTGAATTAATAATTATACTGATTTGAGCACACATTAATTGAAAATACGTCTTTACTCCATCGTTCTTTCATTTATTTATTGTCATTTTCATTGTCGTTCTTTCATTTATTTAATGTCACGTTTTCCTGGATTTGAACCTCTAAAACCATCGATTAATTTAGACAATAACTTAATTTATGCTTTCTATAACAAACACAAAGTAAAGAAGAAAGATACACTGGGGCGATCTACAAGGTCCAATTTACTGTGAAAGTAAGACGACTATTAGAACCCACTGTAATATCCTCAATTAAATAAAGGAGTGATTTCAGTTTTAGGGCGACGAAGCTATCAATAGAAAATAGATTTCGACGCATATCGCCGTCCCAATACTTTTAGCAAAAATGAGGAAGCACACTGATGAAACGCAAAAAAGTTCCGCATAAAAATACAACTTATTAGTTTAATGTGTATATCTCTGAACTTGAACAAAATGCAACGACCGATTGACGCGAAACATTGGGACGAGTACACGAAGGTCTTCGAAATTGTTTGGTTTGAGATGGCTTGATGTTTTCTAATGTTAACAGTTTGGCAGTTGTTTGTGAATATCTCTAATAATGAATGTTCAAAACTTTTGAAGAAAAAATTGTTGATTTTTATGGAATGCAAAAATGATTTCCATAAATCATAAAACGGTTAACAATTTTTATTTAAAACGAATCATAGAGCAGTAAGATAGTTGACCGAATCATAGAGCAATAAGAGGGCCGGATAAACCATGGGTGCAATGAATCGACCGAACCAGGTGACAAAACAAAGGTTGCCAAAACTGAGTTTTGTTTTAAATTTGATTAATTTTTCGTTTTTGTTTTTATTAAATTTCTTAAATTAGTTGATAAAAAAAGACGGTAGTTTGCTCCGGCCATTTTGAAGAATTGTTGAAATTTCTTAAGAAATTGATGTTTAAACTATTTAGAAAACAAAAACATAACTTTCAAGACGTAGAATGGTAAAACTAAGCAGATTTTGTAAGTAAAAATGCAAATTTGATGAATTGGCGCCATTTTGAATTTTGTTATTAATCATATAAATTTTTAAGGACAGTACTGCTACAATCGTTTTAAAATTAACAATCTTTTTTTTAAATTGCAAGTTCTTGTTGGTAACTAGTTTCCACGTACGATGTTGAAAAATGTCGGGATTAACCCTCCATTTTGAAGATACCATTTTGAGAAATGATCCTGGAAAAACTCTTAATTTTTTTCAACCATATTCAATTTGTAAATTGTAACAATTATACGCATTTTTGGAAATCGGTTTGTCGTTTTGGTGTTCTTAAGCAGCAAGTGAAAAGGTTATTTTGAAGCCAGTTTAAAGCCAAATCAGCCATAAGACCTTTTAGATTTCCAATCGCAGAATTTTATAATACTTTAATTGAAATTCCTTTGGACCAGACACGCAAAACTGTAACACAATTTGGAGCCAAATGTTTAACGAAGATAAGGCAAAAGGAAGACAAACGGTTTATCGATGCTTTAAATCTCTTTGCAGTCTAATTTTGTGAAACGATGAACAATGTATTTTTGTAAATGTATGTAAATGTATTTCTTTGCATAAAAATTGCGAATATACGTTTGAAAGTTGTAATTATAGAAGCAAAAAGCTGGCGAGTTTCTTAGACAGTGAACCAAATATTCCGCATCCAAATCAAATACGAATTCGTCGTAAAGGAAAGAGTTTTGAGTATGAATCACAAGTTAATATAATATTAGATCCCATACACAAAATTTCTTTTTCTTCTAACTAATTGTGCTATTAATATATTAGAAGAACGAATTATTCTTTTGGATGAGCACAATGATATATCTGACTTTTTATATAATATATTTTAATTAAAAAACTAGGAAAGGGATTACATTTTAAAATATTTGGAATGAAGAACTAATTTTGACGAACTTATACTGATCCGAAAATGATGTTAATGCTATAGAACTCTGCGAGAGTTTCACTATTTTGCAACATAAACAAACTGTAGATTATATACCAAGGGAGAGAAGTGCATGTTTTTTGCCCGAGGTGTGTTTGGAGCCGGAGGGCGAAGCCTGGAGGCTACATATCACTGAGGGAGATGACATGCTCTCTCACGAGGTGTATAAACAATTTTATCCACGTCTACTAAAGAATATATACTTTCCATGTGTATGTCTTCCATTGTAATTTTATACAGTCTCTAACTTGTGTAAATAATGTGACGCAATCGTTACATTCTACTACAGTTCTATAGTTTATTTGTTGGTATAGTATCATCAAAAGGTTAAAACGAGAACAATACATATACTAGGTGACCAATGCAGAATGCAATTAATAAAAAGGAGCGAAGATATGTCCAATCCAAAAGATATGTCCGAAGATATGTTACAGTCCAAAAGAACTACAAAATTGCTACAGTTTAATGTGGTAAATATTGCTGCATTGCAAGTTTGATCATGTTTTCAACCTGGACGTGTTTTTATTTGGTTCGTTCACCTTTTTTCCTTGCCGTTTTGATAAAGTGCTTTTTATAGACAAAATTCAAGATACGATCGATGCAGTCAGACATATCGGTTTCAAATCCGTTTAAAAAACCAACCTCCGGCATAGATTTAGTGGAAAATCAATGAAAAATTTTTTTAAATGGATTTGAAACCGATATGTCTGACTACAACGATCGTATCATGAATTTTGTCTATAAAAAGTACTTTAACAAAACGGCAAAGAAAAAAAGGTGAACGAACCAAATAAAAACTCGTCCATGTTGAAAACATGATCAAACTTGTTCAATGTAGGTAAAAGTGTGTTATTAAATTTTTTTAAAATCAACTAATAACAAACTTTTATTTTCAGACTTTCAATATCACTGCAGTTCAAAAAAAAATAAAAAAAAAAAAATAAAAAAATAAAAATAAAAAAAAAAAAATAAAAAAAAATGTAAAAAAAAGAACAAAAAAACAAAAAAAAATTTAATAATTTGTATAAGTATTGTGAAAAGATGATAATTTGAAAGTCTTATCCCATTGAAAGTCTATGGTAATCGTTTTTCGGTGATTATTCCTCAGTGGTATGTCTAATTTTCAATATTGTAAATCATGTATGGCTAGATGTCGTCTTACATGCAAAATTTCATTTTGATATCTTTAATAGTTTGGGAGGAGTATGCGGACAATGGAAATACCGAATCGGGGGAAAATGGAGCTTCGCTCCAATAAAATATAAAATAATAAATATAAGTTTCGTTTTTCTATGCTTTATCTATGATTTACATATTTCAATATGGTGATAAAAACTTTAGCAGGCAAACTGGAAATTAATCGAAATATTTTGCAGTCGTGGATAAAATAGCATCTTGTATTCGCATAGGATGATGGCAATTCTTCACTCGGATGATTCCCTCCACTCGCTACGGTCGTTTCGGGAAGCTTCATCCTCGTGAAGAATTGCCATCATTCTCAACTCATACAAGAATATTCTATTTTCCACGACCACAATATAATTTATATTAAAAACCATATCTAATCATTTAAAGAGAACGGTATAATTATAAATTTTAATATTCTTCATAGTCGGTAGTTTTTATTTGTTTGAATTTATTGTAAACCATTGTTTCCATGAAAACTTTCATTGTTGTCATGGTTTGTTATTTTTTACCCCCTAGGGAGTAGAAGATACAATCCGCTACCGCAAATGAGGAAGCGGAATTGAATTTTAATATAAAATAATAATTAATTGAATTTTAATTTTAAATCATTGAAAAGCATAGAGTTAAACATCATAAGAAACAACTAACCAATCTTTCTCCGATACTTGATAAACATAAAACATACAAAAGAATAAGTCTGCCGTTTTATCCAAAAATAACAAATAAATTGCAGAAAGTCTTCCACAAGAATCAAATAGAAATAATAACAAGACCAACTACGTCCATAAAAACCCAACTAAATAATTTTAAAGATAGAGAAGTATCAAATAGTAAATCCGGCATTTACCAAATCAAGTGCGAGGATTGTCAAGATGTATATATATAGGACAAACATCAAGGGACTATGAGATGAGAATTAAGGAACACAGAGCAGCCACTTTACAAAAACAAACACACAAATCCAGAGTAGCAGAGCATTATGATACAATCAAACCATAACATAGATTTTAGAAATTCAAAAATAATCAAACCTGTAATAAACAAATGGAAATTGGATGCATATGAATCATTTTATATTGCAAGAACAGAACACCTGATGAATTTAGAAGATGCTTAAATCCAATCTCCATTGTTTAATATAAACTCATAACCCGCCCTCTTGTTTAATATTTTCAGTTTTTTTTATATATGAAATTTTTTTTTTCTCTTCTCTTTGTTTGTATTTTAATCCTTATTCTTTTTCGATTTTTTTTTAAATTTTTTTTAATTTTGTTTAATTGTTTAATTTTCCCATCAATTAGTTTACACCCAGAGGCCAGAACCATAAATTCAAAAAAGTAGATAATAAGTTTTTTAGGTATAAATATTAGTATTGTGACCATAATTTCTTTAATTGTACAAACAACCTGTAGATGAGATATTGTATCTCGAAACATGTAGTAAAGTTAATAGAAAAAAAAATTGAAATTAAAATAAATTTACATTTTAAACATAACTCTTTGTTAAAGTACAAGTATTTTTAGTAACACGAAACATCAATACACTGTCGGAAAATTATAATCCGAATTTCAAAAATATTGTTCAATTAAATAAAATCAAACTTTTTCAAAATTCCAAAAATATTCCAAAAACTAGAACGAAATCAAATATTTAAACTTTTTCTAAATTCCGATAATATTCCAAAAATTCTTAAAAATTCAAACTTTTCCAAAATTCTAAAAATATTGCAAAAATTATACAAAATCAAAACTTAAAACTTTTTTCAAAATTGCAAAAATTATAATAAAATCAAAAATTTAAAATTTTTCAAAATTCTAAAAATATTCCAAAAATTCTTACAAAATCAAAAATAAAAACTTTTTCCGAAATTCTAAAAATATTGCAAAAATTATTACAAAATCAAAAATACAAACTTTTTCAAAATTCCAAAAATATTTCAAAAACTATAACAAATTCAAAAATTTCCATGTTCAATTTCATTTTCAATTACATTTACGTCATAAAAACAGCTACATTTTTTTTTCCAAAAAAAAGGCTAAAAAATAAATGAAATCATTTTTTGACACATTTGACAACATTTTTTTGACAAACTTATAATGCCATAACTCCCAATAATAATAATAAAATTTCATTTCCAACAAACAATTAATTTTATTTTTTTTCCAAAAAATTATGTAAAAAAATAAATAAAAATCTTTCTTTTGACACACTTGACAACATTTTTTTGACAAACTTATAATGCAATAATCTAGTTTTTGATCTCACATACCAATCCCTACCATCAAGATTTCTCCAAATTTAATGTTCCTACTCGTAATCACTTAAAATGAACGTTTTTTAAGCCAAAAATATGAAAATTTGCTATTTTTGACATACATAATGATTTTTTTGACACACTTCCGGTACAGTTATCGAACACAGCGTCCTTTCGGACCTGTCCCTTGAGTATACCTATTTTTAGAAAAAATTTTTTTGAAAATGGCTATAATTCAGTTCTCAATTCAGCACTCAGATCCTACAACGAAACACCAGTCAACATAAAAGAAATGAATTGTTCCATGTTTAAACATCACTTCAAGCAACTACTTATCAGAGCATCATAAAACTATTTTCTTTAAAAAATTAAATTGTTTGATAAAAATATATTAAATATCTCTTATTCTGATTTCTCTCTCTTTCTAAATATAATAAACTATTTAAAAAAAAAAAAAAGGTCAATCCACTTGTCAAATTTTCTTATTTTCTTTTAATTTTAATTCAATTTTTAATTTGTAAAATATATATTTGTAAGGCTAGTTTAGTTTTATTTTTTTTTTTATAAATGTATTAACCACATTAAATATTTGTCAGATTCACTATGATTTTGTAATCGAGAATCATGTAAAAATAAAAAAAAAAAAAAAAAAAAAAAAAAAAAATCTCTTCAGCGGTTTTCTCTGCAGCGTAGGAATGAATGACGGCCGGCCGGCCTACAGACAGACATACATTTTTTTTTTGCTTTTTTAGAATCAGGAGGTCCTAAAACGTCGAGAAATGTAAAAAAAAAGTGAGGGTAAGAATTTCACTTTTGGCTCATGAGTGTAATACTAAGGTCTTTCAGACCGAAGTAATAATTATTTTAAAAAAGTAAAAAGTTTTATTTATTTTTTTTTATTTTTTTTATGTTTTGAGTGAGTTTAAGATTCACAATTTAAAAAAAAAAATGCAAAAAATAATTTATACTTATAATAGATCACTCAAGTCACTCCGATAATATCATTGATTTTATGAATTTATTAAACTTTATAATAAACAAACCAATAAACATAAATGGATAAGATAATTAACTGTTAACTAGAACGTCGTTTGTTATCGTTTTATTACTAAGATATTTTCAATATGATTGTTATCATATCATATCGTTTAATTGTAGTTAATCTGCTATATAAAAACTATTTCCCTTTTTTCTATGTCATATTCAAAAAGTTTTGTTTACAATTATTATCAATTAAAAAAAACAGAGCAATTTAATTCACCAAAATGAATAAAATTATTTGGATTTTGATTTTTACAATTTTTCAAATAACTCTTGCGATTAATTCAATTTCGGCCGTTTGCCCAACGTCAGAAAATTTAGAAGCTGTACTAGTGCCACATGAAAATGATTGCAGGTTGTTTTATGTCTGTATCAATGGTGTGCCAAAATTATCAGTATGTCCACCGGAATTAGTTTTTAGCCCACAATTAAACGTAAGTTTTATTTTTTTTAACGAGTTTCATAGTTTGAAAATGCATATTTTATTATAGGTTTGTGACTGGGCTAAAAATTATGATTGCTAGAAAACAATCACAAATAACATAATTGTTTTAACCGACGAAAATTTATATCTATTATAACTCAATTTTAAATAAACTTTTATTTTGTTAAATATCTAACAATTATGGCTTATTGCTAACGTATCAAATTGTGTATCTTGTATTCAACTCCAAAAAAGATATATAAGTAAAAACACATAGACCAAATGTCACGTCTTCCTGGATTTGAACCTCTAAAACCATCGATTTAGATAATAACTTAATTTATACTATCTATAACAAACACAAAGTAAAGAAGAGAGATACACTGGGGCAATCTACAAGGTCCAATTTACTGTGAAAGTAAGACGATTATTAGAACGCACTGTAATACCCTCAATAAAATAAACGAGTGATTTCAGTTTTAGGGCGACGAAACTATTAATAGTAAATAAATTTCGACCTATATCGCCGTCCCAATACTTTTAGCAAAAATGAGGAAGCACACTGATGAAATGCAAAAAAGTTAATTGGTTTAATGTTTTCTAATGTTAACAGTTTGGCAGTTGTTTGTGAATATCTCTAATAATGAATGTTCAAAACTTTTGAAGAAGAAATTGTTGATGTTTATGGAATGTAAAAATTGTTTCCATAAATCATAAAACGGTTAACAATTTTTATTTAAAACGAATCATAGAGCAGAAAGATGGTTGACCGAATCATAGAGCAATAAGAGGGCCGGATAAACCATGGGTGCAATGAATTGACCGAACCAGGTGACAAAACAAAGGTGCCAAAGTTGAGTTTTGTTTTAAATTTGATTAATTTTTCGTTTTTGTTTTTATTAAATTTCTTAAAATAGTTGATAAAAAAGACGGTATTTTGCTCCGGCTATTTTAAAGAATTGTTGAAATTCCTTAAGAAATTGATATTTAAACTATTTAGAAAACAAAAACATAACTTTCAAGACGTAAAATGGTAAAACTAAGCAGATTTTGTAAGTAAAAATGTAAATTTGATGAATTGGCGCCATTTTGAAGACGCCATTTTGATTTTTTTGAATAATCATATACATTTTTAAGGACAGTACTGCTACAATCAGTTTAAAATTAACAATCTATTTTTTAAAATTTTAAGTTCTTGTATGGTAACTAGTTTCCACGTACGATGTTGAATCTAAAACGCCACGTGTCATTAGAAAGAGGACATCAATACAAAAATTTTGAGCCATCTCACGTTTCTTTAAACTTCTCCAAATTTTGGTTGCAGCGGTTGGCCGTTTGACGTGGATCGTCCCATCTATATTTCAAAAAACAAAATGTGACAAAAAGAAAATTCGTAAACATTTCGTAGATTTAATTTCACGAATACATTAGTCATTATTAATTGAGCTTACTGAAATGACGATCTCAATGAATAACATTAGACGACACAAGCTGCTTAGGCCGTTTTTACCTTAGGACATCTTAGACCATGTGCTGCTCATTCTTCAATTGATGCAGCGTCATCTTCTGGAGAAACTCTTAATTTTTTTCAACATATTCAAATTGTAAATTGTAACAATTATACGCATTTTTGGATATCGGTTTTAAAGCCAAATCGGCTATAAGACCTTTAAGAATCGCAGATTTTTATAATACTTTAACTGAAATTCCTTTAGACCAGACACGCAAAACTGTAACACAACTTGGAGCAAAATGTTTAGCGAAGATAAGGCAAAAGGAAGACAAGGTTTATCGATGCTTTAAATCTCTTTGCAGTCTAAATAAAAAAAATAAAATAAAAAATTCCGCATCCAAATCAAATACGAATTCGTCGTAAAGGAAAGAGTTTTGAGTATGAATCACAAGGTAATATAATATTAGATCTTACACAATAGTAGATTGTATTACTAGTGCGAATGCGTTTTTTAAACAAGAGTTAGTTTGCAGCACGCCCGTTGGGAGTGCTGCAAAACTCGCGTTTGGAAAACGCATTCGCACTAGTAATACACACAATTTTTTGTAACAAATGCATAAAATTTATAACTATTTATTTAATTGTTAATTTAATCATTTATTCAACAAAGTTATGAACAAATTTAAGATATTTAAATAATTAAAGTGCGCCATCTTCGTTGTAATAGTTGTAAATTATACTAGCTCGAAAAAATAAACATAAGAATCCAACTACGAGTTTTATAAAAAAACATAGTAATCCAAATAAGAGCTGTCAAAATTGTAAACTTTGAAAACCCAAATAAATTGTTTTTTCTTGCAATTCAAATGATGCAATGTGTTTAAGTTGTTTTTAATATATGGTAAGTTATTTAAATTATTATTTTGATATTTTAGTGCTATTAAAATATCATATATAGGATAGATTTAACTACAAATCTCACATGCAGGCGGCTGCGTGCCAGGTATACAAAATATTTTGTGGTCATACGTGCGGAAAAATAGATTTTTCTTTTATTCTATTCTAGTACAAAATTGAATATTTTTTATGCATGTGTTCCAAAAAATGTCTTTTTCTTCAAACTAATTGTGCTTTTAATATATTAGAAGAACAAATTATTCTTATGGATGAGCACAATGATGATATCTGGCTTTTTATATAATATATTTGATTTAAAAAACTAGGTCAGGGATTACATTTCAAAATGATTGGAATGAAGAACTAGTTTTGACGAACTTATACTGATGCGGAAACGATGTTAATAATATAGAACTACCAAGTTTCATCTAATTCGATTATCAGGTACAGGTACTATTGAGATTTCAAAAAAACAGGTGCTCGGGACAGTCCCACCGCTTTGTTCAATATCGCTCGAAAACTAATCAGTTCCTTGCCATACATATTTGCATCTTTTTCCAAAGTGTCATCAAAATTCATTCACGAACGAATGTTGTATGCTCCCAACAAACATTGAAAAAATTGTGACACAGTAAACAGGTGTTAGGGAGACCCCCCTCCACTTATTCTAATATTTCCCCAAAAACTAATCAGTTATTTGTCATTTCAGTCTCCATCTTTTTTCAAAGTGTCACTAAAATTGATTAATGAATGAAGTCTGTATGCTCCCAACAAACTGTGAAAAGTCAGCAGTTGTATGGTATACCCCCCGCCACTTTGGTCAATGTGTCCCAAAAGATGATAATTATCTTCTCGCACAAATTGAAACCTTTTCCATAAGTTTCATCATAATCACTTTATTATTGTAGGCTGTAGTGTGCATAACGTCACTGAAAAACTTCAAAAAATTACAAAAAAAAATGTTTTACCAGAAGTGAAAAACCAGAAGTTGGGATGCAGAACCGTTGTAAACCGTACTAAATGCTTATGTACCAAGTTTCATCCAATTCGATTATCAGGTACAGATGTTATTGAAATTTCAAAAAACCAGGTGCTCCGGACACCACTGACTACTATGTTCACTATCGCTCAAAAACTGTAATCAGTTCTTTGCCATACATATTTGCATATTTTTTCAAAGTGTCATCAAAATTAATTCACGAACGAATGTTGTATGCTCCAAACAAACATTGAAAAAATTGTGACACAGTAAACAGGTGTTAAGGAGGCCCCCACCACTTATCCCAATATTTTATTATTTTGTTTTTCCTCAATTTACCCCGTTTGATTGAATATAATTTTTATTATTAAATCTATATATTTCGGGCTAGGCCCATCTTCAGGATTATTAATAAAAATAATAAAAAATTATATCACAATAAGAAAATAAAGTTTTTGACATAAATTATATAAACAAAAAACGATATACAATTTAACATGAGTTACTATGTTATAATTAACTTAAAAAATGGTAATCAAGTGAAAAGCTTAAAGTTACTTTAAATTTTAGAACAATCGGATTAAATTAAAATAATTATTCGAAAAATCCTTCTTATCACTTTTAAAATTACAAATTGTTTCCTCATTTTTTATGATTTGGCACACCTCGTGTATCTGTAATTTAGTTTTATTTCTTTCCTTAGCCAAAATTTGAACATCATCGAATTTAAATTCATGTTTATTTTCTATAGAATGTTTAGCAAGTGCAGAACAATTATTAGTAACTGAAGTTTTTTTAGAATCATATTTATGTTGATCCATACGAACACCTAATTTTTGAATTGTTTCACCAATATATGTTGTGTTACAGTTATTACAATCAACCTTATAAACAACACCACTATGTTGTTCTTTAGGTATTTTTGATTTTGAATTTGTAAAACTATAACTATTTTTATTTTTAGGCCTCATAGCCATTTTAATATTAGGAACAAACTGTGAACAAGAGCGAGAAAGTGTTTCGCTTAGACCCGGAACATAAGTTAATGATGCATATTTATTTAAATTTTCATTATTTGATACCATATTATTAGCTGTTTGATCAAGTGATAGATAATTATAACTATGACCCAATTGATTTAAATTAGTATTACGAACCTGACTAATCATTTTATCAATTAAACTTTTAGGGTAGTTATTAGTACGAAGTATGTTATAAATTATTTTTAAATTATCATTCCAAAAGTTTATATGGCTATGTCGAAATATTTTTCGAATAAAAGATTTAGCTACATTTAACTTCATATTACGTGGATGTGTAGAATAGTAATTTAATAATCGATTAGAAGCAATCTCTTTATGATACCAATTAGTTATAATCTTTCCATTATCCAAATAATGAATACTTAAATCCAAATAATTTAATATGCTATTTTGTTCAACTTCATATGTGAATCTGATTTTAGGATCATACGAATGCAATGCATCAAGGACCATTTGTATTTTATTTTCAGGAATAGATGTAATATGGTCATCAACATATGAATACCAAAAAAGTGGAGTAAAATCAATTTTAAGTAATGCTTGATTTATGACATCATCAAGAACACATTGTACCAAAATTGGTGCTAAACTAGACCCCATAAATAAACCATTCTTCATTTTCATAAATTTTTCTTCATATTTAAAGTAGTTACAATCAATCAAACAAAAACTTAAAAGATTCAGAAATTCTTTCTTAGGAATTTTTGTATTTGTACTAATGCATTCATCAAAATCTCTTTCAATTATTTTTAATTTTTAATGCCAATTGAGGTGAGATATTTGTAAAACAGTTAGTTACATCAAATGAAATCAATTTAAATTCTTCAGGAATATTTTGTTTGATAATTTTCTTAACAAATTGTGTAGAATTTTTTAAAGTATATTTAGAAGTAAACGAAACTCTCAAAACTCTTGACAGAAATCTAGCCAATTTATAACATGGAGAATTTATAGTAGAGATAACTGGACGTATATTTCTATTAGGTTTATGTATTTTAATTTGACCAAAAATACGAGGAGGAATTGAAATATAAGTTTTGAGATTCTTAGCCATTTCTTGTGTAATATATTGGTGTGTTTTATTATTCAATGTACTAATCAATCTATTATTTTTTCTTTCAAGTGTTGCCGTTGGATCAATACGTAATATCTCAAAACTCTCATCATCATTTAGTAATTGATTCATTTTATCTTCATATTCAGATAAGTTAGCAATAATTGTAATATTACCTTTATCACTTGTTGAAATGTGGATATCTGGATTTTCCTTTAAGAACTTAGTTGTTTTTTTCATTGCCATTAAAAGGAACTTATCAATACGATTAAATTTTGTTTTATTTTTTATATGATTTGTGATAATATAAGTCAAATGAGAACGCATTTGCTTACGTAAATGATCATCAGTATATTTTGAAATAATAAACTCTATGTCAGCAATTAATTCTAATGTTGGTATTTGTTTAATGGGAAGTGTAAATTTAGGACCCAAACTCAAAAGAATCATCATCTCCTTTGGTACATCTTTATCTGATATATTTTGAATAAATTTTTCATCTAAATTAATATTTTCCAATGTTTCTTGTTCAAGTTGTAAACGTACAAATTTAGTGTACAAATGTTTATTATTTTGTGTAAGAAATTCATTAAATTGTATTGTTTCTTGTACATCAGGTGCGCAAAAATCCTTAAGATATTTTATATTAAAATTACAGTCAGCAATTTCAGCATTTAAAATCACTTTATTTAGTTGTTGCACAGCATTATTAACTTTAGAATGTGCTTCTTTACATTTTGAATTAATCGAAATTCGTTGTGTTTTATGTAAAATAAAAATTGGAGTAATATTCCATCTTCTACATTTAAGCAAAAACACAAGACGCGCCATTTGATAAGCTAATTTTTTAATACTAATCAATTCATTTTGATTAGAGATGTTTAGCTCATTAGACATATTTTGTCGCGAAATATCCATTTGGTTTGAGAGTGGATCACAATTCATATTATAAACTTGTATAATATAACTTAATATTTCAATTCCTCCTCGTATTTTTGGTCAAATTAAAATACATAAACCTAATAGAAATATACGTCCAGTTATCTCTACTATAAATTCTCCATGTTATAAATTGGCTAGATTTCTGTCAAGAGTTTTGAGAGTTTCGTTTACTTCTAAATATACTTTAAAAAATTCTACACAATTTGTTAAGAAAATTATCAAACAAAATATTCCTGAAGAATTTAAATTGATTTCATTTGATGTAACTAACTGTTTTACAAATATCTCACCTCAATTGGCATTAAAAATAATTGAAAGAGATTTTGATGAATGCATTAGTACAAATACAAAAATTCCTAAGAAAGAATTTCTGAATCTTTTAAGTTTTTGTTTGATTGATTGTAACTACTTTAAATATGAAGAAAAATTTATGAAAATGAAGAATGGTTTATTTATGGGGTCTAGTTTAGCACCAATTTTGGTACAATGTGTTCTTGATGATGTCATAAATCAAGCATTACTTAAAATTGATTTTACTCCACTTTTTTGGTATTCATATGTTGATGACCATATTACATCTATTCCTGAAAATAAAATACAAATGGTCCTTGATGCATTGCATTCGTATGATCCTAAAATCAGATTCACATATGAAGTTGAACAAAATAGCATATTAAATTATTTGGATTTAAGTATTCATCATTTGGATAATGGAAAGATTATAACTAATTGGTATCATAAAGAGATTGCTTCTAATCGATTATTAAATTACTATTCTACACATCCACGTAATATGAAGTTAAATGTAGCTAAATCTTTTATTCGAAAAATATTTCGACATAGCCATATAAACTTTTGGAATGATAATTTAAAAATAATTTATAACATACTTCGTACTAATAACTACCCTAAAAATTTTAATTGATAAAATGATTAGTCAGGTTCGTAATACTAATTTAAATCAATTGGGTCATAGTTATAATTATCTATCACTTGATCAAACAGCTAATAATATGGTATCAAATAATGAAAATTTAAATAAATATGCATCATTAACTTATGTTCCGGGTCTAAGCGAAACACTTTCTCGCTCTTGTTCACAGTTTGTTCCTAATATTAAAATGGCTATGAGGCCTAAAAATAAAAATAGTTATAGTTTTACAAATTCAAAATCAAAAATACCTAAAGAACAACATAGTGGTGTTGTTTATAAGGTTGATTGTAATAACTGTAACACAACATATATTGGTGAAACAATTCAAAAATTAGGTGTTCGTATGGATCAACATAAATATGATTCTAAAAAAACTTCAGTTACTAATAATTGTTCTGCACTTGCTAAACATTCTATAGAAAATAAACATGAATTTAAATTCGATGATGTTCAAATTTTGGCTAAGGAAAGAAATAAAACTAAATTACAGATACACGAGGTGTGCCAAATCATAAAAAATGAGGAAACAATTTGTAATTTTAAAAGTGATAAGAAGGATTTTTCGAATAATTATTTTAATTTAATCCGATTGTTCTAAAATTTAAAGTAACTTTAAGCTTTTCACTTGATTACCATTTTTTAAGTTAATTATAACATAGTAACTCATGTTAAATTGTATATCGTTTTTTGTTTATATAATTTATGTCAAAAACTTTATTTTCTTATTGTGATATAATTTTTTATTATTTTTATTAATAATCCTGAAGATGGGCCTAGCCCGAAATATATAGATTTAATAATAAAAATTATATTCAATCAAACGGGGTAAATTGAGGAAAAACAAAATAATAAAATATAAAATTTTAAACCCGGCTAAACAAGTTTATAATATGTATCCCAATATTGTTCACTCTCGCTCAAAAACTAATCAGTTCGTTGCCATACATATTTGCATCGTTTTCAAAAGTTTTATCAAAATTCATTCATGAACGAATCTAGTATGCTCCCAGCAAACATAAGAACATGGTGGAAAAACCACCTGTTGTATGGTATGGTACATTGGATAAAGGGGATCCAATGTACTCCAAAAGCTGATAAAATCTTTTTCATGTTCCTTGAAAGCCTTTACCAACGTTTCATGAAAATCGATCGGTAATTTTAGGCTTTAGTAGGGATAAACACCTGAAAAAATTTTTTTAACCGGAAGTTGGTATGCAGAAATATTGGTAACAGTACTAAAACCTTATATACCAAGTTTCAATAAGATCATAAGCCGGGATTAGAAGTTATTGAAGATTTAAACTTAGAGGTGTTCGGGAGACCCCCCCGGCCTTTTCGCCCAAATTTAAAATGAATCCAGATCTTCCATTTTCAAGTGAACCTGGATCATTTGCCAAAGTTTCATCAATATCCTATGCAGGAAGGTCACCCACGGAAGGTCCTTTGTTCTTTTGTAATGATAATCGTGCAAGTGGCTTCGAACGCCGTGGTGAATGGCAGGTCATCTGCATACAACTTGTTATAGCAAGGTAAACAATTTAACATTTTCTCTAACTGTACTTTGATGTCGGCTATCCTTAAGATTAATCACAAATAGACTATATACCTTGTTTTGCTATCGTTCCGAACAGGAGTTACTTTCTTGTCTGTACTAACTAGTTTGCACATAAACTGAAAAGGACGGTTCATTTGAAGTTCTCTAGTTTTTTTATAAATTGTTGTATACTTGTATCATGTATGGCAACATTTTCTATTATTAGGTTCAATATCTCCTGTTCTAACATTGTGAAAAATAGTTTGTATATCCAACAATTATTATGCTTTCTGATGGACATTTATCTAAGCCATAGGTAGTATTTCTTCTGATTACATCATGTATCGTGAAAGAGAGTCAAATCTGATTCGTTATCTACAAAGCACTCTTCCTTTGCATTTTTCATCGCCCATAATCCTATCCCGACACTTTGCATCTTTACAATTTTTAAAGAAAATGTGAGTTTAGATTTTCCAGCATTGTGGGCTATTTCTTGGTAGCCACTCAGCACTTAAGGAATCGTGATCGTCTCTTTTTTGCCATAATTTAATTCGTTACCAATCATCTCCTTGTGTAGGACTATTTCGGGTCAGGTGACTAAATATTTGTCATCGTACTGTGCACAAAGCACATTGTGACACTATTTTATTTATGACACTATTTTATCCTTTAGAAATTAAGTTCACTCGACGAAGTAACTTCGTCGACTATTGCTTCTACTCACACAGTTACTAGTGGTGTTCCCCACCTTGTTTTTTATTATTATTATTACTGTCACGTTTTTCACGCAATACAGGGGCCCTATTCCCGAACACATAAATGTCATCACAATATTGTAAATTCACACAATATTGTGAATTTCGTATTATGTAACACCAATTTGGTGAAAATTCAACACAATATTGTGGATCTGACAAGAACAATATAGTTACTGTCAAAATCACAATTTTGCTTTATGTTTTGTGCGTTGATTTTTTTATACAAATTTTATCGATTGGCGTAAAAATAATTTATAACGCAAAATTAATTCTTTAATAGTATTAAATAATCATATTTTTATATAAATATCATTAAAACATATTTATTTATTAAATATATTTTTATTTTATTTTGCATCTTTTAAGATTAAAAATGTTAGTTGTCAAAAGTACGAATCTAGTACCAAAAATCTGTTATAATTTTGTAAAAATTTGTTATAATTTGTTTGACACAAATATGAGTTACAGATTACCATTTTTAAACAAAGTTGTTAAACATTTTGGTGAAATTGACAATATTGTCGATTGACAAATATGTGTTCGGGAATAGGGGCCCAGTAAACAGTATTTCCGAAAAATAATATTCCTTCAACAGCATCAGAAACTATAACGATTTAAATTTCAGTATACACAGCGTCCAAAAATATATTCAAAAATTTTTTATTCAATACCACTTAAAGCTTTATTTCCTAACATTTAAACTATTTAAATTCACTTTACTCGGTTTAATGTTCACAATGCAGCGTTTCGTTTACAATTAATTTTCTTTGTTTACAATATGCAAGTCAAAATTATACTATCCTTTGTTCTGCAAAAGGAATTTCTTAAAGAAAATTTTAATCCCCATCGAGATTGTTACAGGTAAATTCAACAGTGCAAAAAAACTCGAAAAATTCTGAGAACTTTATTTCATGTGTTTGTGTTTGCGACTTTTCCTCTTGGAATTTGAAACAAATGTTGATAACAGTGATTTTACTTTTGTAATTGAAATATTGTATAGGGTGAATTGAGGTTGAATACAATATTTTTTTATGTTTCGTTGCGATTAACCAGAATCACAACATTATTATCTCAGTCTATTTGCAATTCTATACGTAAAAAGAAAATAACGAACTAACATATCAGAGTCCTCTGACATGATAAGACAAATTATTATTGGGGTTGCTAGGTAGCAAAAGTTTCCGATAGGAACACTGCTATGGCCTATTTGCTAGTCGACTCTACATGGTTTAGATGGAACGGCCGTTCATTAGACCACGAATATTGGATATAGAATGTTGGATATTGGAAGTTTGATAATGGATGTTCAATGTTGAATGGTGGAGTTGGAGTTGGATGTTGAATGTTGGATGTTGGTTTTTGGATGTTGTATGTTGGATGTTGAGTTGGATTTTGGATGTTTGATGTTTGATGTTCGATGTTGGATGTTGAATGTTGAATGTTGGATATTGGATGTTGAATTTTGGATGAGGGATGCTAGACTCTGGATGTCAGATTTTGGGTGTTGGATGTTGGATGCTGGACTCTATTGGATTTTGGATGTCGGATGTTGTATGTTAGATATTGGGTGTTGGATAATGGATATTGGATGTCGATTGTTGGATGTGGTATGTTGGATGTTGGATGGTAGATATTGTATTTTGGAGGTGTTGGATATGTTGGATGTTGGATGTGGGATGTTGGATGTTTGATGTTGGATGTTTGATGGATGTTAGATGTTGGATGTTGGATAGTGGTTGTTAGTTGCTGGATGTTTATGTTGGATGTTATATGTTGAATTCTGAATGCTGAATGCTTGACTCTGAATGTGGAATATTGGATGTTGGATGTTTGATGTTGGATGTTGAATATTTAATGTTGGATGTTGGATGTCGTATGTTGGATTTTGAATGTTGGACCCTGGACGTTGTATATTGGATGTTGGATGTCGGATATCGGATTTGGGATGTTGTATGTTAGATAGTGGGTATTGGAATTTGGATGTTAGGTTTTGGATATTGGATGTTGAATATTGGATGTTGGATATTAATGTTGGTGCATTGAATAAGCAATCAAACATTATTATATTACCATAACTTACATTTTTCTTCTAATTTTGCTATTTATATAAAATCTAAAGTTAAAATAACAATAAAAATGAACAAAACATGGAAAATACGTTTTTAACATTAAACATATAATTTAACGATATCAAACTATCATCATTATCATGTAAAATTTACTTTCTTTTCTAAAAAAAACTTTTTGTTTTCTGTTTTTCTTAACCTGTTCTTAGTCTTAGCTATAAACTTAAACAGCATAAAAATCACAATAAAACGATTTAAATTTATTTATAAGAAAGGTAGGTTATTAGGTTATATATGAAATTCTTGAAATACTTTTAGATTTTTTTCCACCTTACTATTATATTTACATGTTTTTTTATTCTCTTTGTTTTGTTTATATTGCATTTGATTTTGATACCAAAGTTCATTATGTCGGTAATTTGTTATTTTATCGTGCTCATGATTATCGATTTCTGTTTTTGGTTTTGTTTAAGTAAAATTAAAAGTGATTTCTCTTACTAAAACAAAACAAGAAAAACATAGATTTAATGGAGTTCAAAGTGGAATATAGCTTTAATGCTGATTCTCACAATTTTGCGGTTAAAGTTTGGCTACGAACAAGTATCTGGTATATATTGGTTTAGAAATATAAATAATTACCGAGCATTATTTCTTAGTAGTAGCTTCTAGAAATCTTGACATTATAGCTAATAACTACATCCGAAGTTGTCAGGCGACGAAATTGTTTGAAGAATATAGACTTGAATTGATTATAGGACGCATCTGACTGAAGCAAAGAAATTAATTTCCATCTTGCAAAATACTTGTATTCTAACAACAAAATAAATGCTGAGCTGAAAACAAATTTCTTAGATAACTTAGCTTAGATAACATATCACCCGTTCAAAGGTTTTTAACAAGCTGGACATCTAATTTGTGGTTGTATAACTAAATTTTATATTAATATTAATAAAACCGCCTTGCTCGTTGGGTGTATAAACTACCAGATACACTTTACCTTGATTTTAAAAAAATATCATAAAACTTATTTACAAAAATGTCAAAACCGTCAACAGTTTTGGGATCAAAATTTTGTAAGAAATCAACTTAGAAATTAAGTAAGTTCATGTTTCCATATAGGTTCGTTGAAATCGGTTATAGGTTTTAAGGAAATATCCGAATGGCGATTATTCTGCGTTGTTCGTATCCAAAACGTACGGTTTTTTACATTTTAAATTCTCGATAATATGTACTTACGGAACAACATATGCAATCAATTTGATTTTGTACAAAATCTACTTCGCAGTTCAATATTTTAAAGCGGCTACGTTTATAAATTCTAAAACAGATAAATAAAATCAATTATTTGAAGACACATGTTCATATAGAAACAGATACACAGAAGTACATTTTTTTTGTCTATCTAACAACAATAACAACAAAAATATATAACATATCAAAACATATTACTATAAACAAAATAGTTAGTTTCGGTTAACGATACAATATTTTAATCAGCACCAATTGGACACTTCCGAAGTCACAGACTAAAATTTTTACTTTCATAATATAAACAGAAATAAAAAATAACAACAATTATTTTGTGTTAGTTGTGTCCAAACAAATTTCTAGAATTTTCTAATATGTATTTATGTTTATCTTTTCTTTACAGAAAATCGCTCATGGTTCTACAAAGTGTTCATGAGTGGTGGTATAAATCGTGATGATCCAGATAATCCAATCGATAATAAAGATCATTTGTTAATGCATTTCTTTAGGGAACAAGTTGGAGCTTTTATAAATAACGGATGGACGAAAGCTTTTATATTGATTATATTTGCTTCATATTTAGGCGGCGCATGTTTTGGTTTAACGAAAATTAAGGAAGGATTAGAAAGGAAAAAATTATCAAAAGCTGATTCATATTCGGTTAAATTTTTTGATCTAGAAGATGAATACTATAGAGAATTTCCATATCGGATACAGGTAAGAAAGTTTCATGTATGTTTGATTGCAGCCTCAAGTTTTAACCCCAAGGCTTTTGCATACCATAGAGGATTTCGTTGGTTTATTGACACAGTTTTCATATACGTTCTTCACAGGAGCTTGTTCTTGTAGTAGACTGGATAGTTCGTCTCCCCAGTTGAAATTTCAAAGATTGATGGCAACAAGATAATTTGAAAAAACGTCAATCAGCGTGACGTAATCATGATTTGCCTTACAGCATATGTAGTGAAACCGCTGACAAGCAAACACAATTTCCAACAATTTATTTACGATGTTAACCACTTTTGATTGGGTACAAGGTGTGTTCGTGAAGTAAATGTTATCGAATGGCCATGTTGTATGATAACAGATCTGTAACCATTTTGTGTCGCAATAGACAATTTAGTTCTCCGATATTAAAACTACAACAAACTTTTGAAATCTTCTGCGTGGTTTTATGTCGATACAAATTTTATGTCCTTTCTTATCTGGTAATATATTTTGAATAAAGTTTTACCTTCCGTTGTTGATATTGAATTTTTTATGTCGGAGACAAAAATTTTGAGTTTTGACACATTTCAGAAGCAAGCTATTTCAGCCAAATGGTTCGTGATTGGTTTGTTATCTATCTTTTAATGAATATTCGCTTCTTACAATGAAGCATTTTCTTTTTAATGCAAATGCATAACTTCCAGAAAATTCCTGAAATACTTTGTTGCATTTTTCAATAATCAGTTTCCGATTTGCTCATTGCATCCCTCGCCTTCCATTCAACCATGTGTTAAAATTTGCATAGTTAACGTTCACCGTAGTTGAAACAAAAACAATTGATTGCAGCAATCAACGTTGGTTTCGATTTTCGACTGGTCACAATTTCATTCTGCACCATTGCTGATTTTGAAACCAATTTGCGTTTATTTGCATTCGTTGTCTTGTTTGTTTTAACAGTGTAACTATCACGTGCTAACTCTTCATCAATTTCAATTGTTCAAAATTTTGATAGCGTAACATTCGCCTCTATATATGATGCTCCGCCAATAACATGCAAAATCACAATGACTTGCGTGTGTTCGGTTTTCCACTTCAAATTCCATGAATGTTTTTCGCTTTTTTGTGTAGCTAATTTGTATGATTCCATGGCAATACTTTGATGACAACGCTGAATGAATTTTTTTAATATATTCTTCAATTTACGCTATATTACCCTATAACCAGCTCTAACTACCGAGCAATCCATATTGTGTATTAAAGTTTTGATACAGCATGTTGTAGATATTTACATCTTATGTGGCAACTGCCAATCAACCAAATGAGCAATCTCATGCATAGCACCAAGTTCGATTTTACAATCGTCGGATTTGTTTGCTGTTACTCTGGTTCTCAATATCCAACACTTCCAATTTGTTGGACTAAAGGCACAAAAATTAATTTACTCTTCACTCTTTTGTGAAATTGAATCTAGCTATTTCTCTGGATATAACTGCCCTGTAGGCGTGTTGACTATCCTAGCATAGCTGATCTTTCCATGTATTAGTTCATATGTGGTTTTTCAATAGCTTTTTCATAGTGGTCCATGAAGTTATATTGATTGGCGCTATAAGATTTCGGTTGAGTTTAGATAAACCCTTATTTTTCGTTTTCGAAATGGATATCTCTTTGGTCGTTCTCCATGGTTCTGAAATATTTTCAAGTGCCAGAGTACCTGCCGAAAATGTCCATGATTTGCACCAAAAGACGCTTCTGTCTCCATTGTAAGAAAGCCGAGAATTTACCGTCTATATCATTAGTGATTTGAATCTGGATTCAATCTATGAAATTTTTCATGATCTTAACGTTGACAACACGCGTCCTTCGAACGTTTTAGTGATTGTATTGCACCCTGTCTTAGACTAGTGATAAAGTTCTTTGCGTTTTGAATATTGAGTGTGCTTTGTTTTTCTTTTTTTGTTTGTATTATTCAAATTTGAGCATATGCCTCCAGTGCCGCTGATAAGGGTTGTTTTTTACGTTGTACCACTTTACCAGCTCCGTGAATCGCGAACAGCGAATGGGCTTCGTTTCAACTATTTGTATGACTGGTTAGAAATACATAAATACAAAAATTGTGCATGTTTTTCTTAATCATAATTGAATTTGGTGTAGTATCTGTCACTGTTTGCAAGGCTCTTAATTTTGTAAATCTAAAATCTCTATTTAAGCGTGAGCTGAAGGTATTACCTAGTGATTGTTTTAGTCACTACAGATGTCGTAGTTTTATTGTGGTGGTCCGTAACGTAACTTGAGCAACCACAGGTTTTCTACTGCCTTCATCAAGGATTGTAAGGAAAACTTGACACTATCCTCTGGACTCGGTAGCGTTAGTGATGTTATCACCACGATGTGTGACAACTCTTTTGTTTGGATTTAAAAATACATAGGTTATTTTTTTTTTGTTGGGGCAGCTATGTCATAGCCTGATATGTATACTGCTAAGTCCATTATGCCATCCTCATGTTCATGAGCTGAAGATCTTTTTGGAAAAATCTAACATCCTTGACAGAATCTTCTTGCTTGATCCTTACATACTACTTTGCAGCCATGAGAGAACCAAACAATTTCTCACAATGTAGTCTCAGTCTTAACAGAAATCCGGTAATTTGGTGACTTGCAACTCGGGGGAACATTTTGGAGATTTTGCAACCTTCTGTATTCCTCCTTTGGTAGCTGATGCATCGCAGGAGAAACTGTTCGACCAAGGATCTTATCCCTTCTTTCTATATACCAATTGTTGGTCTAGGGCCTATGAATTTCCCTGAAAAAGTCTTTGCGAACTCTTTAGCATTTTCGTTCCCGAGCTTTCTCCTGTGTCGTGGTATCAATACTATTGATTTGCATAGTCCACCACTCGTTTCAATTCCGACGTAGACGGAGACTAATGAAGTCGTATGAAAAATTGGCAGCAACAATAAGCAGCCACCCATTCTCTATAGGTGATCCGTAACTGAGCATTCCGACGATTAAATCAGTTGAGAATAACCCAGCCAGAAGATGCATATCAAGACTTAAATATGATGCCATGCCGGTTCTGTTTTTTAAGACCACCTTTATACAAAACGTCCCAGCCCTGGAAATACCGGATACTCTGTTTTTAATGATGTTTGGTTCCTGAACTTTTGATATTTTTGTGTGTAAATTTTTAGCAAGTGAGGTCAAGAAATTATTTTATGTTGCAGATTAATTTTTCGAAACTAAAGTTTTTCCATTGATAAAATAACAGTGGTACCGTGGCCGCTTCACGTCCCAATTAGATATTTCTTTCGCTATTATCATTGAAAAGAATGTACAGAAGGTTTCCGTCGACCGAGGTATTATCCTTAACCAAATACTTGCCCTGTATCTTCATTTTAACGTCAGAGACTAAGGTTTTTTAGATTTTGATCTATGAGGACATTGCAAATCAACCTCAAAGCCTTGCTCCTTCTCATGGGATGCAGCCTAAAATTGCTTTTACCAACTAGTTCAGTGAGAAGACGTTTGAACATCGACAATAAAGTGTCTCTTCTTTTATCGACACCCCTTCAAACACGGACAGAGTTATTTGTTTCTATAAATCTTCAAACAGGCGTTGTTGGCTCAAATTGCTTTGGTCCTGGCTGATTTTTCCATCGACTGAATCAACAATTCTGACTAGCTCTCTTTTAGCCGCACTAGCATAGCTTGATGCAGCTTTGTTCGGACCCGTTTTGTCATCGACTTCGATGAAAACGTTGAAGAATTATTACGTGAAGCCTTCCGCTTGTTTGCTTCAACATCTCACAGTAAAATGTCTTGCAATCTGTTTGTATAGGATTTGGATCACCATCACCTATACAACGGCTCGCTTTGTCACTTTGAACCAGGGTGATTGGTAGATGAGTCTATTCGATCATCACAGCCCACGTCTATGGAAAACGTTGTTGCAGAGATACCCTTAGAGGTAGTATCTTGGTCTGTAATACCTGTTCGCATTGGAGTGTCAAGGGAGTCTTAGTTTTTCTCCTTTTCCTCCTCACTGAACAGCAGCCATTTTTCTCTTCCTCTTTTTCCCAACTAATATTGGTCACAGAAGCAGCCTGCTTTGGAAAAATCACCAATTTCTTCTGTACCGAATGGAGACTTTCCAGAGACTGTTTAAGTTTTTAAGCGCCAAAGTGACACGATCCGAAAATTTCCACTAGCCCCCAAAGCAGAGGTAGAGTTACTATCAGATTTTGACTTTGCGAACGTTTCTCCATTTGGTTCTTTGTTGTGGAATTTCGGTATTTGTGTGTGTTGGTGTTTTTGTTTTTCTTTATGTTATTTAATTTGATTTTCACGTTAATGTCAAAAGAACAGTCGAGTTAAACAGAACCACTTTGCTTGACCAAGTCAGGAGACTGAATTCTGAGTGGTGCCGTTAGCGACTGATAAAGATCTCTAGCAGTCAATCGAACCCTTGGCACGGCTGCTAACCACTGGATTAAGTGAGAGTGTTTGGTTCGAGGTCCGTATTTGATCTTTGAGATCTACCCTGCTAGCGATCGTTCTGTTAGTAAACAATAAAATCGGACCAAGGATTACGCTATCTATCACCTACGACCCACCTAATAGTTTACACTCAAAGCTTTGTGTAACATTTTAGTTCTAATTCGCACTTCTGAGCCTATACATGATTTAAGCCGGTATCTGAAGGAAATTGAAGCAAGTAAGTTCATTTTCATGACAAGGTAATGTATATTGAAGCGAAACATTGGTTACGCTTTACTTATTTTGCAAATTTTATGTTCAACGAAAATCCCGACAGTTGCATATATTATTGCACTACATAAATTATGCATAATTTTGTTTCATTATGCATAATTTATTTTAATTTCACCGCGTCGATTTTTTTTTCAATAATCTGAAACTGAATAATCAGATTTCCACGATCGATTGATCAAGGTCAAAATATTTTTCATTTAATTTTTATCAACCAACAAATTGGCACACACTTCCATATCAATATTCTGTAATATATAAAAAAAATAAAGTAAAGGCTATCAAATTTTATATTCAAAGATCGTAATTCTTATCTATATCGGTTATAAAGAATATTGAATGTGATCAGTGATCACCTTTATATATATTATAAGTTTTTATTTCTTGTCATTTCTAAGGTGTGCTAGCTTAGACTATTTGTTTACTTTATCCGATTTATTTTAAGGTTGATTATCACAAAAGTAAATCGTAAAATATAAGTTGGGAAACAAAACGAACTGATCGAACGGACTCTGTAATTTTTTGTACTCGCTCTGTACTCCTTCCTTCACACATCCCAATTTTCTCTACTATTTAACTCAACCTTTTTATTTTATTTTCAGCTTATTATTACCGGCGATTACAACTACTCTGATCCCATAACACAAATGGAAATCGAAGAGCTTCTAGTACAACTTGAGAATACATCATATATCACAAATCCTCTTTACACTGAATCATGGTTAAGATCATTCCTCTCCTATGTCGAAAGGAATAATGATTATCTAAATTTAACACTTGACAGTGAACAATCATTCCTAGCCGCACTTAAAGAGGTAATATTAAATTGAAATTATAATCGAAATAATAAAAGTTAAATTAATTTTATTTCAGATTTGGCTATTTCCAGAAAACCCTTTCTCGCTAGATGTTAAATTCAATGATGACAACACAAAAATATTAGCATCTCGATTTTTAATTCAAGCATTAAATATAACCGACACAAATCATGAAAAAGAAATGGTTAAAGATATTCGTCAAATTTGTAAAGACTCGCCGATCAATGCAACCGTCTTTCATCCGTATTTTGTGTTCTTTGATCAATTCGAATTAGTGCGACCGACGGCGGTACAGAGCATGGTTATAGGAGCTTTGATTATGATGGTTGTTTCATTTATATTTATTCCAAATATATTATGTTCGTTGTGGGTTGCGTTCAGTATTGTTTCGATTGAATTGGGTGTCGCTGGTTATATGTCGTTGTGGGATGTTAATTTAGACTCAATTTCTATGATCAATTTAATTATGTGTATCGGATTTTCTGTTGATTTTACGGCTCATATATGTTACACTTATATGTCATCGAAAGAAGAAACGCCGGATGAAAAGGTAAAAGAAGCATTGTACTCTCTCGGCCTGCCAATTGTCCAAGGATCATTTAGTACAATATTAGGAGTAGTTGCATTATTATTAGCGGATAGTTATATATTTTTAGTATTTTTCAAAATGGTGTTTTTGGTCATTTTCTTCGGTGCAATGCATGGATTATTTTTATTACCCGTTTTGTTGTCACTGTTTGGACCAGGATCATGTACAAAACGTTCAAAAGAACCAAAACAATCATCAATTGACAAAACATTTCCACATCCCTATTGTATTTCCCGGCCACAGTTGGCGTTAACAAACAATTTTGGCAAAACATTTCTTGGTACTCCATACAAAGCTTACGGTGATGAAAAAGACTTAGGATTAGGTACATCAGGTGAAGATTCAAGTGAAAGTAGTAGTAGTAAATCACAACGACGACAAGCATTGGAGGATAAAAACACTAGACGTCGATATGAATTAGGTTGGCGACGATCATCTAATAATATATCAACACCAATTACAAGTCAATTTCAACCAGTTATAGATTTATATGGTCAAGAAACGGAGAGGTTATGGGGGAGCAAACGTTATGGTTTCGATGATTCTTATATTCAAACACAACCAAAACGTTACACATACGAAGCTGAAAACCAACGAGAACGTAGAAAATCAGACGAAAGTCGAAGAAATATGAAACTCGGTGAAACAATATATTATGATAATGAACGTCATAATAATGTTGTAAATAGTAATGGTAAATATGGGGTGTTCGATGAACGACGAAGATATTCGGATGAAAATAACTATCGAAGATCAAGTGACGAACGACAAGGTCGTCCAGCGACACGACGATATTCTCCACCTGAAGGTATTTATCGTCAAAACCCACATAGATCGTCATCACAGCATAATTTATATTACTCTAGACAACAACCACAAAGATCGTTATCAAATCACAGTTTAAGGCATGTTGGCGATATAAGATTTCCTTGATTAAACTTTTTTTTCGGTTATTTTTTAATGTTTTAGTTAATTTACAATAAGTGTACTTTTTGTTAGTGTTATAAATACTCATGTGCTAATTATAGTTTTTTTCATTATCTAAATTATATATATAATATGCATATGTACATGAATTATTTATAATTGTAAAATATAAAATAATGATGAATTCAATTAGATTCTGTTTAGTTTTATATAATTTTTGTAAAATTAATAATTTAAGTAAAATCTAGTCAGCAATATTACTGTTCTTAATTTTTAAATATCTTCAACTTGTTGGTTCGATCTAGACATTTAATTTATATGTTTTTTCCACTTTTTCGATTACTATAAATTACAATAAATTATATATTGAATTGAATAGAATCTCTTTAAATTCATCAAACTACCTTACCGTCACATTAATTTAATTTTTAAAACAATTTAGCAAATAGATTTTCTATTAATTTTAATAGTTTTTTTTATAGAATAGAAATTTATTTTTAATTTTTTACGATTGGATTGAAAAGATTTATTGATAATTGAAGTATTTTATTAATGTATACATTGGAACGGTTTCTGTGTTTACATTGACTAAAATAATCAAGTAATAAAATTGTTACTTTTATATGGAAGGGGTGGGCAATTGCCCAAATTGTCAAACCGATAATCTTTATTAGTTTGACGAGAAATTTATTTCAAAGTTTGTCAATTTCAGATTACATTTCAATCTTTCTATAACCCTTAGAACTATTTGTAGATAGAAAAACTACCTTTTAATGCAACATTTGAAAAAATTATTTCTTCAAATGCATAACGTTTTGTGTAGGAAAATTATTAAAATATTATTTTTATATTTTTATTATATAAATTTACGATGATAATTTTTATATTAATTCATTTAGTATGTAATGGTAAATTAGCTTTTATTTAAAACTAGTTAAAAAACCATCAAAAGCTGAATTTAGTAAAAATGATAAATTACAAAATAACGAATTTAAAAAATAGAAATATATATTTAAAACAATTTTTTTTCTCGAATATATTTTCATATGATAAGTTTTAGGAAAAACAAAATTATTTATGTAAAAAGAATGTCTTTTTTTTAAAATAAACGTATTAAAGCATATAATAAAAAAATGTCCGTTGTTTTTCAATTTAATCAGATGTAAATCAACAAATCAAATTAAATCAAATTTTAACCCCAAAATCATTTCTATGAGATTTCTTTGAGTCCCTGGTTAGGCGCCATTATGTATCATGTCACGGCGCACGGTATTGCAAATAGTCTATATAGTGAAAACACTAGCTGTCACCGACAAAAAATTACATTTGTACTAAAATAATGTGCATTATCCAACACACATTATGCAATAATTTTTTCTAATTTCCACCATATTATGTTCTTGGTTTGCAATTATATATAATACATGTTTCTATAAAAAAATTAACATACTCGATTACATCGATTATATAGATTTAAAACCTATAACTACGAAATCGTACCAATACGATACAAATAAGAATTGCTTATGTATGATTAAACACAAATTATTAAATCAAAATCTTGAATCTGCTTGATTTTCATAGCTGCTATTAGATGTTTCGAAAATTGCAAATTGGCATTTCTTTCCATATTCTTAGAAAACATTGATGTACCATGCCTTTGCAATGCACAATGCGGCCCTTTTTCTAATTTCAAAAAGCGTATGTTAGCCCTTTCTATATTTTGAATATTTTTAACGATATTTTTGTCCAACATTTTTGCTGAAAAATAACCTTAGTTCAAATTGGCGAACGTACTTTCCAAATCCCCTTTTGGGTTCGATCACTGATTAATAAGCACAAACACCAAGTTTTATTAAGTATTCAACACCGCTATTGTTTCATAACAACAGGACAACAATACAGCAAACAATATTCATATCTGAATATTCAATAGCTGATTAATTCCAATGGTTGCTTGTTCAAATTTTCAGTATAAACACGAGTCCAAAATAATATATAAAATGTCTCTCAAATAACACTTAAAACTTTAATCATAATTTAATTTCAGTTAACATAATCACTTAAACTATTAACACTGTCGCAGTTTAATTTATTTTACTTTACAACATCACCGTCTAAAAATAAACTACTTCTGTCTGAAAAAAACTGTTTAAATACTATCCCTCTGAATCTAGAAAAATCGATCGTTATTCTAAACATCTTTAATCCGGAATGTTCCTTTAAACACAATACGGTAAAATTTTTGTCCCTTAACAGTAAATACAACAACAATTATATTCATTTCATTAATTTTTTGTATTGTTTTGTTATGATTTTGCTATAACCTTATTAATATTGTAATAAACTTCGTCCAGAATGGGTTAATTTTATTTACTCATTCATTAATTAAAAGTTAACTCCTTTTTCAATCTTTTACTTGTATTGCAAATTGTATTGCATAAATTAATGTAAATTAAATTTGTTATACAAATGTTTACATTAATGAATTAAAAGGAGTTACCTAATACATTTTCCATAAATTAAATTTGAGTTCGCTAATACAAATGCAAGTATGAATGAAAACAGGTGTGGCCTATTTCAGATGTACGGACTACGTAGTATTGATTTCTAGTGGATTATAGAAGTTTCGATTTATTTATTTTTCGATATAAATAAGCAAACAAAAATATCAGATAGTCAGTTTTAATTTTGCAATTAAAAGTGTTTTACAAATATTCGAAAGTATAAGGAATAATCGGTGGCACTTGAGCCTGGGTGCTAATAGTGAAAGAATCTGAACTTTGTGGAATAGTAAATACAGATTTTACGATTCCGAATATTATTGATTCAAATTGTGGAAAAGCGGTGAAGTTTATTGTACATAAATTGGAGACCCTGGAATTTATTGTAAGGAAAAACGGAAGCTGCTGTAATTTGGTTGATAAATAAAGTTTGGGATTTTGTTAACTAAAGATCTGTCTTTTACTGTCGTGTTTGTTCAATAATCGAAAAGAACCAACCAAGAGTCGTTACAGTGGTGTCAGAAGTGGGATTATTGAAACAATGGTCAAGACAGTAAATATTAGTGATCTCAGCCAGACCCAGCTGAAGGATGAGTTGAAGAAAAGGAATGCTCCAATCCATGGAACGAAGGCAGAACTTGCATTCCGGCTGCGTAAAGTTTTAGAAGAAGCAGGCCAAAACACAGAGGTCATAGAAGTAGAGTCGGAAGAAGCTCCAGCTCAGAATGCCCCAGCAATTGATCCGATGATGGTGTTGATAAAAGAAATGATGGCCCGACAAGAGAAACTGGCGGCAGAACAAAAATTAGAGCAACAACAACAACTTGCTGATCTGATGGCCCGACAAGAGAAACAGGCAGCAGAACAAAAAGTAGAGCAACAACAACAACTTGCTGATATGATGGCCCGACAAGAGAAACTGGCAGCAGAACAAAAAGCCCGACAAGAGAAACTGGCAGCGGAACAAAAATTAGATCAACAACAACTACGTGAAGTAATCGAGTCACGTATATCCAGTGCGGAGGTTAAAATCAACAACATGGAAAGGGAGCTGCGGACAGTTACCGAAGAACAAGAGAAATTACGCAAACTTTCGAGTGAATTCCGCCAACTTTCGAGTGAATTCCGACAAGAAATAGCACAAGTGAAGTCAGGTAACATAATCAATCCATCAACTGCTTCAGCTCCAGCTAGAGTGAAAACACCCGCATTTGATGGATCTACATCGTATCAGATATTTAAGATGCAATTTGAGATTGCAACAACTGGGGTTGATCACCAGCAAAAAGCAAATGCGCTTATATTGGCATTGAAGGGACCTGCTGCTGAAATTTTGCAAACACTATCAGCGACAGAGCGTGATTACAGCAAGATAATGGAGGCCTTAGAAGTAAGATATGGGGAAAGTCATATGCAAGCTCTCCATCGCATGCAGCTCAAAACACGGAAACAAGGAGTCAGCGAAACTTTGCAAGAATTAGAGGCTGACATTGTGAGACTGGTAAATCTGTCATATCCAAACTATAACGCGGAACACCGAGACGAACTGGCAGCTGATACATTTATCAATGCTCTTCGAGATGTACAAATGAGAAATCAGCTTTATCTAAGTGGAAAGAAATTACCTGCGGAAGTCTTAGCATTGGCCCTGCAAATGGAAGCCGGAAAAAGAGCGTATGGCTCAGATAGAGTACGTCAGATGGAAGTTGCTGAGGAACCACTGAAAGCAGCGCTTGATGAAGTGATCATGCGTGTCAAAAGTTTGGAAAATAAACCTGAACAAAATCAACGAAGTAGATCTAGCAGAGTAAGATGCTGGAACTGTGGGAAGTTGGGGCACATCCGAAGAGAATGTAAATGGGAGCCACACCCGGAAGACAGAGGCCGCGTTCCGGATTCGGGAAACTAGATTGTGCCAGTTTTGGAGGGCGAAAGCTGGCTCAATTACAATGCCCTACATTGGTGGTATCACAAGTAAAAAGAGAAAATAGTAGTCTAGTCTTAGAGGCAACCGTTGGAAGCAAATCGTGCATGTTGACTTTGGACACAGGTGCCTCGAGATCGATAGTGCGTCCAGATGTGGTTTGTGATAGTCAGATCGATACAGCAAGACGATTCACCCTAAAAACAGCTACGGGTGAAACAGTTCTAGTTCATGGAGAAAGCGACCAAGAGGTTCACCTTGGAGGAAATTCATTTAGGCACCGATTTATTGTAGCAGATATAGAAGATGACTGCATAATTGGGCTTGACTTCATGAAAGAATACAATTTTATATTAGATCTGGGAAGCCACGTACTGAGATATGGAAACACAGAAATAGTGCTAAACGCCACCAACGACAATGCTGAGGTCCGTGTTATTAGTGATGGACCAACTGAGATCCCGGCAAAATCTGAGAAAATCATATGGACTAAGCTACTAGATAAAAGTGACCAAAATTCACCTGTGATGATTGAGCCAGCTAACAACGACTTTGGAGGAAACATTATGATTGGCCGAACGCTAGTTGCAGCAAAAGAGGGAGTAGTTCCAGTGCAACTGATTAACTTCTCAAATAAACGAGTGGTCATCAATCATGGAGAAGAAATCGCCAAATGCAGCACCATAAAAGAGATAATCAGCTGTGAAGAAGAGCAAATGGTCTTCATGCAGAGAAACAATCCCGCATTAGTAGCAATTCTTCAAGATCTCAGTAAAAGAATGAATCCAGCCGAATTCAATGAAATCAAGAGGGTATTAACGAAGATGAGCAGCGTTTTTTCTACTGGAGATGAAGATGTTGGAAGAACAAACATCGTGCGACATAGGATCAACACTGGAAACGCTCATCCTATCAGACAGCCTCCTAGAAGACTACCACTGGCTAAACACGAGGAAGTGCAAGGAATGCTGGACAAAATGAAAAGTGATGGAGTCATCAGGCCATCTAAGAGTCCATGGAGCTCACCAGTGGTGCTAGTTAGAAAAAAAGATGGGTCAGCTCGTTTTTGTGTAGACTATCGAAAGCTCAATGAGGTAACCATTAAGGACAGCTATCCACTGCCACGAATTGATGACACACTGGATACACTATCAGGGGCCAAATGGTACAGCACATTAGATCTGAAGAGTGGCTACTGGCAAGTTGAAATGCATCCAGAAGATCGACGAAAGACAGCATTTTCTACTGGCAATGGGTTGTGGGAGTTCAATGTGATGCCGTTTGGTCTATGCAATGCCCCAGCAACATTTGAACGTCTAATGGAATGCGTGTTACATGGTTTAACCTGGAAGGCCTGCCTAGTTTATCTTGATGACATCATTATAATGGGTCGCAACTTCGAAGAGCATCTAATGAACCTCGAAGAAGTACTCAGAAGAATAAGTAATGCCAACATGAAGTTGAATCCGGTAAAGTGCAATCTCTTCCACAAAGAAGTGAAGTACCTTGGACACATCATTACAGAACATGGAGTCAGAACCGATCCCGAGAAGATTGATGCTGTGAAAAATTGGCCAGTACCGAAGAATGTTCATGAGCTACGCAGTTTCCTTGGCTTATGCACCTATTATCGAAGATTCGTGGAGAATTTTGCAAATATCGCCAAGAGTCTACATAAATTGACAGAAGCAAATACCAAGTTTCTGTGGACAACCGAATGTAATGAGGCCTTCTGCAGTTTAAAAGAAAAACTATGCAACACCCCTATACTAGCCTATCCAGAATCCGGAAAGATGTTCATTCTGGACACAGACGCAAGCAATGTAGGAACTGGAGCTGTTTTGTCACAGAAAATTGGAGACGATGAGAAAGTGGTGGCATACTTCAGTAAAGTTCTGTCAAAGCCGGAGCGGAATTACTGTGTCACGAGGAAGGAGCTGTTAGCTATCATCAAGGCTGTGAAACATTTCCACAAGTATTTGTGTGGACAACCATTCCTGATTCGCACGGACCATGCTGCTCTAAAATGGTTATTACAATTCAAATTTCCTGAAGGACAAGCAGCAAGATGGATAGAGATCCTGCAGAACTACGACTTCAAAGTTGAACACCGCAAGGGAAGGATCCATGGTAACGCTGATGCCTTGTCTAGAAGACCCTGTATAGAGGAGTGCAAGTCATGTAGCAGAACTGAGGGAAATGAGGCAATGAAAGTGAATCAAATCAGGTTCCAAACTCCTGACGATTGGTGTACTGAGGCAATTAAAAGAGAGCAGCTAGAAGATCCAGCTATGGCTCCAGTATTGAAATGGAAAACCGAGGCAAGGCGACCAGAGTGGAAAGAGGTCGCACCTTTAAGTACGGAGGTGAAATGTTACTGGGCGCAATGGGACTCACTATTTATGGACAACGGGATATTAAAAAGAAAATGGGAGTCCGCTGATGGAAAGAAAGTGTTGGAGCAACTGGTGTTGCCGTCAAGTTGAGTGGAAGAGGTACTGGGAAAGCTGCATGGAAGTATTTCTGGAGGACACCTGGGAGTCAATAAAACCCTAGCCAAAGTAAGGGAGAGGTTTTATTGGGTAAGGTATCGAACAGACGTGGAGCAATGGTGTCGGCGATGCGATACTTGTGCAGCGAGCAAAGGACCAAAAACTAGAACTCGAGGAGAGATGCAACAGTACAATGTGGGTGCCCCAATGGAGAGAATTGCTATAGACATCGCGGGGCCATTTCCGGAAACGACAAAAGGTAACAAATACATCATGGTGGTCATTGATTACTTTACAAAATGGCCGGAGGCTTATGCAATACCGAACCAGGAAGCAGTTACGGTCGCGGAAACATTAGTCAATGAATGGGTTTGCAGATATGGAACACCGCTCGAGTTGCATACCGACCAGGGAAGGAATTTCGAATCTCAACTGATGGAAGAGCTGTGCAGAACACTCGGCATTAGAAAAACACGAACTACACCTATGAACCCGCAGTCAGATGGCATGGTAGAACGATTCAACCGAACCATGGAAGAACATTTGTCAAAGGTAGTAGAAGCCAACCAAAGAAATTGGGACAAGGATCTTCCGTTATTCTTGATGGCCTATCGTAGCGCAGTGCACGATACGACAAGTGAAACGCCAGCGAATATCATGTTCGGAAGAGAACTACATCTTCCTAGTGACATCGAGTTTGGCATCCCTGGAGGTCTGGTATCCACGAAAACAGATTATGTGGGACAACTAAGGGAGAAGATGAATAAAATCCATCAGCAGGTTCGAGACCACATTAAGATTGCCAGTGACAAAATGAAAACCAGGTACGACATAAATGCAAATAGTGGCGGTTTTCAAGAAGGAGAATTGGTATGGCTATACAACCCCAGAAGAACTAAGGGAAGATCACCCAAGCTGCAGCCAGATTGGGAAGGCCCATATAAAATAATCAAACGAATTAATGATGTCATCTACCGCATACAAAAGGGACCCCGTACCAAGATGAAAGTGATACATCTGCAAAGGTTGGCACCGTACCAAGGTAACATCACCAATGCGATCTCTGATATTGTTCGGGACGAACAAAACTAAATGGAGGGCAATGTAATAAACTTCGTCCAGAATGGGTTAATTTTATTTACTCATTCATTAATTAAAAGTTAACTCCTTTTTCAATCTTTTACTTGTATTGCAAATTGTATTGCATAAATTAATGTAAATTAAATTTGTTATACAAATGTTTACATTAATGAATTAAAAGGAGTTACCTAATACATTTTCCATAAATTAAATTTGAGTTCGCTAATACAAATGCAAGTATGAATGAAAACAGGTGTGGCCTATTTCAGATGTACGGACTACGTAGTATTGATTTCTAGTGGATTATAGAAGTTTCGATTTATTTATTTTTCGATATAAATAAGCAAACAAAAATATCAGATAGTCAGTTTTAATTTTGCAATTAAAAGTGTTTTACAAATATTCGAAAGTATAAGGAATAATCGGTGGCACTTGAGCCTGGGTGCTAATAGTGAAAGAATCTGAACTTTGTGGAATAGTAAATACAGATTTTACGATTCCGAATATTATTGATTCAAATTGTGGAAAAGCGGTGAAGTTTATTGTACATAAATTGGAGACCCTGGAATTTATTGTAAGGAAAAACGGAAGCTGCTGTAATTTGGTTGATAAATAAAGTTTGGGATTTTGTTAACTAAAGATCTGTCTTTTACTGTCGTGTTTGTTCAATAATCGAAAAGAACCAACCAAGAGTCGTTACAATATTATACTTAGTTATGCCCTGCCATCTTTATAAGGATTTATAATAAAAATAGGAATTAGTCTAGCTTCACACGCTGTTATTATTGCATGGGGTCAGAGTGAAGGTTTATTAATTTAATTTAATAAAAAGGATAGTAACGAAAATAATTAACTTATGAATGATTCAAATATACAACTATCAGAAAAGGTGTACATAAGCTCCAAAGAAGATGGTAAAATTGTATACACTACAACAATTTGTAGATGGTTAATATATTTAAATCTAAATAATTAATCTCTACAAACAAAAACAATCACTTGCTATAATTGAACATACTCATGACATGAACCATCTGTGAACCTTGCTAAAACTTAATCATGTTCACGGCACCCATACGATAAATAAATTAATTAATTTATTCAATCAAATCGAAATTAAATCTAGTTCAATGGATCAAAATGCGAACAAATTAAGCGAAATAAATTGGCATTTATTAATATTGCACAACATACAATTACATCATCAAATTCAATTGATATTCAACTGCGACGCAATTAAAGAACCAAACAAAAGACTTAGAAGCTACAGCATTTATGTCGTCAATGGCGCCAAGAGTAATCGATATACATATTTAATTTATTTAAATTTTTAGGGGTTGTGCCAATCACCAATTACGTAAGATTTCTCAAGTGTCTCAGACAGATTTCGAAAAAATAAATTGTTTTACAATTACTTAATAGCTTTTTATTTTACTTTGAAATTCACATCATTATTATTGATGCTCCAGATATTATTTGTTATTAAGAAAACTATACTGAACTGTATTTAAAATTTTATGATGTCCTGCTCAGTTGGTGGTTAACTCAGAACTTACCTTACTTTCTCTTCCCACTCTCTCACAATTATCATCGCAAGAATACAAAATTGGCTGGAGCCATGTGGACGCCACAAGATTGATAAAAGGAAAGAAAAATTCAACGAATGTTATTCACTAAACAAATTGTGACATTCATTCAACATTTGACGAATTTCTGACAACAGTAAAAGAACAATCTGCTTTATATGAATATGAAGCCACTTTAAAACAGTTTAGTTAGAGATAAAATTGCTATTGGGACAAAATGTAAGCTACAAAAATGTTCCCATCTTATCGTAACAAATGTAAAAAAAACCAACACAAAAATCACAACACTATAGTGTTTTTTTATTTTATTTTTTATACCAGTTTACCAGGAATTCCCATCGACACCAGAGCAGACCATAGAGTCTCTCGTTCGAGAGAGTCGTAGGCCTGCCTGAAATCGATGAAGAGTTGGTGACCAGGTATGTTGAACTCTCGGCACTTTTCCAAAATCAACCTTATCGAGAAAAGTGCATCGGTGGTACATCGGTCCCGCCGAAAGCCAAACTGATATTCTCCAAACAGTTGTTCAGCAAAAGGATTGCGTTTTGATAGCAAAATGTAAGAAAAGATCATATATGCTGTGCAGAGTAGAGCGATTCCTCTGTACTTTGCACATTGTAGGCGATTACCTTTTTTATGGATTTGATCAGCATAGCTGTATCCCGGTCCTGTGGCATGGTTTCAGTCCTCCAGATCATTTGAACAAGTTCAAACAATCTTAAAGATAGAGTTTCACCACCACGTACAATCATTTCGGATGTTATATCGTCGATACCAGGTGCTTTATTGTGTTTTAATTTTGACAGTGCCCTTCGAATTCCTCTTTAGTTGGTTCGTCTACATAAACCTTTGACGCACGAATAAGCTTTGCTCGTCGCCCGACTTGTTGTTGGTCACTTAAGTTGAGAAGATTTTCAAAATAAGCGGCCCAAGTATCTAAAATATTTTTAAGGTCTACTTGTAGCTCACCATCTTCGTTTTGAAGAGCAGTCGATGTAGTTTAAGGGCCCTTCTTTCAGGTTTTAACCTGTTGAAAGAAGTTACGCGATTGATGTTCCTTATTGAAGCTTTCAATCTCCTTACACTGTCTCTTCCACCATTCTCTCTTTGTTCGTCTACATAGGCTTTGTAACGGTTTGTCTTGCCCGTTTATAGTTCTCCTTCGGGCCTGGTGTTGCGTCCTTGTAGACATTATAGATAGCAATTTCTTTTGTATTGAATAGCGTCAAGGCATGCTTGATCCAATCCATCCATGGCTTCTGGGAGTGGTTTTGTAGTTGTCCAAGTATTCCCTCAGCAGCGCTTAAAACAGCATCTTTGAGCAAATACCATGACTTATCGACGTCTCGATTAATGGTTTCCGATTTCGCCAATGTTTCAGCAATATGGTTTTGATATCTCTCTTCCGTTTCAGCATTCTTTAATGATATGTTAAAACGTTTCCGTTGATTGAATTTTGGAATGCCTGGATTTGAGAAGTTGAACCTTATCTTAGCACATACAAGGAAGTGCTCACTTCCAATGTATGCACATCTAAAGGATCGCACATCCAGAACGCTCGAAAAGAAACGTGTTGATACTAGAACGTGATCAATTTGATTTCGAGTCTGCTTATGAATCGATCGATGCAGAAAGAACGTATACTGGCAATTCTCAAATTATTTGATAATACAAGCTCAGTCATTCTCTCACCATTATCATTCGAATTCAAATGCAGGCTGTTGGGACCTACCACATTTCCATAAGAGATATCTCTTCCAACCTGCCCAATAAAGTCACCAAGAACCATAATGAAGTCGCGTGTTGGTGTTTGTTTCATAACCTCTTCCAGTACTATGTAGAAATGGAAACAAAATTATCAGTAGCAATTTCAAGAGGGCGGTGATAATTAGAAATAATTTTTTACGAAAATTTCGAAAGCAGATGGGTGGTAATAGCGCAGAAACAGAATATTTATATGCGGCAATACGGCAATTTTTTTCAATTAATGTCTAAACAATTTTAAGACGAAATTTTATTTTTAAGAATATTTTATAACTTCTCAGAAATACAATCATTTTTGTTTTTCATTACTTCACTCGACATGTGTAGTTGATTTCATAATAATAATTATGTTTTCACTTAATTTTATTTTAGTTGTTGGGATCATCGATGAAACGGAAATTCCAATAATTTCACTGCATTGAACATATGTTTACTGTTATGTGTAGAAGTCTCATTAACTTATAAGCACACGTTTTGGTGGAACGGGCTTTGGTTCAACTTCTGACTCTTGAAAAATCAAGTAAAATGAAAGTCTAAATTTTGATCTAGATTTTTTGTGCCATCCTGTTTGCAAATTTTATCATTTCATTTAGCTTAGAGTAAGTTTCAATTTTTTGATGACTCTGAATGGAAAATAGGCCTTTCCCAAGATAAGAAGGAGCCTTGTTTTTATATTAAACACATGTCGGAAATCAGAATCGGAATCATTTTTTTCCCACTGCGAGGGAAACAGATTAGAATTTAAACTAAACACGTAAAACAAAAAACTATAAATCTGGTACGTAAGCCAAAAACATTTTATTTATTTAACTGAAATAAAAAAATCACAATTGTATAGATTTAAAAAAAATTAACTAAATAAAATTTCAAATTCTGTTCGCTTTAAAAAACAAAAATTTATTAATTGTGCTAAGCTTTACTAGAGGAGCCCTCTGTGTATTTTATAAACACTATTATGGTAAGTGTTCAGCTGAGATAAAAGCGGTAATGCCTCTAAGACGTCAGTTCTCGCGCATATATCAAACTCCCATGAGCACTCGCTTGAACCATTCCGCTGTTTTCCGCCTAGTTACAACCTTCAAAAATTTAAGCTAAACATAAAGAAACTATCTCTCAAATTAAAAGTAAATACACCAACGCTTTGCTTAACACATATCCTTCCCTTTCCTCTACTATCCCCTTGCATTTCGTGCTCCTTCATTTTCCACTCCTCATCACCAAAATGTTGTGCCTAAATTAAATATTAAATTTTTTTACTGTGCATCATGGATACATGTTATCTAAACAAAAACAATATAAAAAAAAATAATATTTAAATGTGTAATATTTTTTTTCAATTTTTATCACGGTAAAATAATTTACTTAATTTCTTTGTTATCATCAAAAATGAATGATATATACATATTTATAATTTATAATTTTGCAAATAACATATTATATTTAGTACGGTAATTTTGAAACGGGTATTATACTATTTATATTCTATCTAATAAAAATAAATTTTTTAAATTATAAATGCTTTGAACAATACAATAAAATATATTTCCTTCCTATTATCAGCTTCTAATGCAATTATATTGCCATTTAATTTTTAAAGTAATATACTGTTAAGTAATACATATAATATTAAGAAGATTCGAAATCAGAATGGTCATTTTGTTGTTTTGTCTCCACAGTTCGCATGTTAAAACCTAGCTTCAGTAGTGAGATTTTAACTTTTAACGTGAGATTTTATAGGCCAATAGAATTACGGATTGAACGTGTTGTTGTCGGTAACAGGTCAGAAATTTTTTTAATCTCTGGAGTAGGGTACTCACATAATGGACATGCCGAGTCCACTCGCCCGGCACCTGGGGACTGAAGTTATGCAACAAAGTGTGCTGGAAATTTTTTTTTCTTCCTTATAAGCGATATAACTCGTAAATGCTGCACTTTAAGATACTGGTGGGATGGAACTTTTTTGTTCCTTAAATGTTTTTCTATAACTTAAAATTAAAAAAAAACAAAAATAATTTGTTTTGTTGCAAATGTTTGCGAAAAATTGCGAAAAAATGTCTAAAAATCGATATTTTTCAATTGAATTTAGTTATTTGCAAATAATTGTTTATAACATAATTGACCCCTCTATCTTGTAGCTGAAACCTCAACAAAAAAAGTAAGCTTCAGAACGTTTCATTCGGCCTGATAGTTTTCGCACAATTCTATTTTGCACTTAATGCCCCTAAAAAAGTTGTTATCTTTGGGCAGGCCGCAAGGTCTGAGTTTTTATCCGATCGCAATCTGCTTAACGAGAATTGAAAGGGTATAGTGTCAGCTTTAGATAACATTTGTGGTGCCTATACCCATATTCAATATTAACAACAATTACAGTGGTTCAAAAAAGCCGCGAAAATTCCTTAGTTGCAAAATTAAATTTCTCAACGAATTTTCAACTTAACGAGATGCGTTTTTAAAATTTGCAAAGTGCTTAGAAGACCTCAGATTTTAGAAAATAGACCTCTCTAACATGATTTGGAACATGATTACACATAAGTAGTTCATTACTTTTTCATTAAATTTATTTACAATAATACAATAATACTACAATACAATAATACTACAATACTACAATACTACAATAGTACAATAATACTCAATTATACATCGTGTCGCTACGTACCTTTTACGTATACTATACAGTACGTTTTATTTTTTCATAGAGTACGTTACTAGAAGGAGTCAGAGTAACTAATCGCGTGTTGGGTAGGCATAGACCCAGCATCTTGTGAGCACAACAGTATCATTTTGGAGGGAAATTCTCTGTTCCTGTCGATATATGGCATACAAAATCAATGTCACAATCGCGGTTTCAAAAACAAAATGGGCCATAACTCGGTCCAAATCATGTTAGAGAGGTTTCTTTTCAAATCTTCGGTTTTCTAAGGAATTTGCAAATTTTAAAACCGCTTCTCGTTAAGTGGAAAATTCGTTGAGAAATATAATTTTGCAACTAAAGAATTTTTGCGGTTTTTTCAAGCCACTGTAATTGTTGTTAATATTGAATATGGGTATAGGCTACAAAAATGCTATTTAAAGCTGACACTACACCATTTCAATTCCCGTCAAGCAGATTGCGATCGGATAAAAACTCAGACCTTGCGGCCTGCCCAAAGTTAACAACTTTTTTTAAGGCATTAAGTGCAAAATGGAATTACGCAAAAACTATCAAGCCGGATGAAACGTTCTGAAGCATATTTTTTTTGTTGAGGTTTCAGTAACAAGATGGAGGGGTCAATTATGTTATAAACAATTATTTGCAAATAACTAAATTCAATTGAAAAATATCGATTTTTAGACATTTTTTCGCAATTTTTCGCAAACATTTGCAACAAAACAAATTATTTTTGTTTTTTGTTTTATTTTAAGTTATAGAAAAACATTTAAGGAACAAAAAAGTTCCATTCCACCAGTATCCTAAAGTGCACCATGTACAAGTTATATCGCTTACAAGGAAGCAAAAAAAATTTCCAGCACACTTTGTTGCATAACTCCAGTTCCCAGGTGCCGGGCGAGTGGACTCGGCATGTCCATTATATGAGCACTAGACATGACCTAACTTATGAAGTTGTTATTTTCATCCCTTCCACCCACTAATTATGTTCCTTTTGACTCGAAAATGAAGTGTATGCAGTTTTACTGAAATCGGAATATAATTACCCACCGCGCAGTGGCGTCGAAGATAAGAAAATTAGCAGAATAATAGGCTTTTTTATTTGTATCAGATATAATCATCTTAAAATATAATATATCTCATGATATATCTCACGAGCCTTAGTATGTAGAAATTGATCCTAGTAAAGCGTTTTTATCGAATTTCTTCTTCTTAAATAAAAAAAAAAATTTCTGCGAAAATTCAGAAAAAATAAATTTTTATGTTAGATTTAGACTTTGTTTGAGTAACATAAATTTTTATTTTTGGATACATTGCTAGCAGAATTAACTGGACATGGTAAAGTAGATCGTTTGCCAACCATAGTAACATTTGGTAAGATTGAGAAGTTATTAACGGTTCCATAATGCAAAGAACAGAGCGGCTTATCAATTGCAAATGCGATATATGAATGCCTTGAAGAATGGGATCTTTCTGATAAAGTCGAAGCCATGTATTACGACACGACATCAAATAACGCTGGACCAGAAAAAGGTAGAAAAAAAGATTGGCCACAACTTGATTCGATTCCCATGTGGTCATCACATACAGGAGATTAAACTACGGGCTGTTTATGATCTCAAATTTGGAAAGACCACAGCACCCGATGTTTAGCTGTTCAACAAATTTCGGAAGGCATGGGACGATGGTAAAATTAATCCAACAATGCTCAAAAATGGAATATCGGACAAAAAACTGGAAAACAAAATTCCAAAACACTCGTGAGAAGCTCTAGTAATTTTTTGTCATGAAGAGATGGAAAAATCACCCCCACCCAGCGAATATAAAGAATTTTTGGAAGTTACATTGATTTTTCTTGGCGAAACCATTGAGAATTACAAATTCAAACGCCCAGGTCCGACAAGTCACGCCGTTTGCAATTTTTCGAGATGTTTGCATTTTTCTGATTATGTTGTATGTAAAAATTTGGTTCAAATGCATAGATGGAACAGCAGCGCCATATCAGGATTTGGATTTAATCAAAATTGACCAAAGAGTTTCAGAAGAAATGTTGAACAAAATTTGTTATCATCTTCACTATTTAACGGAAGCAAAAATTGGCTTGGCGTTTTTTGACTCAGAGATTTCGTTTGATGAAAAACGAAAAATAGTTAAAAACCTTGAGGTCCCAGCACGAGACATCCCCATTCCACCCCAAACTCGCAAAAAATATTTTGACGCAGTCAAACATATGCAACTTTTTGCTAATAAGAACATTAGTGATTTTGTCACAGAAAAAACTCAGAGTTTTTTTAATCGATTTAGAATTTGTATTGATTTTTTGCTACATGACCCATCGGAATGAGGATTTCGTCAAAGCCACGTTGTTTTGCCAAAGTTTGCATGTTGTTAATGATACCGCCGAGCTCAGTGTTAAGTTGATGACACGGAATACAACAGCATTCTAACTAAAGACGAGGAAGGTACACAATACACCATTCAGGTGGTCGAAAACTACAGATGCAAATACCCATCATACAATAAATCTAATTTTATTTATTGATTTCTTTTGGAAAGATGTTGCTTTTGAATGAAAAATTATTATAAATTTAACCATAAAAATTAATTTTTTTCTTTGAAAAAAGATTATTATAAATTAGTGAATTTTCGTATATGTAAGAAGAAAAATTAAGATAAATCGCTTTTCTAAGATCGATTTCTACATACTTAGGCTCGTTAGAATCGTTAATTAATTAGCTTTTAATAAAAAAAATCAAAATTATGAGATATATTATGTTTTAAGATAAATATATCTGATAAAAATTAAAAAATCCTATTATTCTGCTAATTTTCTTATCTTCGACGCCACTGCGCGGTGGGTAATTATTTTCCGATTTCAATAAAACTTGATATAGTTCATATTCGAGTCAAATGGAACATAATTAGCCGGTGGGAGCGAAGAAAAAGATGGTTTGAAAATTGTTCATACATATCTGGTCATGCCTAATGAGCACCCTACCCCAGAGATTAAAAAAATGTCTAACCTGTTACCGACAACAACACGTAAGTCATATCTTTTTCCGTTATTCTATTGGCCTATTAAGTTTGTATAACTGAATGCAAAATATTTTATTTTTGCTTTCGCTATTGTAAGAAATATTGTTTGTTCATTTTGACAAATAAAGGAAAACTTTTTTTAATTCTCTCCAAGTGAGAAAATTAAGAAAAAATTACGTGAGATAACACAAGAAAATGACCATCCACAATTAATGAGACAGAAGAAGGCTAATGTAGGGTATATGGGGGTAACTCAGATCGGGTCGAGAGTGCTATCATTGGAAAGGTTTTGACGAGACAAGCTCAAAACAGGTGAAAAATTGCCGCGGTCTCATCCCTGTGAGTGTTTAAAGTTGTGAGTGTTTAAAGTTTAACTTTTTTGATGCATTTTTACACTAAATTCATTTAATTCAGTAACATTGTTTTTTAATAGAAAGATTATAGGTACTCACCGCATCGGGGGGAAGGACGGGGGAGGGGGAAGGGGGGCTAATATACTGGTATATGGGGGTAGTTCGGATCGTTTTGAGAGTGGTATCATTGGAAAGGTTTTGAAGAGGCAAGCTCAAATCAGGTGAAAAATTTCCCGCCGTCTCATCCCTGGAAAAAGTTGTTAGTGTTTGAAGTTTAACTTTTTTGATGCATTTTTACACAAAATTCACTTAATTAAGTAACATATTCGGGTCGGGTAACCTATATTAGCCAAAATGGGATGAATAGGAATGAACAATAATTCATGGGATCAATAATGAATGGGATGAACAATAATTCTTAGTTTCTTTAAATGAAAAACAAGGCTACTTAGGTGAAAAATTGAGAAAAAAATGCATCAAAAAAGCTAAACTTTAAACACTAACAACTTTTTCCAGGGATGAGACGGCGGGAAAATTTTCACTTGATTTGAGCTTGTCTCGTCAAGACCTTTCCAATGATACCACTCTCGAAACGATCCGAACTACCCCCATATACCAGTATATTGCCCCACCCGATGCGGTGAGTACCTAATCTTTCTATTAAAAAACAATGTTACTTAATTAAATGAATTTTGTGTAAAAATGCATCAAAAAGTTAAACTTAAAACACTTTTTCCAGGGATGAGACGGCGGGAAAATTTTCACTTGATTTGAGCTTGTCTCGTCAAGACCTTTCCAATGATACCACTCGACCCGATCCGAGTTACATATACCCTATATTTCCCCAGAAGAACAAACAATGTTAACTTGAGGTCGGCTGTGTACAATAATGCAAGAAATACTTTAAAACACTTTAACCGTGCAAACCATTTCAATCATCGTCTTTAAACCAGCAAATTTTTTCCATATTTTTATTTGCCATTTAAATATTAAGGCAAGAAGATGTTTAACAAAACACAGCATAAGTAATGACAAAATTTGATATAAATATTTTAATTGTTTGAGATATTAAATATCAAGAATTCATTAAAACAATTTTGAAAAACGTAGGAACAAAATACTATCTGACATATATTAATAATTTATAACGTAAACGCGGTAACCTTTTTAAATATATCTATGTGTAAACTAAATTTCAACAAACTCCCAATCACTGCTATCACTTTGAGGGTCACTTGTTTTCCTATGTTTATTTTCCATATCATCCAACTCAGAACTTTTTTCAATGGTAACATTCCATAGATTTGGTATATTCATATAATCAGGCATTTTCTTTAAATCTGGAATAAAATCTGGAGATTTATTAACATAAAGTGATGACGATGTTGACGGTAGGTTGTAATCTAAATTGTGGAACGTTGTATTGTAACCTGTTATATCAGACTTAATCATAATATTTTTAATATCATCACATAAATTATTCATCTTATCTTTAATTTTATCATCGGATGTTGGTGACTCATCATTTATGAAATGTAATTTTTTTAATGGTGTCGTATGTGGAGCATCAGGGCATATATTTGTTATTGGAAAATTCCATTTTGGAAACATTTTATCTGGCGTTTTAATTGGAGTATCAATCTTTTCTAAATGCACGGGTAGGATGTTTAATGTTTCAGCAAGTTTTTTCTCTTTTATTTCAATATCTTTATTGATTGTTTCAGGTGATCGCAGGTCTGGAATACAACTGAAAATATTCATCAAAAAACAAAACAATTTATAAACTATTCTTGACCAAGCTCCCACAACAACATGCGTTCTAAGGTGTTGATGGACGCAATTTTTATTTTATTTTTAATTTTAATGGATAACTAAGCAAAATATGACATGGGCCATTTTATGAGTATTATGAGTAAAAGTGTTAAAAGCAAATTATTAGGAAAATTTGCACGAAAAAACAAAAATTGGGTTACCAATAATCCAGTTAGTGACATATTCCTTGATCATGTGACGCATTGTCTTCCTCAATGATAAAATCCCAGATATAGAGTTATATGAAGGGTCGTTTCTTCGAGCAAGAAATAGCGTGCCATCAAGGAATATTTCATAACTTTGATTGATGGTGTTACCGTAGGGCGTAGACTGAATAAAATTCATTCAAAAGCACCACTAAGATACCGCTATGACTATTGATATCTTACTACTATAGCCAGTGGTAAGAGATATATTACGTTAACTTGTATGTCAATAGCAGGTAGTGGAGTATTTGTCGGGGTAGATCAAAAATAAACTAAAAAATTGGTTAACAAAAATGCATGGGATCTTGATGAAACTTTGGTAGATGATCCTGCTTTTAAAAGAAAAAAATGGATTAGATTTAAAATTGAATGGTGGGGAGACTTCCGAGCACCTATTTTTTGAAAACTCAGTAGCATCAGCAACATTGAATTGTATGAAACTTGGTACATAAGCATTTAGTACGCGTCCCAACTTCCGGTTTTTCACTTCCGGTAAAAATATTTGTATGCATTTTTACAGTGTCTTTATCCATTCAAACTACAACCTACAATAATGAAGTGATTATGGTTAAACTTATGAAAAAGCTTTCCAATAGCGTGAGAGCATAATAAACAGCGTTTAGTAGTGCAGTAACCAAACGTTTACGATTCTGAATTCTTTGAACCTTGACCGATTAACTTGAAATTTGCTGAACAGTTATGGGATGACTCAAATATCAAATGTGACATAGCGATGATTTACGCTTTTTCCCTGGAGGTAGATGCCACCCTTTCTCAGGGGTGGAATTCTTTTCACTTAAACTAACCCCGAAAATAGATAAAAACATTTCAAAAACATAGTGTTCTATCAAAAAAGTTGAAATGAACAAAAATCAAATTTAAAACGAAAAAGAGATTAGTTTTGGTATGAGTTTTGTAAGTCCAAAGCGAAAGAAGTTATAGCTCATTGAAGAGAATTATATTTTTTTTACAACTTGGTTCGAAGTATTCAACGTTAAAATGGAAAGCGTTGAATTCTTCGGAGAAAACTTCTAAAATATTTTTATAATGCTTAGCAATACCTTTAAAATAAGTATTAGTTTAATTCGTGTCCTTTAAAAACTAAGCGAGCTACGATACAAAAACGGTGAGCAACTCGAATTTAAAAAAAAAATCAGCGTTAAAATCTCTATTCCCAACAAAATTCATACTCTTCGTTATCTTTTAGAGATAGCTTTATTTTAGTATTAGTCATGAGATCCAGAAGTTTAGCTGAATTAGTATACGTAGTTTTTCAAAAAGTATGATGATAATGAAAAATGTATATTTCAAATTTCTTAAAAACATACATTCTCTTCAAAATAACTCTAAAACTAAATAAGATACGTAACAAGTATTCAGCACGAAAATGTTTGTTTTTTTTTTAAATTTGGTTACATTTTGTTTTCTGTGGGATAAAAATACCGAAGATGTAACTGTTTCAAGTTTGCATTATAGTGCTCCGACCACCCAACCCGAGCCTCTCAACCCGTATCCATTTAAAGATGAAAGGTTTGAACAAGTTGGAATGAATACAATATTATGACTTTTGAAAGTACCTATATATTGGATTTTAATGGACTTTGTAACATTAAAATTGAGAGTGGTATGTTACAAAAACCAATCGCATTTTTTAGGTGCAAAAACACTGGTTTTTTCGACATCATTTGTGTGAGTGTCTGTCAGTGTTTGTCTGCGTGTATACACACACAAATCTATTTGAAATAGTGCGTGACTGTATAGTCAGCATATTTTCGAAATCAACGCAGGAAGTACGTGATGTGCACCAGAAGTTAAAGTAATATTTTGTAGCTGTAAAAAAGGAAGCGGTGCCTCTTGTGGTTGACGAAGACTCGGATTATTTTGTAACTCAATATGTGGGACACTCCAACTGATCGATCGGAAGAAAATGATAGTGATTGTAGCTCTGATGATTAAATTTTCTAAAAAAAACGTGTTTTAGAAAACCGCGGTTTTCTGCAGTTTTTATTTTTGAGTTCAATTTCAGTTTATTTCAAAATAAATTATTAAAATTAAAAAAGAAAAAAAATTCAATAAATATTCCAAATTAAAACTTTCAGTTTTAAAATAAATAAAGATTTAAGTTCAGCTTTATTTCATTGCCATGGTGCCATAAGGAAATATAGTATTAAATATATTGTAAGCTATCTTGGAAAATTTAAAACGTATGTACTAGTCCCTGGGCCATCACCTATTTTTTTTTTGATTACCACATATTTTATACTTCATAAGGCGCTTGTCCTTTACGAGTCCTACAACTTTTTATCTGCCATTTTCCGTGATTCGGCCGCTTTTTCCCTCGGGAAACTCCGAAACATGGCGATTTCCCGGGGTCTTGTATATTTATTACCATAGTTTTGTTACTTATCAAAGGGGGTGGAAATTTGTTTTAGAAAACGAGGGTAAATTTGTCCGACAAAAAATTGACTGCTTTTGTCGAGTCCGACAACTCAAACTCGCCAAAATACCAGGGTATTGAAAATCAATTACCACAAAACAAATTTTCACAGGATTGTTTAACAGAAATTAGTGAAATTGAGGAATCATATTGTCCGACAAATTTTGGCCGAGTTTTTCCAGTCCGACGACTGGAAGTCGGAATCCTGGCGGCGGGGTAGTGTTTATTGATTAGCACATTTTTTTTTTAATAAGAAGTGTTGTGTAGTAGGAATTACAAAATGTGTCACAACAACACATAGATACCTTTTAAGACGTAGGTCCCACAGCAACATGCGTCTTGGGGTATAGGTGGACGCTTTCTTTAAATCTTTGTGGATTGAAGATGTACGCACAAAGAAATCCCTTTGCATTCTATTACTATGACAGTGAGTAATCTCGACAGTCCGAGCGCCCGCACAAACTGATTGACGAGTAAAACGGGGAAAAACATATGTCTGAGGCATTATGGACCTGATTTCATCCGAGCACTGCTGGTGACGATATTTATAAAAAACAACGAGATCAGCAACAGTGCGACGATGTTGCAGGGAATCAAGATCTAATGTTAAATCTCGATCACCAACAATTCGTATAGCTCGCTTTTGAACAGAGTCCAAGAGCCAGGATAGTAACAGATGCAGCGCCCCAAATTTGACAACAATACTCCATACAGGAACGAATATACGACTTATAAATGTGGAGTAATTGATGCGAAGTAAAATATTTTTTACATCTATTGAGGAGGCCGAGTTTTCTTGACGCGCTCTTTGCCATGGCCATTATATGATCGTTCCAGAGTAAGTCATTGGATATTGTGACTCCCAATAAACGAATGCTTTCACATTCGTTTATTTGGTCGTCACACATATTAATTGAAATATCGTTGGGAAACTCGGTCTTTGATCTGGAAACAATCAATAACTGTGTTTTGGTGGAATTAAAATTGACCAAATTTTTGTCACCCCAATCGGCAACTTTTTTTTAGGTCCTCGTTTACATTTATGGCAGCTTCTCTCCGGACGGGATTTATTCGTTCATGCCTTTTACACTTTGAAGATAGGGGAACGAATGACTTGTGCAGTGTACTATCATCTGCAAAACTATTTATTTGGTTACTGATGATTTGCAACAGTTCGTTGATATAGATTAAAAATAAAGTGGGAGATAAAACTGAGCCTTGGGGTACACCAGCGGTTATTAATTTAGACTGAGAAGAAAAGCCATCTATAGATACCGAGATGTATCGGTTAGACAGAAAATTTTGAATCAACTTCACGACTGCGGGATGAAAACCGTACGCAACGAGCTTGTTGATCAATTTGGCATGCCAAATTCGATCAAATGCTTTTGAGATGTCGAATGCGATCACGTACGTTTCACCACCTTTCTCAAGTATGCTATTCCAAAGATGTGCCACATAGTTCAATAGATCGGTTGTTGATCTTTTGTTTCTAAAACCGTATTGGCTGTCAGATATCAAATGGTTGTCTTCCAAAAATTTGGATATGTGTGAATTAATATAGTGCTCGTATATTTTAGACATGACTGGGAGTAAGGCTATTGGTCTATAATTTGAAATATCACATTTCGTTCCTTTTTTTGGGACAGGCTGGACATTGGCCAACTTCCATCAGGATGGATAAATACCAGATTTATAGGATTTATAAAATATTTTGGTGAGTGTTGGTGCAAGTTCTTTTAAAAATGTTTTTAGAATAGGAGGAACGTTGTCCAGACAGCAGCTTTGTTGTTGTTTTAACCCCCTTAAAGTTTTTCGACAATTTTGGGTTTGAAATGTAATTGTTTCATATTAACTCCTGAAGACTGGATTTGGGGTATTTCTTTAGGAGTTTCTAAAACTGTTGAATTTGAAGCAAAGCGTTCCGCGAACAATGTAGCTTTCCTTGCAGGGTCAGTAATGATTGAGTCACCATCAATGATTGGAGGGATAGAAGATTTAGTACCACAATTTAAAGAATTAATGGCAGTGTAAAAACTTTTGTCAGAAATTGACATACTCGAAAGTTTTGCCGCTTTCGCTCTGTCAATCTCTGCTTTTTCGTTTTCAATTATCTGGTTTGATATTTTACTAGCCTTTAAATATTGGGATCGATTAACAGAGTTCTTTTTATGAATCCAAATATTAATAATCTACGTTTGTTTCTAAGAGCCATTTGGCTGCTTTCGAAACAAATATTTTTGTTGGGGTTTCATTATTGAAAAGGGAACGAATTTGTCAATACCGAATTGAATGGTTTCAGTAAAGTTTTGAGCAGAAACACTTACATCGTCAGTATAAAAACAATGACGATCAAAAGGGAAACCTTGAAAAAAACTTCGGAGACCATTGGTGTCCATTTTGAAAAGTGAAATATTTTACAGGATTTGGGAACTCTAGTTTGTAGCAAATCAGTTTTGATAACTGATGTTATTAGATAATGGTCAGAATTTCCAATACTACCCTTATCGACATCGACACTCGTAATATCTGGCATAGATGTGAGATAAAGGTCTAAGAGAAAACTTTTATCACCGCCATTACGAGGAGTGAAAGTTGGGCTTTTACAATCTGCGTCAGGTCGTGCGATGCAGCAAATATTTCTGCCTGCCTTCCATTGTTGTCGTCGTCGGTCATTTTGGAAAATTCCAACCACGATTTGTTGTGGACGTTGAAGTCACCGTAACGATAACCTCACAACTTTGAAATTGTGCTCTAATTTCGTCGACAACATTAGTCAAGTCATTAAAAAAATTGGATTATGTTTGTTTGGGGACCGGGTATAGAGCTATTGTGAAAAAGAAATTTCAGGTAGACAAACCTTTAATACTACTGTACTGTAGCCATCACCATGTACTTCATAATTTGGAAAGCGTTTATATGCAACACTCTCTGAATGTATGCACATACACCTTGATGGAGTTTAAAAAGCTGATTCAAGAATATATTGGGATTTAGTGTTACGTCATAGGGATAGTTTTCAGAAACTTGTGTTTCTGTAAGAAAAAGAATATGCGGTTGGTCGTGCTCGAGATGATGTTGCACGGCGTCCCGGTTGACATTCAATCCACAAATATTTTGAATGTGTATTTTAAAAAAAATTTTTATCAAATGTGATAGTCATTTGATCAAAATATAATTTTTTTTCAAAATGAGCAACTAAACAATAAATCCTATCATATAATAAAATATGACATAGGCCAATATTTCATGATAGGATGTAAGAAATAATAAACAGGTGAAAACAAAGTTTTTAAAAAATTTGAAAGGTTACTAAAATATTTATCCGTATTGTTCCCACGAGTTTAAACGCAATAAAGGTCACCAACAGGCCTTCGTCTATACCTGTTAGAAGTCTATATACAACTGGGGGCGACAGGTGCCCAGAGGATGGTACTTTTGTGGTTTGATCCTGCAAGAGTCCTCTCTAGTGTGTACCCACCAGGGGGTGCTAATAAGGGAGCACCTTCCCGCGACCCGGGCGGCTAAGCCAAGGTCCCCGTTCCCGCTAGACATGACAACAGGTTTACGGTTTGCAATAGTAGGCTAGAGCCCACTATAGCTCAGGTACCTCGGGTTTGCCAAGTCCCGTATCACGGTCTTATCAGACCAGTGACCCCTGAGGCAAGGACCTCAAGACCCCTGACCCACATGTCGAACAAAAATGAAACACGATAAAAAACCATTTGTTATTATACAAAATCGAGTTGTCCGACAAAAATATAGCTGCGTTCGGCCAGTCCGACAAGATAATGAGAAAAATATTTCAGGAGAACGATTACTTTTGTTTTCTTTGTTAAAATTGCTAATATTCATGAACAAATTTAATGTGTACATTTATAACATAACATTTTTTAAAGAAACAACGTTTGCAGATGGCACTGTATAAAGAAAATTACAAAATTTTTGTAAATAGAAAAATTATAAAAAAGGCGCATGTGCCCAAAAAATGACGTAAAACAATGAAATCATGTTTTACATCATTTATTGGGCACCTTTTTTATAATTTTTCTATTTACAAAATTTTAATTAATTTAAAAATCAAAGGAACATTAACCAATTGAGACACACTTTAAATTGAAAAGATTGAGAAGGATTAAAAATATGCGCGAATTTGAACAAGGAAAAAATATTGCCATATTTTCTATTTACCTGATTCAAAAGTATATATACCGAGAGAGAGAGCGAGAGAGAGAGAGAGAGAGAGAGAGAGAGAGAGAGGAGAGAGAGAGAGAGTGAGAGAGAGAGAGAGAGAGAGAAAGAGAGAGAGAAAGAGAGAGAGAGAGAGAGAGAGAGAGAGAGAGAGAGGAGAGAGAGAGAGAGAGAGAGAGAGAGAGAGAGAGAGAGAGAGAGGAGAGAGAGAGAGAGAGAGAGAGAAAGAGAAGAGAGAGAGGAAGAGAGAGAGAGAGAGAGAGAGGAGAGAGAGAGAGTGAGAGGAGAGAGAGAGAGAGAGAGAGAGAGAGAGAGAGAGAGAGAGAGAGAGAGAGAGAGAGAGAGAGAGAGAGAGAGATGAGAGGAGAGAGAGAGAGAGAGAGAAAGAGAGAGAGAGAGAGAGAGGAGAGAGAGAGAGAGAGAGAGGAGAGAGAGAGAGAGAGAGAGAGAGAGAGAGAGAATATAATATAATTATAATTTTCAATTACAAAACAAAACAATTTTGTTTTAACAACAGTCTACTACAATTAACAATAATATAAATTAATACCAATGGGTTACTGAGATATGTTTAAACAATCTACATAGTAATGACTACAACAGTTTGATTATTATAATGATTTCATTAAATTATTACGAAAATTAATAATCTTGATTATTATTTATAATTTTTATCAATTTATAATATTTAATAACAAATATCTAAAATTATAGACTAATGTTGATACATCGTGGATGAGATATTAAGCATACGCTATCGTCTTTGAAATTATGACATTTTTCGATAGTTAGCGGACACTAATTTGTCGGACAACTGGATCAGAGAAAAATAATATTAATTAAAACTCTAAAAAAAAAATTCGACATGTGGTAATCAATAAAACAATACCCGCCAGGACTCCGACTTCCAATCGTCGGACTGGAAAAACGCGGCCAAAAATTTGTCGGACAATATGACCCCTCATTTTCACTAATGTTTGTTAAACAAGTCTGTGAAAATCAGCTTTGTGGTAATTGATTTTCAGCACCCCGGTATTTTGGCCTGTTTGAGTTGTCGGACTCACAAAAGCAGACAATTTTTTGTCGGACAAATTTAGCCTTGGTTTTCTAAAACAATTTCCACCCTTTTAATAAATAACAAAATTATGCTAATAAATATACAAGACCCCGGGAAATCGCCATGTTTCGGAGTATTCCGAGGGAAAAAGCGGCCGAATTAAGGAAATGGCAGATAAAAAAGTTGTAGGACTCATCAAGGACAAGCGCCTTACGAAGTATAAAAATATGTGGTAATCATAAAAAAAATAGGTGATGGCCGAGGGACTATACGAGTTATTATTATTAATTCGGTGGAATTGTAAAATACTAAACTATTTAACGAATAATAACTTAACCGAGTTCTAAACTTTTCGACTAAAATTGAATACAACGCAAAATACCCGCTAAGGTTCGGATGATGGTGGACAAATCATTAGTATTGCCTCATACAGCTACTGCAAAATTATAGTTCTTTGACTAGTTGTTCGGTTCCGTTTTTTATACGTGTTGAATTATAATTATAATCAATGCAAGTATAGTACGCCAATGGCTAAATATCGTTTTAATTGAAACTTGTTTGTCGTTATCACAAATAACCTATGTATAATAATTGTTTTAAGCTATTATAAATATATGAAGATTATATTAATTCATTGTTCTGTTAACCATCAAAAGTTAAATACACTTGTTTTTATTTTTCTATCTGCGCACAAATTCAACAGGTTATGGGCCCAGAACTTTTTGAAAAACAAAATAATAAAGGTAAAATTTTATTAAGTGGCTTTTTTGCAAAATATTTAAATTCGGTCTTCAAGTATTTGTTACATATATGAAATACTTGTTAGAGAAAGATTCAATTGCTCAAAGTGTATTTATATATAATTGAATTAAATTTTGTATTAGTTTTTTTTTGAAACCGTAAATTTTTTGTCTGAATAGTGATTTACTTCATAAAAAACTAGGTTTGGCGGCAAAAAAAAATTTAAAAAAAAACGGCAATACAAAAAAGTGCACTTTGTTACATTATTGCAAAAAAAATAAAAAACTGTTGTTCTATATTGAATTATAATTTATAAATAATATGGAAGGAGAAACGGTTGAAATTGAAAAACTAGAATGTCGGTGAACAATGGGCCGCGTGAAATTTCAATTAAAAATTCTGTTTACTGAAAAAGAATTGATTAATTGTGTAAATGAAAACTCGCCAATCATAAATGCATCATCAACAAGAGCAGAATTAGCAACTTCCAAATCTTTTTTAAAAAATGATATTAAAGCTCAACGAATAATTGCAACTGCTGTCGGGCGGCAACCAATGAATCATATAATGAATTGTTCACTGCTAAGGAAATGTGGGATAAACTGCACAGTATTTACGAACAAAAATTCAAAACAAGCATTCATTTAGTGCAGCAAAGGTTTTATAGTTTTCAAAAGATCCAGTAGATGATATGGCAACGCACAGTTCAAAACTTGAGAATATTGTTCAGCAGCTAAAAGATTAGGGGAGGAGGTTTCATCTACGATGGTAATAACTAAGATTTTAATGACTCTTCCACCTTCGTATAATCATTTTTATAGCGCTTGGGAGTCACAGCAGCCGATCACAGACGCTGCAAAATTTAACATCAAGGTTATTGATGGAAGAATCAAGAGGTTTATCATCAAACTGTTCTAAAGAAACAGCTGAGGCACTGTTAGTCAAAAAGAACAAGTTTGGTAAGAAAACAAATAACAGTTTTGTAAATAATAATAAAGTTTTTAGGGAAAATGTTTTTTGTGCAAAAAGTATGGTCATGTGAAAAATGATTATCCTACTAAAAAAGAAAAAACAAAATATAAATGAATGTGTAAATAAAAACATAAAAAAGAAAGGTGATGCGTTCATAAGTGTCGGTAACTCTAGTAACGAGTGGTATTTAGACTCTGGGGCAAGTGACCATATGACCAATCGTCGCGAGTACGCGAGTATTCAAGTACGTGTCGGTAACGGTGATATTATTTAGCGGTTGGCAAAGGAAATATCAATATTCTGGCATACAATAATGTTGAGTGGATAGAAAAGCATTTATCTGATGTGCTTTATGTTCCAGATATGGCATGGTTAGATTAATCGATTGTTCGATTAATTGATCATTTCGCAAATTGTTCGATTAATCGAACACTAAAGTTTTTTATCTATTAATCTAAAATTAAGAAAAAATTTAAAATTTACAAATTTATTTAATAAACCAATTTTCAACCAAATTTTAAAAAGTTTATTGTCTAAAGGTGTATTCTCTGTCTGTTACGAATTGCTTGTTTAGTTGTTATGGGTATAAGTATAACACAAAGTACATTAATAACAAAGTTTGAAAACAATGTAAAAATCTTTAATTTGTCTTTAGCAACATATTGCTAATCCAACCAGCAGAGTATAGCAAACTCCAAACTCCGTTTGAAATATAGTAAACTCCATTATTTTCCATCCTGAAGGAGACAGCTTGTATATAGTTTCTTAACGTTTTCAATTAGTACAGTAGGTATATTTTAAACACCTAATTTTGTAGGGACTGAAAATTCCACTGACAGAGAGAGAAGAGAGAAGAGAAATACAGATCCTGATAATAAAAGATAGGAATGAAATTGGAAATCAAAATGAAAGGAAAACTTTTTTTAAATTTAAAAACAATCTCTGTGATATTCTCTATCACTTATGATTACAAATTTATTCAATTTTTTGTTTTATCTTATTTCATTGGAAATGTTGAACTTTAAATACCGAGCGTATTTGATTAAAAAATTTAATGAAAAAAAATATTAGAATTAGAGAAAATATTTTTAATCGATTAATCAATTAATCGGTGTTAAATTGTCTTATTAATCGTTAATCGATATTTAGTCCCAATCGATTAATCGACCATGCTCTAGCATCCAGATATTCAAATCAATTTGTTTTCATCCAATAGTGCATTGGATAAAGGATTAAAGTTAATATCAGATCATCGAAAATGCGAATTAATTAAAGATGGACATACTGTTGCTAGTGGGAGAACGTGAATCTCGATTGTTAAGTTAAAGTTCAGAGTTATTTGTGGAGAGTTGAATAAAACTTTTTACGGCTCAGGTAGCCAAGAAGGAATTAAGCCTTCGCATTTGGCATGAACGATTAGGACATCAGAATGTTACCCAGGTAAGAAAGTTTTTAAAATGTAATGAAATTTTATACACAGATGAAGCTGATTTCTTTTGCGAAAACTGTGTAATTGGAAAGCAGTGCCGTTCGGTTTTTGAAGACAATGTAAAAATTTCAACTGGGCCTGGTCAACTGCTACATTCTGATGTGTGCGGACCGATGCAGGAAAAATCAATTGGAGGTGCTCGATATTTTGTTTTATTTAAAGACGATTTTTTCACATTACAGAAAAGTTTATTTTTTGCATGAAAAATCACAAGTTGTTGATTATATTGATGATTATATAAAAACATTTAAACGTGAAACAAATTGTGTGATTAAAAATTTTAGAACTGATAATGGAACTGAGTATATTCAATGAAGGTGTTAAAAATTTATTGTCTTTGAATGGAATCTGCCATCAAAGAACAGTTCTATATAGTCCGGAGCAAAATGGTTCAGCTGAACGGGAGATGAGAACAATAGTTGCAGCAGCTCGTACCATGATGCATTCAAAAAATTTGCCGATAAAATTTTGGGCCGAGGCTGTTAACACAGCTGTCCATGTATTGAACTTGTCGGGTACAAGTTCAGTCAATTAAAAAACTCCGTATGAGATTTGGTTTAATCAGAAACCAAATGTTAATATTTGTTTGTGTTTGGTACCGAAGTTTACATTCATGTTCCGAAGCAAAAACGATTTCAAATAGAGGATAAAAAATCCAAAAGTGGCATATTTGTTGGATATGGAGAGAACACGAAAGGGTATCGAGTTTGGATACCAAGTGAAAATAAAATTGAAATGTTTAGAGATATTATTTTTAGAGAATCTTGGTGTTGAAAATAAATTTGATTGATAAAAATTCTAATGATGTGTTCTTGCAGGTTTCTAATGATGATCATTAAAAATCAACAGATGTTTTAGACGCAGTTAATGATGATGGTGGCAATATGCTCCCTGATCCAATAAGTTGGAAAAACTGTTTGAGAAAGAGAAGATCAAAATCAGTCAATCTTTGTGCTGCAGATGGTTATGCTTTTGTAGCAGAATCTTATGAACCATCATCGTATAGGAAGCTATGAAATCAAAGTGTAGTGAAGAATGGAAATGCGCCATGGACGATGAAATTAACTCGCTGCACAAAAAACGGCACATGGCAGTTGGTTTATTTACCAGATGGTCAAAAACCAATAGATAACCGTTGGGTTTAACCGAATAAAGTTTGGACCAAATGGTAGCGTTGAACGGGTATAAAGCTCGTTTTGGTTGTTCGTGGTTTTGCTCAAACTTATGGTGTGGATTACGAAGAAACCTTCAGCCCAGTTGTAAAATTTACATATGTTCGTTCGGTTGTTGGCAGTTGCTGCTGCTGAAAATTTGAAAATATCACAGTTTGATATCAAAACAGCTTTTTTATGTGGCACACTCGATGAAGAAATTTATATGCCTCAGCCAAAGGGTTATAATGATTCACCAGGAAGAGTTTGTAAACTCTCAAAAAAGTTTATATGCTTGAAGCAGTCTTGAAGGTGTTGGAATCAAAAGTTCACAGCATTTCTTAGGGACTTTAATTTTGTTGCATGCGAAGCTGATCCATGTGTGTTTATTACTCATCAACAAAATAAACAAATATATCTGGCAATCTACGATGGATTGATAGTTGCATCTGACCAAAAGGACATTAACGTGGTGATAGATTGTTTAAAAAGTGAATTTGATGTAAAAGTGTTTGATGCAACATATTATTTGGGTCTTGAAATTCAACGTAGTCATAATGGATCCATATTCATTTATCAATCAGCATATAAAGCCAATAAAGTGTTGGGGAGATTTAATATGCTGGAATCAATTGGTGTATCAACACCTGTAGACAGTTGTCAAAAATTGTATGTTGGAAATGCAGATAAGGTTGTTTTTTCCTTTTCGAGAAGCAGTTGGCAGCTTGATGTATTTAGCAATTGCAACAAGACCGGACATTACTTTTGCTGTTAGTAATGTGAGCCGTTATTTGGAGAATCCAAATGCAATTCATATCATAGCTGTGAAACGTATTCTCAAATACATCAAGGCGACTTTAAATTACGGTATTTATTTTTCAAATAATGTTAATTTAAAATTCAATTGTTATAGCGATGCAGATTATGCTGGAGATATTGAGACAAGGCGGTCTACAAGTGGTTTTGTGTTCATGTTGGGGTCTGGTGCAATTTCTTGGAGCTCTCAACGACAAAAGTGTGTTTCTCTTTCGACAACTGAGTCGGAATATGTGGCAGCCTGTCATGCTGTGAAAGATTTGATGTGGGTCAAAATACTATTGTCAGAGCTGTTGGGCTACGATATCAAGCCAGCACTTTTTCTGAATAATCAGAGTGCTATTCGTCTAATCAAAAATCCAGAATTTCATAAGCGGACGAAGCACATTGATGTTCGCTACCACTTCATAAGAGAAAAGTTCATGGATGAAATGTTTGATCTATTATACGTTGCCACAAATGATCAAATTGCCGACATTTTAACTAAAGCTGTAGCGAAAGATAAATTTAATAATTTTCGTAAAATGATGGGTCTGATGGATATTAATGATTTTATTGTTTAACTTTTTGAAATTATTTGCAATGTTATTTTTTTATTGAATTATGTTTGATTTAGTTTGTTTAAGTAATTATTTTTGCTTTAAGACAGTTAAGTTTGCATTGATTAAGTGGGAGTGTTGAATTATTTATTATAATCAATGCAAGTATAGTACGCCAATGGCTAAATATCGTTTTAATTGAAACTTGTTTGTCGTTATCACAAATACCTATGTATAATGATTGTTTTAAGCTATTATAAATATATGAAGATTATATTAAATCATTGTTCTGTTAACCATCAAAAGTTAAATACACTTGTTTTTATTTTTCTATCTGCGCACAAATTCAACAATACGGAACACTATTGGTGAGAGCAAACCGAGTTTTTCGCATTATATCGATTATCTCGTAAACTACAAATGCTATGGACCTGAAATTTGAGGTGCCTATAAAACTAATCTGTCCACATAAGATGACAGATACAAATAAAACTTAAATTTCACATCGGTTTAGAGGGTACCAAACGAAAACTGGTTTAGAGGGTAACGATGTGAGACCTTTGAGAAAATACATTTTTTATAGATTCAGTATTCCTTAAAAATTTATTTTGGAATTTTGCACCTCACAATTTTTTGTATAGTTTTGAATAATGACGTTTTCTTCGTGTTTTCTTCCTTCGTGTGCACCCAATTTAGACAACATTGCATTTTTTTAGAATTTTGCGGTGCACAGTTTTTGTCAAAAAAGTGTGACTTTCAGAGCGTTCCTCCCCCTACGTTTCGACACTGATTGACAGAAAAAATTGTAAAAATTCAGCCAGGAAGTTTGGTAAATTTTAAATGAAAATCATAGTGAAACTCTCAAATAATTATATTTCTGTGTGTTTAGGAAAGGGTAGCGAAACACGAAAAATGTGAATTGGAGTTTTTTTCTGAGAAACTTCAAACCATACCTTTGAATTGAAAAAATTCCAATTACTTCTTTACTTACTTGAGTTTAATTGATCTCAAAAATCCAAAATAAATTTAAATTCCCTTAATGTAGTCTAATGTTAATACATATAGGACTACAAATTGACCAAGTGTCAGCCATTGATTTCACATTGATTGAAAACAATCAATAATGACTATACAACCGTGACTTAGGATGTTAATTAGAATAGAAATGTTCCCCATTCTATGAATTCACACAAAGTATTGTCTAGAAATTTAATGCACAAAATTCCATGTAATATTTTTTTGTTTTACGAAGAAATTTTCAAAACCGCAAAACCGCGATTTGGTAAGTCTGATTTCGGTTACGGTTTATTTGTTTCAACACCTTCAGTTTTAGGTTTCGGTTAACCAAACCGTAAAACTCTACTAGTGATGTATAGCTTTAAAACAAATGTTCTTTTCTCATAATAATATTTTTAGAATATTATCGTTTACCCGTTTTGTATTATCTGTATGATATTTTGTATGACTTGGTAAAAGCTTTTGGATAAAAAACTATTACGTCATTGTATTGATTATCGTTTACTTTTTTTATTTGTCTAAGACATAGGGGTTTTAAGAGGTAAAAAAATGAAATATATATTAAACTATGTTCGAGAACACAAAAGAAGATTTATTCTACATAAATAAATAAGAAGGGAATCGAAAGAATGGTAAACCTACATTTTTCTATATTTCACGTAGGGGTGGTTTTTACCCTTAAACATAAAAAGCGCAAGTCGGGCTTATGTCACCTTTGAAGTTAAGAGTAAGATGAGCTTAATTCCCAATTTTCATGAAAATCGATGGAGGTTCAAAGAATTCAGAAGTATTGGTCTATTTTCATGTATAGAGGACACCGACAAAAGTGGTGGAAGGTTCACCATACAGCAGCTGAGGTTTGCTACTTTGTTTTTATGTTTGTAGACTTCGTTCATTAATCAATTTTAATGACACTTTAACAAAAGATGAGAATTTGAATGACAAAAAACTGATTATTTTTTAGAAAATACTGGGATAGCTGGTTGGAGGAGGGTTGTCTCTGGAGAAACTGTTTATTGGAAAGTTCAGTAACATCGGGACCTGATAACTGATTTGGATTAAACTTGGTGTAAATGCTTGTGATATGATTTTAAGCAGTTCTGTTTGCCAAATTCTGATTTGTTACTTACGCCAAAAATGTAACTCTATTGCACACACGACAAAAATTATGCTCGTTGGTATACTACAGCCTCAACCTCGTTGACGAATCAATTTATTAACTATGCGACTATGGAATAAGATAAGATTTGTTTTTAAACAATATTGGGCTACAATATTGGGAAATAATTCTCCAGCAAAGTATTCTAAATTCCATAATCCTAATCTCCAAACAAGCAAATAATGTGCCACGTCAAAACGATTGCCATAAATATTCCGAATATAGATCAAAGATTCCGAATATAGATTCCAAATATAGATCAAAGTTTACAAGTCCAACGTGATCCATGTTCCACATACAACGGATTCTGTCAAATTTTGTAAATGTTCTGACGACGATGTTAATGAAAATTTGTTCTTTGTGATGGAGAAAATATGTGCCAGGAATCATGTTCCACGGTTCAGGTTCGTTCCGGAATCAAAATAGTGCTCTATTACACTTGCCTTATTAGAACGATTATTATAGATAAATTAAAGATGAACATGGGGTATTCCACGCCAAATCGACCACTTTTGACCCGACCACTTTTGACCCGACCCCTCTCGATTCGGCTGAAACTTTTTTAACTTTTTGTACCCCAGTAATTATATGTTTTAGAGTTTTTTTAAAAAATTTTCACCATACCCAAAAAATATTATGCATTTTTAAAAAAAATAGCTATGTATTTATTTTTCAAATACCCATGATTTTGTCAAAAATTCATTAAAAGCGACGCGCTTTTTTTAAAGTTTAAAATTTGTAATTGAATGTAGTTTTTAGGAAAAACACAAAAAAAAATTTAGATGTCTTTTTTCATGCAATTTTTTAGTTTTTTGAGAAAAACCATCAATTTTCCAAAAAGTACACTTTTAATCATTTTTGTTTATTAAAAAATAAAATAGAAAGTGAAGTCGACCCACTCTAGTTCAAACGGCATTAACTAAAGAATAAGTCAAAGTTAAAAAATAAAAAAAAAAAAAGATGAAAAGTGCACTTTTTGAAAAATTGATGGTTTTTCTCAGAAAACTGAAAAATTGCATGAAAAAAGACATTGAACATTTTTTTTTGTGTTTTTTCCCAAAAACTACATTCAATTACAAAAATTTGAAAAAAAAGCGCGTCCTTTTAGTGAATTTTTGACAAAATCATGCGTATTTGAAAAATAAATAGCTACTTTTTTTTAAAAAATTCTAACATTTTTTGGGTATGGTGAAAAATTTTTATAAAAACTCTAAAACATATAATTACTGGGGTACAAAAAGATAAAAAAGATTCAGCCAAATTGAGAGGGGTCGGGTCAAAAGTGGTCGATTTGGCGTGGAATACCCTATATGTACTCGTAAATGAACAAACATCAGTCTGAAATCGATATTTGATTATTGTGGTCGCTGGCTGCGTAATTGCAGATAAATAAATTTTTTTTGGATAAAAGTATTGTTACGTATTGATAGTTCGGTAGCGACCTTGGAAAATTCTACGGTACACTGTTATTATTTCGAGATCAATGAATTTTACTCTAAATTGTAATTTTTACCTAGCTTTACAAACAACTAATCCTTAATATACTATTAGAGCCGATTGTATGAATCAGGATAGATTAAATTCTATTCTCAGATTTATTGTTTATTTTTCTTCTATAAAACAAAGGATAAAACAATTTGTTTTTTTTTCTTGACATGCCCATAGCAGGAAAATTTTGTTTTGAATTTGTGGTGATTTTTGAATTTAAATTTCTGCGTTTCAAAAATTTGTTTTTTGATATAAATTAATAGTAAAATAAATAATATTTTTAATATAATTTTAATATATTCAATTTCAATTTTGAAATAATGTTTTTTAATTTATAATTAAATTTATTAAATAGAGAAGTAAAAGGAAAAGTATTGCCACTTATAAAATTCCACTGCTATAAACTGCAATAAAAACAAAAATATAAATTAATCTATCCGTGTTTATACACTCGACGAAAAAAAGAATACCTGGATGAACATAGAATTTTATCTTCGGATTTTTTTTATCCATCCTTGTTCATACAATCGGCCCTATTACATTTTTAACATAATCGTTTTATTTTACGATACATAACATGAAAATCATGACAATATTTGCAACTCCTAATCTTTAAACCTATAAGTAACATAAATAATAATGTCTATGAAGTGACTATGAAAGATTTTTAAGCATGAATTGCGTATAAATGAAATAAAATCAAGCTCAGCGAGGGTCGCTATACACAAAAACATAAATAACAACAAACTTAAAAACTATTTTGAAAGACCACGAATTGTATGAATGCGTCAAGATTTTTTAATTTATGAAAGCGATTTATTCATTATTTTTTTAAAGCAAAACGTTTTTTCATTAGTTTCATCATATTTTCATCAGTGAATTTGTTTGTAACAATTGAAAGTTAATGAAAGCTCGTATGCGGTCGGCCATTGACTGAAGTTGTTAATGGCTAACACATCGCTTCAAACTTTTTAAAACAACGTATTATATTACTCACCTAAAAATGTTATCGAAAAAAACGATAGCAAAACGAGCTTTCATAATATCTTGATTTAATAATGTTGTTGACTCCACAATACAGCCCCAAAATTATTATTTACTACCGCAAAGAATAATCATCGATCTACAGGTCACTAATTTATAACGCAAAAAAAAACATAAAATTCAAATAAAATCTAGAAAACATAAACTACATACCTGGCCGATTCACAAAATTTTATATTCAACAAACATGGTTTTGTTGCTAAAACTCCATCAATATTATTTGAATTACATTGTAATTTATTTTTCTTTTCTGCTATTTTATTATCAACTTCATCTTCCCCATTTATCATTGCCTGTTTCGCAATCTCCACAATACCATGAGTTTTCTTTTTCTTAGCTTTTGTAATTTTGGGTTGAATTTCGTTTATATGTTTTTTATTATGAATGCCACTTTTAAATAAAATAGAATCATCAAACTTTAGTGAATTTATTTTATCATAAACCGCAAACTTTTTATTTTGTTCTGATATTAATTGATCCTCTTTAATTTTTTCATTTATTGGTATCTCAATTGGTATATCAAGATCCAACGCTTTGATTTCGGGTAACTCAAAACATTCTTCAGCATTAATAACCGCATCTTCATCCACTTCGATTTCAATTGGTGTATCGGATGGAGCTATTTGATTTTCATTTAAAATTTGCATGGATGGATTAAAAATAATTGTATTAGATTGGTAATTTAATATATCGGGATTGGTTGAAACTCGAATTAAGCTTCGTGGACCTTCTAATATGAAAATTTCTGATTCGAGTACTGATATTTCAATTATTCTGAAAAGAAAATATGAATAAAAATATTTTCTTTAGTAAAAAAAATTGCTTACCCTCTTAACCGTTTAATAGTTGCCTCTACAGTTAACGTTTCCATATTCAAAATGTAAACAATATTTTCGCTCCAAGTCAGTATAAACTTTTCCTTATATATAATAACTTTCCCAAAATTCATAGGTAATCGTATAGGAATGCGGCCAGGATTTAGTAAAAGAACTTCTCGAGCGGTTTTACTTAAGGCATCCTAAAAGAAATTCTTAAATAGAAATAAACAAATATTTTGTTTTCGAAAAATACTTTAAACAACAGAGTTTGAGAAACATTTCCATTTACATCAGCTGCCCAAAAACGAAAACCGGGACGTGTACAAATAACTGTTGGATTCCTCGAAGATCCACTAAAAGCTGCACCAAAATTACTAAGCCTAAAAATTCATAAATGTTATTAATAATTTTATTTACATTATATAGTGAGAAAATTGTTACATTCTTCTGTCTTTTTTCCCAATTTGAGAAACTTTCCATTTCCCATGTAGATCTCTCTCACAAATAATTGCACGATATATTGTTGATATTAAAAGACGTGGTTGTAAAAATACAATTTGAACAATATCATAAGCCTCATTAAGTATTTCAATTGACTTGCTGATATGCTATAGAACAAAAACAGAAAAATATTTTTTAAAAGTAATAGATCAAAATTACTGAATTCTAAAATTTATGATTTTTTAAGAAAATATCATTTTTTCTCTACTTTTTTCTAAATTTATGTAGGATTCAACTTTTTTATAACTAAACAAAATTGTGAATTGAATTTCAGAGGTTTAAATTATGTTCTAGTTCTTACGGTTACGCTTCAGGTATTATTTGAACTGAACGAGATCCTGATTTTTAATATATCTGAAGTTATTGTTGAAATTCCTTTTTTTGTTTGACTGCAACTCTATCTGAATACTCCATTAGTTTGAACCACAAGATCGCCATGTGGTGTCGTATTTTAAATTATTTTTTTTTGTTTGGATTGGGTTTTACAAATATAAATAAATAAATAAATATACAAAATTTATGAAAAGAAAGTGATGGCTTATCGTTTGAAGATTTTTAATAGGTGTTTTTAGTTCTGGCAATTTAAGAAAATTAATTTGGAAAATAACATATAGTATTATAACAGCCTTAGGTTGATTTAAGGATGTTCCACAACCCAAACGAAACCCCAGGATAATAAAAAGATGTACTTTTTTGCCAAAAAGGGTCGCTCTATAGTAAATCTCGATTGACGTATGATGCTGAAGTACGAAACAACCTCCAAAAAATTAGCTTCCTGTGGAATAAAGTTACAGTGATCGTCTCTTTTGGAAGAACTAGATAGCCCGGTAAAACTTTAAATTAAATTTACGTTTTATAATAAGATTTGATTTGGAAAACTTATTGAAAGTGAAAGTTGCTTTTAAAGAGTTGATGTGCTAAATAAAACCAAGAAAGTGTGATTGAAATCAATCTAGAAATGGATTTATACTTACAAATAAGTTTCTACAATTGCCTTCGTAATAAATATTTCTATCGAAAAATCTTATTTGGAAATTATACAGTAATACAATAACTTACCATTTGATAATCAAATTCTGTCAGAACAATAATTCCTTGTTTATCTCCCGAAAATAACTTCATGCCATTCTTTGACCATTCCACACATTTTACAGAAGATTTATGTAAATCTCGAATTGTGTACCTATAAAATGAATTTTGATTTTGTTGATTATTTTATAGAAATTTACCTAAATTTAAAAACTTTCATCTATTTTTTTCGCCTATTTGATCAGTAAAATATTAGGAAGTGATTTCGCTAAATGCAGTACAACTCCATGAAAAATCAAATTTTAATCCATTTATTATCAGAAGCTATAATAAACTAGAAGAAGTCCGGGGTGAATAAGCAAAATGAATTTGGTGATAAACGGATAAATTATTTGTACCCCATAAGGTTATGGTTTGGCAAGTGAGTATCATAATAGCGCCCAAAGTCCTTAGAGCGTAGCAGTAACTAGATAAATATTGCGCTCTCGACACGGCAATATCAACTCGTATTTTAATTTGAACCTGGACGTTAAACGTTTCGCTTCTAATGTATAAGCAAAAATCAACACAAAATAATATCCAGAGTATTAGCCTTGTTGAAATGCTTAAAAGAACAAGCAGACTGTCCTCTTGAACTAAATCAAGAGAAATATCCTCTACATGAGGCGAGTCCGCGTACATTGGCCTAGATTTATCTCATACCACAGTTCCTTCTCGTTCCTATTCATACTAATAAATATAGCAATACACATCCACTTATCTGACCATTTTTTAACTCGAACACACAATAATTAGACTACGCGAATTAGTTTTTATTTTGGGTATTTCTTAATTTTATGATTAAAGTAAAACTCCGCCCATTTGTCTAAGATTTTACTCTTTTTATTATAAAAATTATTTTTATTTTTATTCTACTATTTTCTGTTGATGAATTATATATTTTGACATAAATTTGAATAAATATTTTCTCCTATTTTATAAATTGTTTTGTTTTTCTTAAAACTACATCTTTGGTTTAAAAACTTCGACGTTTAGTGGCATATCCCTTGTTAGTGGCACATGAGCAGCTAGTGGGATATTCCTTGATAATGTGACGTACTGTCAATGTAATATTTTCGTCAATGATTAAAGTCCAGATATAGAGTTATATGAAGACTCTTTTCTTTGAGCAAGCAATAGCGTGCCATTATCAAGAGGAATATGAAATAACTAAGATTGAGAGTGCTATCGTTGACTGAATTTAGTTCATTTGACAGCACTCCTAAAATATTAGCTTGCCTTTTGATATCTCACTGCTATTGTCAGTGCCAGTGGCATGTGATATCTAACGTTAACTCGTATGTCAATAGCAGGGACTCGAGTGCGCGAGGCTGTCACACCAACTCGTTATGAAAGAGATTCAACTACATTCCAAAATGTCAAAATGTTAAACAAATGGGCGAGGTCTTATTTTAGTTATAGAAGAAATAGAAAAAAATTGAAGAAGTTGAAATTTGATTGAAAATAATTGAAATTATTATTTTTATTTAAACAGTTTCAGGCAATTCGACAAAATTTCTTGTGGACAAAAATGTGTTGGTTTTTTTTTTTTTTTTTTTTTTATTAATTAGTTAGACATGTTTAGAACACTAAATATGAAATATTCATTATTTAGACTCTTTGAATATCCGAAGATACCATGTCAACTATAAAGGAATGGAAGGAATGGGGATATAGGGATAACTATACTAATTTTTTTAAATGATAATGGACATTTTCTTTAAATGCCTGAGGAGAAAATTCATCGGGAAATACAGAGGAGGGCAATGAGTTCCATAATTTGGCCACTCTATTGAAATAGTCGTTTTGGAAGGACACAGTTCTACAACGAGGTATTTGTACAACAAATGGATGGGATAACTCGGCAGCTCTTGTTTGTCGATTATACTGCGCACACGATGGAAGAATATTTTGAATTTCCTTAGAGGAGAATTCGCTAAAGTTATATTTATAGTATATTGACAATTCAGCCACATTTCTTCTGTGCTGGAGTGAATCAAGCTGGTCCGTTAGTTCGGTATTACCAATCAACCGTATTGCTTTTCTCTGTACAGAGTCTAAACAATTTATTGTTGACTGACAAGCACCTCCCCAAACATGACAGCAGTACTCCATACATGGACGAATAAAGGACTTGAAGATTAGCAAAATTTGCTCGGGATTGAAATACTTTTTACATCGACTCAAGAATCCTAATTTTTGCATTGCAGATTTAGCGAGGTTGAACACATGTTTATTCCATTTCAGGTTATTTTGAATATCCACTCCAAGAAGTCTAACTGATTCAACCTCACGCAATTCCTCTTGGTTTATTTTAATAGGAAAATTTTTATGTCGCTCCATTCGTGAAAGACGGCATAATTTGGTTTTGGTTGGATTAAATGAAACGAGATTACGATCACCCCATTCCATTATACGCTCCAGATCTTTGTTGATGGAATCAATTAGCAACTCTCTATCAGTGTTAACTGCAGTATGAGATCGAAATTTAGGAGATGCATGTGATGCATGTAATGTGCTGTCATCAGCAAAACTATGGATTGGGTGCACTGTGGAAATAAGTAAGTCATTAATGTATAGAAGAAACAAGGTTGGTGAGAGTGCCGAACCTTGGGGAACCCCAGCATTGGTTGTGAAAATATTGGATGTGATACCATCTAAATTAACATGAAATTGGCGACCTGTAAGAAAACTATGAATCCATGAGACAGTAAGATGGTCTATGCCATAGGATTTTAATTTAGCTATAAGATTTTTATGCCACACTTTATCAAATGCTTTAGAAATGTCAAGTGAAATACTGAATGTTTCACCGTGGTTTTCCAGCGATTTGTTCCAGAGATGGGATACGTAGGCTAACAGATCACCTGTTGCATGACTTCTACGAAAACCATACTGCTTATCATCAATAATTTGCGACATTTCCAAATAATCTATCAAATTGTAGTTAACATATTTTTCAAATATTTTAGCTAAAACCGACAGAATTGCAATTGGTCTATAATTGTTAGGGTCTATCTTACTGCCTTTCTTTGATATGGGTTGAACGCTGGCCAGCTTCCAAGAATCGGGAAATATTCCGGTTTTATAAGATAAATAGAAAATTTTTGTTAAAATTGGAGCTAGTTGCCTAGCAAAGTTTTTAAGAATGAGGGGTGGAATACCGTCTGGGCCAGCAGATTTGTTGATATTGATAGAAAGAAGCATTTTCCGTACAATATTGCAACGAAAAATAATTGGTTTCATTTTCGTTACAACTGGGGGAATGAGTGTAGGAGAATGGGGGGGTTCAACTATGTTTGAGTTTTCTGCGAAAATACGACCCAATAGATCCGCTTTCTCTTTCGAGTCGCTCACGGGAATGCCATTCAGAACTAAGGTTGGAATAGAGGATCGAGTAAAATTGCTCTGGACTGATTTAACTGCCTGAAAGAAACTACGTGAGCCAGATGGGTGCTCGGCGAATTTCTTTGCTTTCTTCTGGATAAACGCGTCTTTGTCCAAGTCTATTTTGAATTTACTAATATTTCTGGCTTTCTTATAGGCGCTATGGGTTTCAGGTGTTTTATTAGCGTTATACGTCTTGAATGCTTTGCGTTTATTCCTCACTGCCTCATCAACATCCCGTGTGAACCAAGGCTCAGTTTTAGGAGTGATTAATCGATTTGGAATAAACCGCCGCATTCCTTCTTTTATGATTTCAGAAATTCTTATTACCGATGTGCTAGGATCTTGATCAACACAACAAATAGTTTTCCAAGGTGTTTCGTCATAAAAGTTTCTCAGTCCCTCCCAGTCAGCGCGTTTATAGTTCCAAACCCGGCGAGGATTTGCTTTAATTTGTGTCGGTGATGTAAATTGCACTATTGCTGATATTAGTAAATGGTCTGATGTTCCGAGGGGTTGTTCAACTTTTGTCTTCGTAGTATTTGGTTCGTTTGTCAAAAACAGATCCAGCAAATTATTGTTATGATGTGAATTGTCTGCGATTCTAGTGGGACACTCTATCATTTGCGTCAAACCGTGATAATCTGCGAGTATCAGTTCGGCTTGTCTTCCTACGTCGTCAGTGCGCGATGAATACTTAAGCCATTCTTTATTATGAATATTAAAGTCTCCAAGAATGGCCAGTCTTGCTTTGGGGTAGTCCGTGGTAATCTTGTCTAGATTAGCCGATATTTGATCGAAAAAGGGACATCCTGGGGGAGAATTTGGGGATCTATATAATCCTATTATAAACATAGTTTCATCAACACCTGAGATCTTCAGTGCTATAGAATTATGGTGCTTAGAGTTCAACTCGTAGGCCTTAATTCTCACACATGAAAGTGAATCTCGAACAAATACACAGACACCATGCTTGTTATAAAAGGAATGTTCCAATTCGTAACTAGGTATCCGGTATTTGTCTGGATCCAACTTCGATGCTTTGCCACTAACAATTGTTTCGGTAAGAAACAATATGTCAGGTTTATTTTTTTCGATGTAGTGATGAACCTCGTTTAGATTCGAATTGAGACCTCTTATGTTGGTGAAGTCAATGCTAAGCTGTTGGTTCACTCTGCGGCCATTTTGTTGAGACAAAGACTTACCCTTTGACATTGCAGGCATAGCTACTGAAATTCGGCCAGGCCTAAATTTCAACACTAAACAGTACAAAAGACACTGGGTATCTCTGTCACAAAAACACGGTAGCAGATTTCATGCAACAGTAGCACGATAAGAGAAAAGCAAAAAAAAAAATGGGGACACAAAATACACTAACAAAATTGACGAGCACAAATAAAGGGTTAAATTTGAAATTCCTAACTTTTGTCAAAAAAAAACATTTCACAATCAACCAACTGACACTTTCCAACTCCCAAAATAAGTCCGAGGTGGGAGGAGCTAGATCATGTCACAAAACTTCAAATAAAAAAAAAACCCAGGCAATCCAAAAAAATCAATAACAACTAAAACAAGATTTTTGGGTTTCTATTACCAAGACAAATGCTTTAAAATAATAAATAAATTTATTACATCAAAGCAATAAAAGGTACAAAAGTCTTGTGTCTCTAGATTTCCTCCTTCACATTTGTTAAATTTAATTCAATTTGGAGTAATTACTTCGGTCTGAAAGACATAAGTATTACATTCATGAGCATTCTTGGCATTTCTCGACGTTTTAGGACCTACTGATTCTAAAAAAGCAAAATAAAATGTATGTCTGTCTGCCGGCCGTCCGGCCGTCACAACCGACAAAATCTAGAAAACGGCTGAAGAGATTTGAAAAATTTTGAATTCTAAAAATAGGTACACTCAATGGTAAGATCCGAAAGGACGATGTGTTCGATAACTGTACCGGAAGTGTGTCAAAAAAATCGTCAAGTGTGTCAAAACAAGGAAATATGCATAATTTTTGCTTAAACAAACGTTTATTTTAAGTGAAAATTTAAGTGAGATTAAAAACTAGATTATTGCATTATAAGTTTGTCAAAAAAAAGATGTCAAGTGTGTCAAAAGAAAGATTTTTATTTATATTTTTACCCAATTTTTTGGACAAAAATAAAATAAATTATTTGTTTGAAATGAAATTTTATTATTATTATTGAGAATTATGGCATTATAAGTTTGTCAAAAAAATCGTTGTCAAGTGTGTCAAAAGAAAGATTTTTATTTGTTTTTTTACCAAATTTTTTGGAACAAAATAAAATTAATTATTTGAATGACATGAAATTTTATTATTATAACTGAAAATTATGGCATTATAATTTTGTCAAAAATATGTTGTCAAGTGTGTCAAAAGAAAGATCTTTATTTACTTTACCCAATTTTTTGGAAAAAAATAAAATTAATAAATTGTATGAGATGAAATTTTAATATTATTATAGAGAATTATGGCATTATAAGTTTGTCAAAAAATAATGTCAAGTGTGTCAAAAAATGATTTCATTTGTTTATTTTAACCAATTTTTTGAAAAAATAAATGCAGCTGTTTTGTGACGTAAATGTAATTGAAAATGAAATTGGACATGGAAATTTTTGAATTTGCTATAGTTTTTGAAATATTTTTGGAATTTTGAAAAAAGTTTGTATTTTTGATTTTTTAATTATTTTTGCAATAATTTTAGAATTTTGGAAAAAGTTTTAATTTTGTAAGAATTTTTGGAATATTTTTAGAATTTTGAAAAATTCTAAATATTTGATTTTATTATAATTTTTATAATTTTGGAAAAAGTTTCAATTTTTGATGTTGTTATAATTTTTGGAATATTTTTAGAATTTTTGAAAAAAGTTTTAATCTTTGATTTTGTAATAATTTTTGAAATATTTTTAGAATTTTGTTTGAAAAAAGTTTGAATTTTTGATTTTATTTAATTTTTACAATATTTTTGGAATTTTGAAAGAAATATGAATTTGTAATTTTGTAATATTTTCTCGAAACGCTAAATGGAGAGGTTTTGAGTAGTTTGCTGAGTGTATCATCTTTTCACTAAATTATGTTAATTTATGATCTGTTATAATTTTCCGGCAACGTATTGATGTTTACGTATTTAGTTTTGTAATTAATTTCTAAACAGAGATAAAAAAATACTTGTACTTTAACAAAGAGTTATGTTTGATATACATCGCTGCCCAAAACTAAAAACCATGTCCTCATAAAAGTTTTTGCCGAAAACTATGTCAAAATCCTTAACCCAGACCGAAGTCTTGATATCTCAGAGCTGTGAGATTTCAGCCCCTCCATATTTCAATGTTTCAAATCACGCGAAAAAAAATTACAAGACACTGCAAACTTAAAGTATTGAAATTTAATACTGGTATAATCTTGGGCAAATACCCCCTACTCAGGTAGGAACGATTAGCGACATATGAAGTTTGGATCATGGTGGTTTTGGACGGGAGCAGGTAACAGAGGGGCCTTCAAAGTTTCGTGAAAGTATAAAAGGTAAGGTAATTTTTTTATATATTCTTCGGGGTGGTATTAGAAGTCACGTCACTTATTGCCAGACACTTACTATCGCAGTAATTTTTTTATATATTCTTCGGGGTGGTATTAGAAGTCACGTCACTTATTGCCAGATACTTACTATCGTGGTAACCCCCTGCCAGACACCCTTAACCATTATCAATTTGTTAAAGTTTATGGGTGTCTGGCAGGGGGTTACCACGATAGTAAGTGTCTGGGAATGGGTGACGTGACTTCTAATACTATACCGAAGTATATATAAAAAAATTACCTTTTATACTTTCACGAAACTTTGGAGGCCCCTTTGTTACCTGCTCCCTGCCAATGCCACCATGAACCAAACTTCATATGTCGCTAATCGTTCCTACCTGAGTAGGGGGTATGCGCAGAAAAACTTTCAGCTTTTAAAATATAACGAAGGTCTGGCCGTCACGGGCTCTCGGTCTATTCTATTTTTTTTTTTTTTTTTTTTAACGGCGTTCATGCTCCATGTAGGAGCGTTGCCAGGCTAATCAGCTTCGAATATTCACCACGGTCATTCGCAACAGCGACATAATTACCATGGCAGCCGATTTTTTAAGGTCGTTTATTACTTCAGTCTCCCATTGTAGTCGTGGTCTACCTCGCGGTCGCCCACTCCCTGGGGTACTAACGTACATTTTTCTAATCATTCCAGACTGTGAATCGGCTCGTAGAACATGCCCAAACCAAGCAATCCTATTAGAACGGATACAACCTATTATATCAGGACCCTCAAGAAGGTCTCTGATCTCAAAGTTATATCGGGTTCTATACTCTCCATCGTCTGTCTTAAGTGGACCAAAAATGTAGCGTAGGATCTTACGCTCAAATACAGATAAATGCGATTCGTCATTTTGTGTAAGGGTCCACGTTTGTGACCCATACATCACAACCGGTCTAATCAATGTCTTGTATAACTTGAGCTTGGTGTTAGTTGATACATACGGAGATCCAAGGAGAGGTTTGATTGAGTAGAAAGTTCGATTACCTGCAGCGATTCGAGCTTTTATATCTGTAAGTATGCTGTTGTTTGAGTCAAGCATTGATCCCAAATATTTAAAAGATTCAACTCCCTGAATTCGTTCATCGCCGCACATCAAATCTTTCTTCTCAGACTCTCTTGAAACATTCATATGTTTGGTTTTATTGTAGTTAATTTGAAGACCAATTTTTCTAGCTCCACTCTCAAGCGACTTAAAAGTCTCACTCATAACAGCTTCACTTCGGCCGAGGATGACAACATCATCAGCGTATGCAATCATCTGTACTGAGTTTATTGACAAGATATTGTTGTTAGTCGGCAGTTTCTTTTGACGGCACACATATTCCAAGGCTAAATTAATTAGAATAGGAGAGATAGCATCACCTTGTCTTAACCCGGAGTCGACTTTAAAAAACCTTGATATTTCGTTCTCTACTCGTACACAGCATTGAGAGTTCGGTACTGTCATTCTGCATAGTGATACCAGTTTACCAGGAATTCCCATTGACACCAGAGCAGACCATAGAGTCTCTCGTTCGAGAGAGTCGTAGGCCTGTCTGAAATCAAGAGAAATGAAGAGTTGGTGCACTGGTATGTTGAACTCTCGGCACTTTTCCAAAATCATCCTTATCGAGAAAAGTGCATCGGTGGTACCTCGGCCCCGCCGGAAGCCACACTGATATTCTCCAAACAGTTGTTCAGCAAAAGGATTGATTTTGGATAGCAAAATGTAAGAAAAGATCTTATATGCTGTGCAGAGTAGAGCGATTCCTCTGTAGTTTGCACATTGTAGGCGATTACCTTTTTTATGGATTGGTATCAGCATAGCTGTGTTCCAGTCCTGTGGCATGGCTTCAGTCCTCCATATCATTTGAACAAGTTCAAACAATCTTAAGGATAGAGTTTCACCACCATGTACAATCATTTCGGATGTTATATCGTCGATACCAGGTGCTTTATTGCATTTTAATTTTGACAGCGCCGCATCGAATTCCTCTTTGGTGGGTTCGTCTACATGTACCTTTGACGCACGAATAAGCTTTGCTCGTCGCCCGACTTGTTTCTGGTCAAGTTTCGCCCGACTTGTTTCTGGTCTATTCTATACTTCAATAAATTTTCTGGTTGTATGTCACTTGAAAACTTAATTGAACCGATTATTTTGTATATCTGTGATTACTTTATAGACTGCTTTGCCAATATATCAGCCATACTGTCCAATGTTCGGTTGATTGAAAAAATGTTTATAGTTTTAATGAAAAACACTTTACTGGGTATTGAACCCGAATTCAAGCCCGGCTCTCCGAATTCCAATCCAGTTCCTTAGCCATTCAGCATCCAAAATGCTGCATTGTTTATTGAAAATAAATAACGCCAAGATTACTTCCATTATCAGATTATAATTCTGTCATTCAAATTTCCAACCAGAAATAATCTGATGAGTCAGATATATATCTTCTCAAATGTCGTTACAGTGATCATCCATGCCAAAAAAACTACATGTTTTTGTGTCTATTTATGTTGTACAAAAATTAATAAATTTGAAGACCATACGCCTTCATCTCCAAAGATACATCAGAAACTGCAAAAACAGGTCCAATAACCCGAATATAAAAAATCTGATACCATCTACAAGGCTAAATACATTACATTTTTTTTACGACGCCATACTGAATATATACTCCTCGATACTCACTTATGACGAAACGATCTCGTTTGCTTTAAAACTATAAGAATAAAATTGACAACAGCATCAGTAATTTCTGACCATTTCAAAATACTGGATAACATGCCACAAGTCTTTCATTTAAATGTCAAAAATGTAACGTATTTAGAAGTGGATTTTTTTGAACAAACTTCAAAAATATTATTGCGTTTTTTGGCCTCAAAAACGACAATGACCGATAGACAGGTTACCAAAAAACCAACAACACGGTAAATATTTATCTTTTCAACTCGTTAAAAAATTGTAACCGAATTTGTCTCTAGTTTGAGAAAATAATACTGGTATAACTAAAGTAGGTATAACTAAATCACATATCTAATTTAACGTTTCAAAGGTTTGTGGTAATTTGACCAGAATTTTTCTAATTAAACGGATCGCCCTCGTGCTAGGCCGTCCCAGTTTTTGTTTTAGACATATCTTGTACTTACAGCTATTGATACAGTTAGTTGCTATAAATATTTACTGCATTCCAATCTAGACTTCAAATATCTCAATAATCCTGCAACTATTTCAATAACTGTGGAACAAACAATGGATATATTACTATTATATGAATTAGAATTATAATTCACTAGAATCAAATTTGAACTGATTTTTTAAATAATTAGGACTATTATGAGGGTGTGACAACCTCCCGTAATTTAACTCCTATATTGGCATAACAAAATCATTAGCCAAATTGATATCATAGGAGTGCTGACAGATGAACAATATTCAGTTAACGATAACATCCTGAATCTTAGTTATGGCATATTCCTTGATGATGGCACGCTATTGCTTGCTCGAAGAAACCTGTCTTAATATAGCTCAACATCTGAGCTTTAGTAATTGAGGAAAACAGTGCGACAGTGCTTTGCTTTTCACGTCTAATTTTATTTTTATTTCCTCCATCTTATTATGGAATAGGGGCTATGTCATATTTTATTATGTGATGGGATTTATTGTTTAGCTTAGTAATCTTTTTTTTTTTAAACAATATATAAAAAAACTTGCGTTTAACACCTTAGAACGCATGTTGTTGTGGGGCTTAGGCCTTAACAGTTTTTTTTGTATTATTACACATAATGTAATCAAATTTCTCTAGAAATAGTATTTGATTTATGACGATGCAGTAACTACGACATTATCGACACCGGAAATGTGCTTGATATTAGTGGCAAGTTGTAAAATAAACCGCAGGTGTCGAAATTGATGAAGCGATGGCCTTTAAAGTTTTGTTTAAAAACACAAATTAATAATTTATTGTCAGTAAATATTGTAATTTTATATCTCTATAGCACCTAAATATTGAGCGCTTAAGAATACCGCGAGTAGTTCTCTATCATATGCGCTGTATTTTATCTAAGCCTAATTAAAACAACGTGATGTAATATATATACATATATATGATGCGACGACCATAACTGAGAATCTGTCTGAAGATTATGGATGATGTAAAACGTTGCATTGCATAATTTTTGCTTTATAATTTACATAAGCTTGAATTGCCTGGATATCCATTTTACATGGACATTTCCTATTCTTGCATCCTTTAAGAAGATATTTAGGGCCGATGGTATAAATGCGGATAGAAGATAAATCCTCGGATTAATCGTCGTTTGTATATATACAAACGACGATTAATCCGAGGATTTATCTTCTATTCGCATTCATACAATCGGCCCTTAGTAAACTGACATGGTTTAGTATTACATCATGGTTTGAAACCATAAGAATTTTTTTTTCAGATTTTGTATATTTACTTCTGAGTGGAGTACTTCTAAAGATGCCATTTTCAGGGCATCTTTAAAAAACCATTTGTAACTGTTTTAAATGCTCATCTAGTTGTTTTGGTTTTGGATGTAACTTTTTTTAAGTGAAAACTTCTTTGGCGCGTTGTGCGATTTCGTATGGGGAAAATTTTGTATATTCGAGTTACCATCACGCTAAATCGAGTTATCATCACGCTAAACGTTTCAAATTGCAATATGGAAATCGTGGTCGAGTGAGGTTCTATAGGTCGAGAGTTCAATTCCTGGAGTGGTACATTTTTTATTTTTTTTTTTTTATTTATTAATTTTTATTAAATACCATTAAAATTATTGTTTTTTTATTCATGAATTCATAAAAATTAAAAAAGTTTCTTTTTAAGAAATTTTAAATTTATCGATAATGCAGTTTTTCAAATTATTGTTACTCTCTTTTAACGTTTCGTTCAAATTATTATCATTTCGATATTAACAAGAAAATTAAATTTTTTTTGGCAGGCAGTGCTAAAATGAATAAAATGTTGGTTTTCCCATAATTTTTTTGCATAATTTTACTCTCGTGAAATAAAATAAGGAAAATAAAAACTACTATTTGAGTATGTTTATCTCTTTCAATATGAGTTGATAACTTCATCACAAAAGATTGATTTAAACACAGTTTAAGGCTGCGGACAATTTGCGGTATTTAAATTGATCGATGGTGTAGTTTTTTAAGGTTATTGCTATTGTCTTTTGGCACAGTGTGACAGCACAGTGTGTGCATGCAAAATTTAAAGTGCATTCAGGGGATTTTTATGACACCTCAATATTTTCTTCAGTTGTTAAAAGAAATGTTTTGTGGCTATTCTGTTTTTTTATGATTTTTGTTGTTGTTTTCTTTTTGAAGTGAAAACTTCTTTAGGCGCGTTGTGCGATTTCGTATCGGAAAAAATTTATATATTCGAGTCATCATCACGCTAAATAAATATTAAATATAAAATAAATATTAAAAGAGAGTGTGATAAATTGTTATCATTTGTTATTTTCTTATTTCTTATTCTCATTTTCATGATTTATAATTTGTTTTATTTTTATTGAATTTGATTTTTTTTCGGTTTATAACGGGTGTGTGGTAAAGTAAGTAAAGATTTTGTTGTATTTAGACGATGAAAACAGCTATTTCACCCTTTTAAGTTTTTACTTCTGTCGGCAGTCCTCAAAACTGCCTTTTTTATGTTTAAGATGAACAGGTTTAGCACACTAAATATAAAATATTCATTACTAAGACTCTTTGAATATCCGAGGATTCCATGTCAACTACAAAAGAAAGGTATTCGGAAAAATGAAAGAAATAAGGATATGGAAATAGTTAGCGTAATTTGTTTAAATGGCGAATGACGTTTTCTTGAAAATGAAAGCAAAATCGGACAATGAATTCCACAATCAAGCCGCTATATTGAAATAATCGGTGATCCTTTCTTTGTGCTTAGTCTAGACATTTTATTGTTGACTCACAAGCATTTCCCAAACATAACAACTGTTTTTGATGCACAGGCGAATAAATTTATAGATCAGCCAAATTTACTCGGGATTAAAAATCTTTTCAGATCAGTCGAGGAAACCCAATTTTTTCATTGCATATTAAGCAAGATTGGACACATTTTTCTTCCATTTTAATTTTCATGCAATTATGGATAACAAATCCAAGAAATTTAACTGAATCGAGCTCTTGCAATTCCTCATTATTCATCTTAAGACTTTCGTCTTTTTGTCCCACCATTCGAGAAAGACAACATAATTTATTTTTGATTTTGAACTAAACTGATCAAGAATACACTTTTCGCATTCCATTATTGACTCAAGGTTTTCATTGATATAATTATACAGTTTTCTGTCATTGGTAGCTATTGCATGGGGTCGACGTTTAGGAGACTTTGGGTCTAACTCTAGCCCACTTCCAAAGCTCGGGGAATGTCTCGGTTTTTCAAGATAAATAGAAAATTTTAGCTGAAATCGGTGCTACTTGCTTAGCAAAGTTTTTGAAAATAGTGCGTGGAATACCATCGGGGCCAGTAGATTTGTTATGGTTTATAGAAAGAAACATTTTTCGTACAATAATACACCAAAAAATAATTAGCTTTATTTTCGTTTCAACTGTGAGAATGTGGCAGTTCAACTAGTTTTGCTGTAAAAATACGACCCAAAAGATTCGCCTTTTCTTTCGATTCAGTCACGGAAATTTCATTCATCACTAATGTTGGAATAGAGGATCGAGTAAAATTGCTATGATATGACGTAACTAACTGAAAGAAACTACGAGAACCATTTGGTTGTTCGGCGAATTTGATTGCTTTCTTTTGGATAAATTCGTCTTTATTCAAGTCTTTTTTGTATATGCTAATATTTCTTGCTTTCTTATATGTATGCACAAAGAGTTCTGCAGTTTTACTTGCGTTATACACCATAAACTCTTTGCGTTTACTCTTTACCGCTTCATCAATATCCCGCATGAACCAAGGGTCAGTTTTAGAAGTAATTAGTCGATTTGGAATTAACCACCGCATTCCATATTTTATTAGTTCAGAAACTGTTAGTACTGATGTGCTAGGATCATGCTCAACACGGCAAAGGTATTTCCTCATGAAAGTTTCTCAGTCCCTATCAGTCTGCGCGTTTATAATCCAAACCGGAGGAGGATTGGTTTTAATTGGTGTAGGCGATGTAAAATTTAATATTGCTGATATTAATACATAGTCCAATGATCCAAGGGACTGGTCAACTTTCATATTTTTTTTTGCGAGGCGACCATCTAGTCTTAGCCCGACATGTAGACTGCTAAGTCTTTTATGCCATCTTCATATTCAGCACCTTTTTGAAAAAAGCCAACAGTCTTGAATGGTCTGCTTTGCAGAACTCTTCTATCCTTAGAAAGTTTGATCCTAACATGACCCTTCGGAGTCCTGAGAGAGCCAAACATTCTCCCACAATGTGAGGGACTTTCATCATCTTCAAGACAAAAGCGGCATGTTGGATCATTTTCTACTCGAAGCCGTACCATATGTTTGTTCTCATGATGGTGAAACCACCAGGAATTTGGTGGTTTGCTGGCTCAACTCTGGAGTTGAACATCTTGGAGACCTTGCAGCGTTTTGTGCTCCTCCATTGAGAGTAACTGGACCGAAAGAAAACTTGTTCGACTAGCGATCTTAAACCTTCCTTTCGATATACCAATTGCTGGTTCAGGGCCTATGAGCCTTCCTGCGGAGCCCTTTGCTAAATCATTAGCTTTTTCGTTCCTGAGATTCCCACTATGCCCTGGTGTCCATATCAGTGATATGCTGTTCTTGAGCCCGAGATAATTCAAGGACCTAGAACATTCTTGCACTATTTTTGAGTTAATAGTGGAGATTCCCAGAGCTTTCAGAGCAGCCTGGCTATCACGACAGTTGTTTTCATGCAACAGTAGGACGATAATGAAATACCAACGAAACTGCAGATACAAACTAAATGGAATGACAAGGATGACGGTTAATTTAAGTTTAAACAAAGGAAAAAGGAAGTATGTCTTAAGCACAGATATATGAACTGAACCAAACGTTGTTACTAGCTTTACCTATTTACAGTTGTAAGATCAATTAGAGCTCGGTTTTGGCTATTAATAATTTTCCAAATTTATGCCAAGACATGTTTAAGCTTGGTAGAGATCTGCATTAGTATTTTGAGAATTTTGTTTTTCCAAATAAAATTGTTTTCGCAATTTTTTCCGCTTTGAGGTTATTGTTGTTAAATCAAATTCGCTTTCTCTCACTTACGTCGGACCAACGTCATCTCAAATTTCACATCAAAATCGTTTGTTGAATGGAAAAGAATTACAAGTTATGAAAGTCAAATTAATTAAAACTACAAAAACCTATTTGAAAATTGGAAAAATATCCCAAAAACACCACAAACCTTTCAGTCGGCTTCGGTTTTGTTAATGGTTCCAAGTTTAAGTCAGGCGGATGTTCTTTTTGAATCTGAAATACACTAACATCACCTGATACACAGCCAGCAGCCACCATATACTCCACAGACGAAACAATTTTTACACATGAATTTGCAGATGATGTCTACATGAAAATAAAATCAATTAAAAAATAATCAATATGTATAAAATATAACTATATTCATTCTCTAATTACTTCACATTTTAATTTCTGTAAATTTCCGGTTTTTCGATTGTACCACAATACAATTCCTGCATCGGTTCCAATTGCAATAAATTCGGATAGAGCATCAATACATGTTATATTTAAATCACATGAAAATAAACCTTTTTGTATTCTTGATGGAATTTTATTAAATAAATCTCCTAATATCGACCATTCTTTTAAATTAATTAATTCACAATTTTCCATATTTCTTTTGAAATTATGAATACAAAATCACATAAAATTTTTATCTTTGCGATCGTAAATACGGGAAAAAAACAAAATAAAAATATATATTTGACAGAAACAAAAACTTCTGCTGAATGTGAACGTTTAATCCTTATTTGTTTTGATTTTATTTTGTTGACATATATCTTAAAAATGTTGTTTTTATGAAATTCGATAATCAATTTAAATGTTTATTTCATTTTAAGTGATTATCAGTGATCTAATTAGCTCACTTCGTTCATTTTAAATAATATTTGAACAATGTAATTCAGCATCACAACAACAACTTTTACAGGGTTCAGAGGGCGATTTTTATTTGCAATAAATTAAAATGACAGCGATAACATAGTTTTTTTTTAAATATAAAAAATAATAATTTTAATTCAATAATCGGTAGATTTTAACTAATAATCAAAGAATTTAAAGTTTAAGTTTTGTGAAAAGGGAAATGACGACAAATTTTCGAAATCCATTAATTCCCGAGCCATCTGTTTTTGGTGGCCAATATGGAATGCAAACTCCTGCTGGTATAGTTCGAACAAGTCAACCACCAGCATTACCTCCAAGACCACTTCAATCTACTCATTCATACAATAATTATGGTGGATACGGAACAGGATATGGTGGCATGAATAGTTATGGTGGTATGAATAGTTATGGTGGCGGATGGGGTTCAAGCTATGGAATGGGAGGAGGATACGGTATGTTTGGAGGTGGATATGGTGGAGGAATGTATGGTAACAGCTACAATAGATTTGGAATGAATAATTCACCAGATAATAGGTAAGTCATTACTCATCCTCAAACTACGCCGAAATTTGTTTTAATATTTCTATTATTCCAGATTTATACAAATTGCCGAACAATCTTCTCGACCTGCCCTACAGACGATTGAAATGTTTGTTAGCGCTGTTGGTAATATTGCATCGATGTTAGATTCTACATTTTTTGCCTTAACAAGCTCATTCCGTGCCATTCTTGGTGTTGCTGTTAATTTTAGTCAAATTGGGTCAATATTCCAACAGTTTTGGGCAACATTTGCTCTTTTCAGATGGATTAATTGGCTGTATAGAAAGTTTGTATATAATTCTGGTTAAAGTTAGAAAAACTAAAATTGAATTTGTAACTAAATTTTTAGGATTTTGTTTACTCTTCGTATATCAAAAATTGATCCAGCTTCAACAACAATGCAGGAAGCATTTGCAGCCGCTAATGGACAAACAAGTAGTGGTGGTGGTAGGTCATGGCCTCTATTGTTACTATTTGTTGCAATTCCATATTTATTGAAGAAGCTAATAACATCTGTTACTTCAATGGCAAATGATGATTCAAAAAATCCCAAGAATTGGAATAATCCGATTGAAGCTCAAGTTTTATATAATTTCCAAGCAACAAACCCTGATGAGTTATCGGTACGTGCAGGCCAAAAAATCTTAATGGCACCCAAAGAAATACAAGTTGCAAATAGTTTAATTAACACAGGATGGGCATTAGCTAGTTATGATCAAATTAATTCTGGAATTATTCCAATAAACTACTTAAGAAGTCCACAAAGAATGAATGTAGTTAATTCACAAGAAAGTATTATAAAAGAACAGATTGAAATACCCAAAGAAATAGATACACCGCCCACAAATATAGGTGATGGAATAAGTGATGCGGTTGAACCTATATTTTAGATAAAGTAATTTTTGTAGTTAATAATAATTATGGAAATTGGATGCTAAATTTGGATATTTAAATCTAAGAGGCTGATTTATAACCTGAGATTAAAGTAATTTGATTCGTTTTATCTTATGTTTCAAAAATAACTTTAATATATAAATAATTATATAATCTTAGATCCTTGAATATTAATCTTATTATTAGCCAGCATTTTTTGTTGTCTATGTTTTTCCTCGGTAAATGCTTGTATATTAGCTTTCTTCTCAATCCGACGTTCATGACGATATTCTTTTAGTAATTTTTTTCTTTCTCGTTTTTCTTCCAACGTTTCATCTTTCGGACGAATCGATAATATACTAAGAGTTGATAAGATTGATTGATCACACAATGATTTAGGTCCTAATTGTTTGACAGAATCATTTGCTTGTTGATTATTAAATTTCGTCAATGATTTGACAGTCAATTTATTACCATCATCACCAAGAATATTCATTGGAATTCCAGTTTTTGGATTTATTTTAATTTTTTTATTACGATTTGGTTCTTCTATTAATTTTGGATGGTTATAAATATTCGAATAAGTTGATAGTATACTTTCGCAATCCCATTTTTGTTTCTTAGGTTCTGCATCGATATCGACTAAATCTTCTGTCGATGATAAATCCTGCAATTTTGTCAAACGTACTATATCCCAATTCTTATCATACTTTTCATCTTTTTGCTCTCTCTTAAACTCTTTTGCGTAGTTCAATAGAAGTTCATCTTGTAAATCAATATGTCCATCAATTTCTTCCAAATCCAATGGACCAATTTCATTGTCATCATATTGATCAAAGAATTTTTCAAAACGATCGTCTAATAAACTTAATTGTTCGTTACGACGAATTACAGAACTCGACATCGAATATTCAGTGAATTTTGATTTAGTTTCTTCATCAGCAAAGTTATGTTCTTTAAATTTTAACGGAGCTAATTTGTCATCATCCTCATTATCATCATCGCTTACATCGAAGTTATTATCCGAATCCACATCACTATAATCTTCATCATCGTCTTCACTATCTTCACCGGTACCCAACGCTAGTTCCATAAAGTTATCTTCTAGTGCATTATCTGGATTATCAAAATCGAAATCTTCATCTAACGCTGCAACAATATCGGGATCCCAATCTGGTCGGAATCCTGAAGTTTGTGCAGCTTTATGCAATAAACCATCATCTTCTTCAAATTCGGAAGCGAACACAGAACTTGGTAGTTGAATCGATGGTTTTACATTTTTTTCTTTATTTTTATTTATATTCGGGGCTTCAATTCTCTCCCAATCTACAGCATCTTTATTGTGTTCTTTTAAATGTTGTAGATAATCATAATCATCGTCGAAGAAAACACCATATTTTTGTAGTTCCAAGCGACGTTTTTCAGTGTCTGTCAAGGTTGTCGACTATATAAAAATTAAACTTTTAGCTCCACAAAACTATTTGTTAGAACTTCATAACCGTACCTTATTCTGAACAGGAGCTGTTTGCAATAAAACTCTCTGTGGTGCTGTTTCATCTGTTATCAGTGGATCCCGTTGACTTCGGTGAACCAATTGAAATGTAACTGCATTCTTTTTGTCAACAAATTTCTTTTTAGATTTAGGCTAAAATAAAACTGTTTAAAATATCCCTGAGTTACCATAAAATAAAATCAATTTACCATTTTAAAGAAAGAATAACTTTATTAACTTAATTTTACAAATTCATACAATTTTATTAACTTTAAAATATATAAAATAGGAAATTTGTATTTATTATTATTGTAAATGTCGACAACACATGTCACAATTTTTGTAAAAGAAATGTCAATTCTAAATTTCAGTACAATGGAGTTTTTAAGTGCATATTATTTTTATAACAGATGCCACTAGTACAGGAAAGTGATTTTAATATTTAAAATAGATGAATCACCGTTATATAAATTTCTTCCAAATCCATGTGATTATTTGCCGACAAAATCTAAAAATAAGGTTAGAATTTTATCTTGATTAATACAAATAAAATTTGTATTTGGGGTAACAAACACAGTTAACTAGTTATTATAAGTAACTTTATCATAGTTTTAGTTAAATTTGCGTACAGAAAATTAAAACGTTGCATCAAACACAGGAAAACAACAAAAAACTAAAAAATAAAAGGAATTTAAACATAAGTTAACCAATGATATTTACTTACATAAACAAAAAACGGAATTGATTAATGAAATATTTAAACTTTGTAGATGTGTAATGGGGCTTATGATTGAAAACGCGTGGAAAACGTAAACGTCGATAAAACGTGAACCGTAGTCAATTGGTATGATTGAAAACGCGTGACAAACGTTTTATTTCGAATTCATTTCTTGGTATGATTGAAAACGCGCGGACTCACTTTCTTGTACAAAATTGAAACGTAAAGTTAGGCTTGCTTTTAGAATAATTTTAAAACTGAAAAATGTAAATTTTTTAATTTAATTTAATTTTTAATTGCGAGTGAAAATATGGAAAATGCTTTAAATTTTAAGCACATTAATTATTTTTAAATTTTATGAGAAAAATAACAAATCAAAGTTAGTAAATGGAATTAGAAAGATAATCCTGATTTAGCTAATTATTATTTTTATTTTACCCAAATAATTCAATTTTTTACACTTAAAATTTAACACAATTATATTTTTTTAACAATCAATATTAGATTTGACAATTAACAAAAACTTATTTTGACAATTCTGAAAGTTTTTAATTTCGAAAAAAAATTCGAACTAGATTTTTATCACGCGTTTTCAATCATACCTACATTAGGTGAAAGTGAATAATCTTAACCCCGTGATGCGTTTTCCGTGCGTTTTCAATCATAAGCCCCGTTAACATGAAGTTGCGAAGTGTAAACTAATTTTCGAGTTTGATTCAGTGAAACCTCAATTGATTTGCAATTGCATGGCAGTCATTCTTAGATCTAACATTATATTTATTAAAATTTGTTAAACTATAGCAAGTGCGAGTATAGCCTGCTTAGAATTGTTAAAAATTTCAAATGATTAACGGTGCACGCACAATGTATGAGGTTTTTCCTCATGAGATTTGAGCAACTTTTTATTATTATTTTTTAATAGAAATACAATGCTTTAAAATGTAGGTAGCTCAATTCAACGATTCAACGACATTTAGACGATGATGTAATTTATTCAAAACCCCCGATATATCATAGCCATACCCATTCACGCCATTTGCTATAAACAATGAACATTGCCATATGCAAAAAATTGGATTAGTGTTTTTGATTAAATATTTTTGAATTTTTTTTATATGGAGTTTTATTTTTCCAGATGGCGTTATGAGCGTTATGGCGATTTTTTGAATTTTTTTTATATTGAGTTTTAATTTCAAAATGGCGCTACAAGTTCACGATTTTTATTGTGCTAAAATATGTAGATGGCTTCTATACCGGGGGTTTTGAATTTATTTGATAGAGGAGAATATGTCGAATTTACTCTAATTATGTGCCTTGTCGAAACATTTAGGCAAAACTCGTCTTAAGTTTTAACATCTATAGATTGGAGTTTACTACTGACATTCGACTTATATCTGGCATTGACAACGTATAGTTGCTAAGCCATTATCAGGCATTAATAAAATTCGGATACAATTCAACATTTTCTCATTTTCTTCTACTGCCCTGGTTAAACATTCCAATTGAAACCAATTGAAAAAAATGAATTGGATTAATCGGAATTCTGCATTGGGAATTTTCAATTAATTCCTATTCAAAAAATCTATTTCCAATACAATCCTATTCATTCCTGTTCTCTATTTTATTTTTCAACTGGAATGGATAGGATTCTATAGGAAATGTATATAAATAGGAATTAATTGGAAATTTCCATTGCAGAATTCCGATTAATCCTATTCATTCCTATTAAATCTTTTCCAATTAAATCCTGTTAAATTTATAAGATTGTTTAATTTGTTTCTAAGTTCCTTTTTCCTATTGAATCTCTTAATTTCCGATTGAAATTCAATTGGAAATTTCCATTAGAATCCTATGGAATCTCTTTCCCTGTTGAATCCCATTCATTCCGATTGAATTTTAATTGGTAAATCGAAGTCTTCCTATTAAACCAATTCAATCCGATTTAATCCTATTGAAAATATATTGGATTTAATAGGATTCAATAGGTTTGAATTGGAATGTTTAACCAGGGTGAAGAAAAACATGTTCTAGACCGAGTTGTGAAAACTTGACCAGTTTGACTTTCCTGAAACTTGGCATACAAGTAGTATGGACAACATAATAAATACAACTTATTTTAGAATCTTTTAAAAGTGCATAGTTTGAACATAGGCTTCAACGTGCATGAAAAATGAAAATTTTGCCAATCCGAATTCCGAAGTTGCTTTGAAATTAAATTTTCCGAGAATGGCTATGCCGATTTCAACATTTTTTGTTTGATAGGTGATTAGTTAATCTTTAGAAAAAAAAAATAATTAAACTTTTTCTAATTAATTTTAAAATTAAAATATTAAAAAAACTTTTTTAAAGGGTCAAAGATCAATTTTTTTTTTTTTTTCAATAAAATGTGATGTGTAGTAGGCATTACAATATGTGTCACAACAACACATAAAAACCTTTTAAGACCAAGGTCCCACAACAACATGCGTTCTAAGGATGTTAATGGACACAAATCTGCTTTTTTTTTGTTTTTTTAATATTTTTTGTTAAATAATGGACAACTAAACTATAAATCCTATCACATATAAAATATGACATAGGCCAATATTTCGCGATAGGATAGGGAAAATAAAAATAAAATAAGAGATAAAAAGCAAATTTGTTTTAAAAATTTGCAGTAATAAAACTAAAATTGGTTTGCCAATAGTCCAGCTAATGGCATAATCCTTGATTATGGGACGCAGTATATTTTTCAATGATTAAAGCTCAGATATATAGTTATAACGAGCTTTCGTTTCTTCGAGCAAGCTACAGCGTTTCATCATCAAGGAATATTCATTAGCTAAAATTGAGAGTGCTACCGTTGACTGAATACGGTTCATCCGCCAGCACCCCTAAGATATCACCTTGGCTAGTGATATCTCACTGCTATTGCCAGTGGTATGTGATATCTCACGTTAACTCATGTGCCAATAACAGGGACTGGAGTACGCGGGGTTGTCACACCCGTGGATCAAAAAATAGAAAAAAAAATAACAAATTAATAAAAACTGATACCTCCATGCGTTTTATCCTTACTCTAAAATATGTCAAACTTACAAAGAGGCTATTTGTCGTGTCTTTGAGATATTTAATTTTAAGGAATTTTAGTCCGACTAAAATTCTAATTTTTTATTATTTTTTCGAACAATTTTTAGTGCCAAAAAATTTTAACTACTGAAGTGGTTTGTTTAACTACCCCTATGCTTAAACTATGCACTTTAAAAAATTCTAAAATAAGCAGTATTTTATTTTTTCCATGCTACTTGTAAGTTTCAGGAAAATAAAAAATGGTCAAGTTCAAATGCCGACTTTTTCACCTGTATCTGCTCTGACTATTATATTTACTACCGCGTTTCTATGAGGAAACAGTGTCCATTAATTACAAAATAGTTTTTTTTCTAGAGTTTACAATTTTATTTTATTCGAGCACTTATTTCACTCCTCAAAATATTATTCATAAATTTAAATGTTTATAATTTCAACATCTCTCTCGCTCATAGGAGTGATATTTTTTGTTTTTCAATTTCGCTCCTAAAGATTTTTTTATTTTATTTATTTTATATATCTTTTCTATTCATCCATTTGCAAAAGACGAAAATTAGTACCTTTTCCTCATCATTTTTATATATTTTTATAAAAATACATGAAAAATCGAATAAAACATTCTCAAAAATTACTCACTTTTTACGTTGGAAAGCATCAATTACGAAGCAAAAATTAAATGTTCGAGTATTTGAAAGAAAATATGTATTGTATTTCAATATAGGAGCAAGAACGATATTTTATTATTTTTACTCCTGTATTTAGGAGTGTTATATTTATTTTATGTTACTCGATCTGAAAGAACGGAGTAAAGGAGTGATATAAGGAGCGTTTCAAACTCTGGTTTTTCAAATGCATTTGCACAAATCCACAACAATTCTCACCCTTGCATAGGGATGTCAGTTGGGTAGGGCTAGGGGGCATTGGTCCCCCTAAAGATCTGATACTATCAATACATCGATTCAATAAAACCATCTAATCGTGGTAGAATTATACACTGAAAGAAATTCAATGCACTGCTATTATGTAAATTCGTCTAATTTTTAGAAGATTTACTTTACTAATATACCAACTTTATCGCATACTATTAATTGAAATAAATCTGATAATATAATTATTGCGTTACATATTATTTTGGCCCAACTAAAGTACAGTTCACCACAATATTCAAACCGTTGTATTATGAGCTAGAGCGGCGCCGATACGAAAGGCGGTCGTATTGCTTCTAATCTTCTGATGAAATCAGTTTTATAAACAAAACACGGCAATACAAACTCTCTGAACAGTTACAAAGCAAAGATATAATGATTTCTAGCACAAATAGCACAAACGCTTTAATTAAAACTACTTTCTTGATGCTTAAACAATGCATAGATGGCACTAAATTTAGAAACATAAAGGGACTGAAATCTCACAGCTCTGAGATATCAAGACTTCGGTCTGGGTTAAGGGTTTTGATATAGTTTTTGGCAAAAAACTTTTATGAGGACATGGTTTTTAGTTTTGGACAGCGATGCATATCAAACATAACTAAAGTAAAAATTAAAGTACATGTATTTTTTATCTCTGTTTAGATATGTATTACAAAACTAACACGAAACATCAATACGTTGTCGGACCTATCACAGATCATAAATTAACATAATTTAGTGAAAAGATTATTCAATCAGCAAACTACTCAATACCTCTCGATTAAGCGTTTCGAGAAAATATTTCAAAAATCAAAATCACAAATTTATATTTCGTTCAAAATTCCAAAAATATTGTAAAAATTAAATAAAATCAAAAGTTCAAACTTTTTTCAAACAAAATTCCAAAAATATTTCAAAAATTATTATTTAAATCAAAGATTAAAACTTTTTTTCAAAAACTCTAAAAATATTGCATAAATTATAACAAAATCAAAAATTGTAACTTTTTCCAAAATTATAAAAGTTATAATAAAATCAAAAATTTTTAAGTTTTTCAAAATTCTAAAAATATTCCGAAAATTCTTACAAAATCAAAAATTGAAACTTTTTTCAAAATTCTAAAAATATATATAAAATTCAAAAATCTTTTTTTTCAAAATTTTAAAAATATGCCAAAAATTAGAAAAAAATCAAAAATTGAAACATTTCCAAAATTCCAAAAATATTTCAAAAACTATAACAAATTCCAACGTAAACAAACAGCTAAATTTTTTTTTCCAAAGAATTATCTAAAAAACTAAATGATATCATTTTTTTGACACACTTGACAATATTTTTTTGACAAACTTATAATGCAATAAAATTCTCAATAATAATAATTTCATGTTCATTATACATTTCATTTCATACAAATAACTAATTTTATTATTTTCTAAAAAAATAAATGAAAATCATTCTTTTGACACACTTGACATTATTTTTTGACTAACTTATAATTCTCAATAATAATAATAAAATTTCATGTCGTATGAATAATTAATTTTATTTTTCCAAAAAATTGGGTAAAAAAATAAATAAAAATCTTTCTTTTGACACACTTGACAACATTTTTTTGACAAACTTATAATACCATAATTCTCAATAATAATAATAAAATTTCATGTCAAACAAATAATTAATTTAATTTATTTCCAAAAATAGGTAAAAAAATAAATAAAAACCTTTCTTTTGACACACTTGACAACATTTTCTTGACAAACTTATAATGCCATAATTCTCAATAAATAATAAATTTCATATAAAACAAATAATTAATTTTATTTTTTTCCAAAAAATTGGGTAAAAAATAAATAAAAATCTTTCTTTTGACATACTTGGCAACTTTTTTTTTGACAAACTTATAATGCCATAATTCTCAATAATAATAAAAAAATTTCATATCAAACAAATAATTAATTTTATTTCTTCTCCAAAAAATTGGGTAAAAAATAAATAAAACTCTTTCTTTTGACACACTTGACAACATTTTTTTGACAAACTTATAATGCCATAATTCTCAATAGTAATAATAAAATTTCAACTCAAACAAATAATTAATTTTATTTTGTTCCAAAAAAATGGGTAAAAAAATAAATAAAAATCTTTCTTTTGCCTCACTTGACAACAATTTTTTTGACAAACTTATAATGCCATAATTCTCAATAATAATAATAAAATTTCATATAAAACAAATAATTAATTTTATTTATTTCCAAAAAATTGGGTAAAAAAATAAATAAAAATCTTTCTTTTGACACACTTGACAACATTTTTTGACAAATTTGACAAACTTATAATGCAATAAACTAGATTTTGGTCTCACATACCAATCCCGACCATCAAGTTTTCTCCAAATTCAATGTTCCTACTCGTAATCACTTAAAATGAAAGTTTTTTAAGCAAAAAATATGCAAATTTCCTTGTTTTGACACACTTGACGATTTTTTGACACACTTTCGGTTCAGTTATCGAACACATCGTTTTTAGAATCAGTAGGTCCTAAAACGTCGAGAAATGCCAAAAAAAGTGGGCGTAAGAATTTCACTTTTAGCTCATAAATGTAATACTTAGGTCTTTCAGACCGAAGTAATTATTTTTAACAACTGAAGGGATTTTGCAGAACTTTGCGGCATTCGCTTCGATGAACCAACAGAAGACAAAAGATCTAGCAGAATAACCAAGGTAGCTCAAAATCTTAAGGAATCATTGATAATGTCAACAATTCGGCAACGCATTGTACTACCATTGAAATTTGATGAAAATATGCGTAAGATCTACTTCGAAGTGGTTGACAAATTTTTCGCGATTTCAAGACAACACAGAACTGATGAATTTATTAGAAACATTTGATCGGAATTCGGAAAATTTTTTGTGTTTTTTGCGAAGATTCGCACGTCGATGAAATTGTTCTCATTAGCCAATTGAGTGTGGCGAGAGAATATTTGAAACAAAATAAATCAAAATCAATTATAGATATGGTACGGAGTTTAGAAAAAATTCCAATTGCTTTCTCACAAATAATACAATTAATGTATATTCATATATTGTTTTGACACTGCCAGTGACGTCCGCATCCAAAGAAAGATTTTTCTCCACTTTAAAGAGAGTGAAGTCGTATCTTCGTTTACCTGATGCTGATGGCTGTGGAACCAGAAATGGTAAAAAAGTTCATGGAAAAAACATGGAAGATCTCGTCAACGAGGCGTCAACGTCGTTATCCACTGAAATAAATGCAATATATTTTTTCCCGTCAAAGAATTAAAAATTTTATTTTTATTTCTAAGTCCATGCATTTAAATGCTTTTAAATATATGTGTGTATAAAAATGTGTATGTTATGTTTTAAGAAAAAAATCTTATTATGTCATTTAAATTCTCGAACCCCCCCCCTCCCCCCCCTATGATTTTGGTGAAATGACGCCACTGCCCTGGCATACTCTCTTCTATTTAGTTAATAGCTGTCACGGTTTCGATAAAAAATAATGTTTCACAAATAACTAGAAATTTTTGACAGAGTCGGAAATTGAAAATATCACCTCACTCGAACTCGTTTTTTTTATGTTCAGCTAAGCTTCAGCTTATTCAGAGGGACAACGGCACTATGTAACTCTGATTGCCAGATACACAAGATGGTCTCTAGCAACCCCGATTCCAGAAATTACGACTGCAACCATAGTCACTGTTGTTTTCTTAGGATGAATATCTTACTTGAGAGTTGCTAATTGTGGCCGATCTATTTTCACAATTTAAATCTCTATTATATTCTGAACTTTCAAAACTGCTAAGTTTCAAACTACGACAAAATATAACTCATAACTCTAAGCTGATCGAACGATTTCACAGAACCCTGAAAGCAGTCATTATGGGTTACAATCCACTAGACTGGACACGTACCCATAATCAATACTTCTTAAACTGCGTACAGCTTTTAGGGAATATTTCAAAATTGCCGCTGTCGAATTTTTGTATGGATCCTTTTTACGCTTGCCAGGACATTTATTTTAACTTTGGTTACACAAACCGATTTTATAGCTTACCTTAATCTATACTTTAACAATCTTTGAACTGTAACTTCATCTTGTCTCTCTAATTACAATATGTTATGTGATATAATATCTCAACTAATAAAACGAATATTTTTTATATTATTTAATATTATTTATGTGAGCAATCATAATTCTTGTTTTACAAAATGGCGGCCAAACAAAGTAACAACTTTTTATTGTTTACGTTGAATTGAAGCAGACTACAAAATTTGTTAGTCTGTTGTGTGTGCTAGAATTTTGGTATGACACGTAATGAGATAAAATCGATCTTCCGAGTCAAATAATTTGGAATATATTTAAAAATGTGACCTATTTTTTGCATTTTCGGATTTGATTTACTTTTGGTCTGAACTGGATGCGGAACCACTTTTACATCCAACTTCCCGTTACCAAGTTTTCAACTTGGTTATCGGGATCGAAGAGTAACAGACAGGCATACTGAAAAACGCCAAGGAAAACGAATAGTATTAAAATAATGACATAATTAATGGAAAGAAAATCAATTTGCAGTGGTATTGTATTTTGCTAGATATATATTCTTGGAAGTGGCATTTTTTAGGCTTTCAGTTTACACTGGAAAACGACTACATATTCAGAAAGAACTTATCATATTGAATCGAAGTATGTACATTGTATATTAGTTTTGATTCTATGAAACAACAGCATTTCGGCGTGAACTAGTATAGACAGCCCAAATGACATTAAGATTTCAAACTGAGGAAGAATGATGATGATTGCATAAATTTCTGCTACCATTCACGTGTCACTTTGTTATGATCTAAAAGTAGAGACAATTTTAATTGCCTCAGGATTTTGAATTTCCAAATTTAAATTTTTGAATATTTAATGCTGGATTGTAATTTTGAAAAAAAAAGTTGTGATATGATTTTTAAAAAAATGTTTTATTTTGTATGTTTGGTGTTACATATTTATATTTCATATTTTTAATTTGAAATTTCATAATTTTAATTTTCAATTTTGAAGATTAATGTTAAATGTTCAACTTTAAATGTTAAATTTTGAATATAATTGATGTTGGATATGAATTCAGATTGTTTAAGGTGAAAATTTTGTTTGTACAAGTTTTAATTTTGTATGATGAAATTTCAAATTTTGAATTTTTAGTTATAAAATTCAAAGTGGGATTATTATGTTAAGTGTGAATATATGCTCACATTAGAAATAGTTATTTAGTATGTTTAATATTGGTACCTTGAATTTTAATTTTTAAAGATTGATGGTGAAATGTTATAAACCGAATTTGGAAAGTTATGAAATTGAATATTGAATTTTGAGTGTAAAATTTAAATTTTTCAATACGAACATTACATTTTGAATGTTGAATAAAGTGTTGTAAATTTTTGTTTGTTGTGAAATGTGTGTTGAGTATTGAGTTTAGAGTTAAAATTTAAAATTTTATTTTAATTTAAAATCTTGGTTGGGTTTTAAATCTATTCTATATGAATTTAAAATGTTAAAATTCAAATATTTAATTCTTAACAATTTTCAAATTGAGCTCAGAATTTTAAATTTTGAATTTAGTTTTTCAATGTTGCATTTGTACTATTTTGAATTGAAAGTTGTATAGTTTAAAGTTGAATGTAATTGTGTTATTTGATTGAAATGTAAAATTTTGCATGCTGGAAAAGTAGACTCTGTGTTTATACTTGTTGAATTGACAAGGATGACAGTAAATATGAAATCCTTATATTAGTGATAATAAAAGCGTGCTTAAAGAAGTATATTTTTTCCGTGGCGCTTTTCCTATAAATGAAAATCAACTGAATAAATAAGTTTTTAAAACTAACAAATTTAATATTGACAATAAATATAGTTCTGAGGCAGATAAATATCAGTCTTTAAGAAAAACGGTTAACTATGCTAAGTACAGTAGCTGACTGCTATTTTTATACAAGCAAAGCAGATTTGTCCTTATAAGATTGGTATTGATCAAACATGAAAACACTTAATCAATCAAACACAATTTTTTTGCAGTCAAAGTATTCATCCCCTATATACATATAGTAGCAAATTTTTTAGTTTTAAGGGAATAATTAAAAAACTTGAAGACAATTATTTGAAGTTTACTTCTTGAGTTTGTTTAATGGAAATATTAAATTAATTTAGTTAAAATATTGACCACAAACTCAAAATGTAAGTGTTTTTTAAATGCATATAAATCTTTGATCTTACCTTTGTTAGTAAGTACATTATTCTGAAAAACGAAAGCGTTAGTACATTCCACCACCATTACTGAAACCACATGTTTTTATGAGATGGTATTTCATTTTGATGGAAATGAATTTGTGTAATTTTTATTCAAACAAATTATTTACTAATGTGTTTTATTTTTTGCATATTTGTTATTATTTGTTCTTTTAAAAACATAAATATTCCGTCATTAAATCATACTGTCATTTGTGTTTTTAAGAAATATTTTGTTTTTCATTATTATAAATAAAAATTATAAATAATTTACAAAAGAAAAAGAAAAAACGTTAAAACAAAATATAACTATTCAATATTTCTGGTCTAATGACAGCAAAAGTGGAAAACTTTTGGACTACATTGAACTACATTGACCAAAAGTGATAAGGAATTAAGTTTGTAGTTTGTAACTTACAAGTGTGAAAGATAGTTAAAAGGTTTTCCAGTTTTGCGGTCGCTATATTACTAAATTAACAGACATATACAGTTTTAGTAACGAATGTAAAGATTAAGTTAATACAAATTGGAACATGATTTTTTAAGGATTTATGCAATTCGATGACGTCGGTTTCGAACCTTCAGGTAAAGAATCACCATATCTATCTAAAAGCTCCATTATTACACCGTTTGTCCAACCAAAACCAAGTTGAACATCATATTCGCCACCACCTCCATGGCCGCCCAATGTTTCTGCTGAATACTGAAAAATTAAAAATTTAAATTGCCTTATGCACATAATTTATTATCAAAATATTTTATTCTTACTTTTTCAAACATAGCGTCTGTTTCTTTATATGCTAAAAAGTTTGATAAAACCCATCGATTTGCCCACGAATGGGCTAACTGTTTTGTTCTCGGATCGCCCAGCTTGTCTAGCCCAACAATTAATATATATTGCATCGGTGGCCATACATTTGGGAAATCCCATTGTTCACCAGTAGCCTCTAATGTATTTGGAACCCCGCCTGGGTATTTATCAATATCCGTTTTCTTGATATATGATAATACTTTTTCTATTATATTTGCTTTATCCCTAAGATTGTAGCAATTCATCCATAATGGTGAAAGATTTGTTGGTGTAAAGTAATTTCGTCTTTTATTATTTAGTAAATCATAATCTAACCATGCACCAACATCATTATGCCACAACACTGCATTTATTGCTTGGAGAATATCTTGTGCTTTCGCTTCGTATTCGGCAGCCTTTAACATATTTCCTTTCTTTAAATAAAATTCCGATATGATTTTTGCATTCCAAAATAGAATGGCATTCAGTTCCACAGGAATAATTTCTCGACATTTTAAATTTGTTAGATTGCCTGGTAAATTATAAATATCAAATGATTAGTAAAGAACATATTGTATCATTAAATGTTGAGTTTTATTCACCTTTATTTGTTCCCTTATTAATAAACCATCTACTTGAAAAGTCCATTCCACTCTCTGCCGCTGCTTTTATCTCCGAGTAATGTTCTTCTTTTTCTTGTTCAGTTTTAAATGAAGATGATGTTTCGATGTCTTCACGATATGATTCTGGACGTGGTCCCGTTGATTTATCACCATAAACAAATAAGTTATGACCATCAACTTGAACGGTATGATTGTTAACCCAAAACAAAAATTCACGTTCTAAAGTTTCAACGGCACTTATAGCAAAGTCATAATCTTGAGTTTTATCGACATATGATTTTATCATTGCGCATAGGAGTGGTGGTTGTGATCTTTGTGTGTAATAAACACGGCCGCCGTTTGGAATATATCCAAATCTATCAATTATTGATAAGAAATTGGAAAGCATTCCTTTCGCTGTCTGTAAGAAAATGTTGAGAAAAATATATTTTGGGTGACTATTGTGAGCTAGAATATCTATTCTAGTTTATATTTTTTGACGGATTATTTTTGACCTTTCCTTTGCTTACCGGATCAAAGTATAATGGAAACTTTTGTTTTTTTTTGTTAAGTTTTACAAAACAAAGAAGAATCTATCATTTTGATCTTGGTTTTGTTTTTTATTTTGGTAAGAAACTTCGACAATATCACTTGTCCTTGAACTTGATAATGTTGTTGACAGTTGCCAGGGTTATTTGATTGGACACTTCTTGTAATTAGACTTATTTAAATTTGGGTAAAATTGAGCAAGTTCTGTTTACAAAAAACGGACGGATATAATTTTAACGATAACGGATTTATATAATTTTACTACCTTGAATAATTTTTACAAAATTATCAATATTTTGTAAAGATTATTTAAAGTAGTAAAATTATATAAAAACTACTTACTTAAATTACATTACTTTACTTTACTTTACATTACTAGTAATTACATTACTTAAAAAACCGACCGCATTAAAATTAGAATTTTTCTCCACCTGACTCCCAGCTGCTCAAAAATAGAAACATGACGATAAACACACAGCTTTACTTATTGTTAAAAACTTTCTATCATCTACAATTTGCAATTTGGTTCAAATTATTCGATCAAATACGTTCGGCAGCTATAGCCTTAGAAAGTCGCCTTCGGGTCTTCGTATATGTGTTTATTATAATCAGGGTGGAATGCAACTCGGTTGTACATACCTCGGTTGTAAACGGAGCCATTTGAATAGAGCTGTTAACCTGGTGTAGCTTGCTTTGTCTAAGCACTGCGGATTTTTGCGTAGATGAACTTTTGTTTTCTTCACTTGTGAGGATAACAATAATTACAAAATATATAATAACAAAAATAAAAACAAGAATCAGATCGATTCAATTAGAAATGTAAAAAAGCCAGTATTGGTGAATCTAGCCATTAGGCCGGTTGGCAAGTACTGAAGTTAGGCTACATGCTCAAGTAAAGCAAGTCCAAGCACCAACACCAGCATGTAGAGGTCAGTCTCTCTTTTTGTTGAGTGGCCAAGTGTGTTGAGTGGTCTAGTGGTGGCACGCTGATTTTTGAGCTCGGGGTACCTGGGTTCAAATCCCATCTAGGCCAAATTGTTTTTAAGCAAAACATTAACAACTATCAACACACCGATTTTCCAATTAACCGATAGTCAACTAATATAGATGATAAATTGGAAAAACTATAATGTGACCATCCATATAAAAACTAATTGATTTAAATTAAGGCTTCAAGTGAAACTCAACAACAAAGTTGAGTGAATTGATGCATTAATGAGGGTATTGGAATGGGATCCTTTAGCGAGACTGGACTACGTTAGATTCGCCAATGAGACTTACACTTTTTCCAAGGAAGAGACCGTTACAATGCTCCTTTGACACCATTTTCATGGCTACGTATTTTGGGATTTTTCAGAAAGAAACCGTGATAAATAGGAAACACCAAACCGAATGGACTTGATCATGGCAAACTCTTTAGGTCCTGTCGGGATTCGGTCTATTATGATGCAATACTGTTCGGAAATAGGAGGCAGGTTCTCAAGAATATTCTAGACTTGCATAGCTTTTGGCTAGGTACCACAGTCCACAGGTCTAAAGACACGTGAGGTTGTTTTTATCCCAAAACCAGAGAAATTTAACTAATGTGAGGAGAAAAGGTTCAGTTCGACTGATCTCTTACATGAAAAAAACACCACAATATAGGTAGATATGAAGCGAGGATGTTCCCAAGGGGGTGTTATATCACCTATGTTGTGAAACATGATGGTGGACTAGCTCCTAATCAAATTAAATGATCATGAACTAAACATATACGGCTATGCTAATTATAATCGTATTCTTTGAAAATGATTTACTGGTAGTATTAAGTAGTTGTCAGAACTATTGTCAGCTACGTTTCTTGCATGTATATCTTGTATATAATTGCATGTATCTTGTGTAAGTTTAAGAAACTGAATTCGTTACAAAGGTTTGCTTGGTTATGTATTACAAGTATTTTCGAGGACAGTTGGAGATTGATGTACAAAATTAATATGCTATCAAGATCAACACGTTGGATATTCAGATCGATCGCTCGTTGAAAATGGTGCAAGAGCTGCGGTTTACTTAAAAAATGAAGGTCTTGGGCTACAATTTTCACTTTGAAAATACTGCACAGTTTTTTAGGCTGAAGTATTCGCCATAAATGCTTCGCAGCGAGTTACGGAGCTTAAGTGAAATGGCAAGGTCATTAATATGTTTACTCACAGACGGCTCTAAAGATCTGCGATGCGAAAATACAGTATTAAGTCAATTATCTCCGGCTTAAGAACACCATATCACTAGTACGACAATCAGAGCACAGTGAAAATCTAGGAAACGAATGGCTAGTGAGTTAGCAAAAAGATCTTTAGAGAGACTCATATAGGCCTTGAGCCGACAATTGGTACATCGAAAGAAAGAATAAGTTCTCTATAATCGATCAGGTTCTTTCTTCTTCGTTGCCTGGCAATAGAGAAGCAAGGAAGGCGGCGGCAGGGTTTCCAATATTTTCACTCTAATTGTGAGCCCCCAAACCTAGCCGAGAAGGATTCCAAAGCAGCATGTTGGGATGTCTGTGTTGTCTATGCTGGTATTATTGAAACCGAAGACTGGTTGAATTCAAATGTAATATCTTTAAGAGGTGTTACGGTATAGCGGATATCTAAGTTTGCGTCGATAAGCTCGTTCGTATTGCTTCTATAACTAAACACGACAAGTTTGAAATACAATTCATCTAAGTTTCTCATTCAAGGAGAGGCGTACACGCGAAAAAAAGAGGTTTTGTAGGATGGAATCTTATGTGTAATAAGCAGCCAGAGCTGGTCTGAATTGGAACGATCAAGGTCTAAACAACTGAAATCAATAAATGGCGAGAAATAAACTTATTGGTGACGTTATTGAACACTGTTTTACTAGGAAACATGCGATTAAATGGCAGGGAGTTGCAAGGAGACAATAGATCTGCACCTTTTAGTGGGATTAACGTCATGGGTATTTGTCGCTTCTTGAGAAGCTGATATTGGTTTTGAAAAAGGTTGTCTTGAACGCTTGTGACTATAGCCTTACTTAACCTAATCTCAGTTTGGAACTAAGCAGCCAAATGGAACAAAACATGGTACAAAGTACGCATTTACAATAATTTAGGAAAAATTTTGCAGTATAAAATTTTTATTAAATTTTTATTGAATGTGGACCTCGACCTCACATTAAAGTCTTATCAAACAAAAGAAACTAATTTAATTTGTTTTGGATCTCATCAGGAGAGGCTGATTAGTCGATTATTCTACCATTTATTACACAAACATATGTAATCCTATGGATTTTGACGCGCTGAATCCGATTTGACCCAACGAGTCTTGGTTCAACCCTTACCTCAAAATCACAGATAAATTCTCAAAATCAATATTAATAATTCAAATAATCTGTAAATTTTATATTGAGATTTTTTGGGGTCGCTGATTATGAATTCGACATTTATTTTTGGAAAAACAAAATGGCCGTTCCAAAATGGCCGACGAATTACAGAAAAATACTTCTTAATCCACGAAAATTGGTGTAAGAAGGTTTTCGGGGTCGGTGATTACGAATATGATGTTCATTTTCTAAAAAACAAAATGGCGATTCTAAAATAGGTGACAAAATTCAGTAAAACGAGTCTTCAGTAAAACGAGTTGCCTACAAAAATTAGTGAAAGGGATTTTCGGGGTCGGTAATTACGAAGTTCAGTAGAGGAGGACAGTCGAGTGCCAGCCGTTTAGGAATCTGACATTCATTTTTTGACAAACAATGGCCGTGGAAAAACAAATCAACATGGAGAACATGGAAAAACAAATCAACATGGAGACTATCTTAGGATCAAAACTAACGGTGCAGGGAACAGGAACCCCAGTACCGGCGACTGTACGGAGTGAGCAGGCAGACTCCCAGTCGTCGAAATCTAGCGACTGCAATAATACAGTGGTGGCAAACTTGGTCGCTGTATCTGCTACTACGACAAGTGATAAGCAGAAGAAGCCAGAGCTGTCATTCTCTAGGAGCAGTAAGATGGTTAGGTCACCATTAAAAAGAAGCGTTAACTTGAGCGACAGTCCATGCACATCCGCTGGATTGCAAGCAAATTATTATAAACTGGTGCCAAACTTGCCTACTATACCATCTACAACAAGAATCGCAACCCAAAACGTTACCGAGTGCCGGACTAAGATATGTCGAAAAGGAACAGCACCGTCAGTGGATTACTCTTAAACGTCACAACGAAGGCGGTTATACCAAAACAATCAGTGATCAACCCAGTGATACCAGTAGGAGGTACACAGAGTATCTCTAATAATGGGATAGACACCTTATTGGTGCTTAGGCTGTATTCTAAACCAAAACTTATTTGAAACTTATTTGTGGAGACTTAGGGCGATGATACATGTAAAAGAAATATCTTTCAGACATAAAAAATTTCGCATTTAATTGGTTGAGGGGCGGTAACATTTTTTAAATTTCAAAAAAATATTTTTGACTGAAAGACAGAAAAAATATCTGTAAGATATAAAAACATAACCTAAAAAGATATTTTTTGCTTGACGTTAAAACTGATTAACTGAAAAACTGATTTTAAAAGTAAGTTTTACCAATAATCAATTACAATTAACTTAATTTGATTATTTAATTACAATTAAAATAATTTATTTACTTATTCATATAGATTTAGGCATTTTCACATTGGACCAAATTTTTATTTTTTTGTTGCGATTATCTAAATCTACATGAATAAGTAAACAAATTATTTTAATTGTAGCTAAATCATCAAATTAAGTTAATTGTAATTGATTATTGGTAAAACTTACTTTTAAAATCAGTTTTTCAGTTAATCAGTTTTAACTGTCAAGCAAAAACTATCTTTTTAGGTTATGTTTTTATATCTTACAGATATTTTTTCTGTCTTTCAATCAAAAATATTTTTTTGAAATTTAAAAAATGTTACCGCCTCTCAACCAGTGATGCCAGATTTTCAAAAATGAATTTCCCGTTGACGTATCGAAAATTCCCGATTTTTCCCGTTTTTTTAAGGAAAAAATCCCTCAGAAATTCCCATCAAGTTTTCAATAAAAATATACATATAAATTCAAATATTTATTGAAAAAACTTCAAAAACCACCACAATTATAACAACTAGGGGGTATGGCTACGCTTTTTCGTTTCTTCTGTATTATATATATAGATATTTATCCTTCCGACAACTATGAATATAGGTTTATCTCTGTTTTTTACGACTATTTGTGTAAGTTATTAGTCTTAATATATAGAATGAAACAAACAGCTGTTAATTTTATTCTGTACCGCGAATGTGGCGGAACACAATAAAACAATTTATTTGATTGTATTGAATGCTGAAATAAATTTTATTTTATTTTATAAAAATTTGATTGCATGTTATAAAAAATCAAAAGCAAACATTTTCGACCTGTAGCTCTATTCCGGTACATCGTGAAATAGGAATTGGGAAATAAATTGTAGCAATTTTTCATAACTAGTATTCCGTGCCGCGGGAAATAACAAATTCGTATTAGAAAATCTTTCGTTATTACATTTATTGCACTTTTTTCTCAATTCACAATTCCCAGAGAAATGCAGGAATAGACGTACTAATTATATAAAAAACAGTCAATTCAAACTGAAGCGCATGTATCGAAGCGCATGTCAATTCAAACTGAAGCGCCCTCTCTCGAATATTAAAAAAGGCAAAGACTACTATGATTAAATTGAATTAAATTTCCAAAAGATTGTTTTTTGATTTCTCATTAGTATAAAATTTGATGTCTTTCATCAGGTAGGGTTTTCATTAGGCTTTTTATAGACTGTTCATTATCAAAATAACAAATAATTAAATAGATATCGAAATTGAATCAAATTTATTTAATTGTTTGGAATTAATTATTCAAAAAAATACAGTAAAATTCATTGTTTTTCTTTATTCGTTTTACTTGTTTTATCAACAAATTTTAAAATAATTCAATTTAAATTAATAAATGTTACTCTATCGGAAGGATAAAACGTTGTATTGGGTTCGTTTTTAATGAATTTTATTCTCTCGAAAATTTGTAATGCTCGCTTGTGCCTCGGTCACATCGTAAACTTTTCCTTGAAAAATAAAATATTGCATTAAACACTTACACAATATATTACTATTGTTTCGATTCTCCATACAACTTGTGGAATAAGAAAAAACTGCTATAAAATGGAGCATTAAATCTATTAAAATTGAAAAAGACATTTTTTAAAAGAAGTAAATATGTCTTGATTTCATGATTTTCCAAAAATTTTAAGATTGTAATAGCTCTTTTTCAATTCGTAAACAACTGCTCAGAAATAAAATATTGATGGCAAACATCCTAATTTTTTTAATATGTTTAAAAAGGATGGATGCATAGAGAGCTAACTTGTAGTTCCAGGTGATTTCATTTCTCGTTTCGCAGCATCAAAATATTCCTGAAATTCAGATAACATGGTGTTCCGTTGGGGTTTTCAAAACGTACCTATCTCCCTAAGAAATATTTAAACATCAGAAGGCTTAAATTCCATCGCCGATTTGATAATACTAAAGCCGATAGATGGCATATGCATTTAAGTAAAATTATCGGGTGATCGACATCTTTCTGAAGCCTGGTAAAAAATTGGTTAGTGCAACCATTTCAAAATAAGTTTTAATTTAAAACGATTCAATTATTAAATGTGAAAAATCCCGCACTTTCCAAGTTTTTTCCCGCTTTCCCGTTTTATATGAAATATCCCGCAAACGGGAAAAAATCCCGCGATCTGGCAACACTGCTCTCAACCAATTAAATGCGAAATTTTTTATGTCTGAAAGATATTTCTTTTACATGTATCATCGCCCTTACTTATTTGAATAAGTAACCTAAATAGGTGACTTATTTGAAATTTTTTTTTCATAGAAAATCTAATTCGATTTGACAGTGTCAAATATTTTTATGTTTGTTTACAAAATGGTTTTAAGCAATAAAATTTCTTTTTCGATTCCTAATAAAATAATGTAGTAAATTAAAATGAAAAAAAAGAAGTTTTGTAAACTCTTTAATTGATCAAATTAAATAAATCGTTCTAATTAAATTTATTTTCGAACTTGCTTTTTGTTGCTGTCAAAATAAGAAAGCTAAATCATTTAGAATAGCTTTTAAATACTTATTTAAAATGGCGGTAAATAAGTAAGTCTACATAAATAAGTTTCAAATAAGTCGTCGTTTAGAATACAGCCTTAGTTATAAAATTCAACAGCTGCAAAAATGATGTCAAACACACGTTCTATAAACCAAACGTTTAGGAACCTTGTTCAAGAAATTGAAGATTTGCACAAATCTGCTGTGAATGACCTTGCTGTTGTCCAAAGCGCCAAGCCACAAATGAGCAAAGTGTGCCAAACTTTACCAACGTTGATAGCAAGCGTCGATGAAACATTAAAAAGATGACGAAGTGGAAATAGTGAGGAAATGAAAGCACAACTGCCTTCGCCGGAAAATGTAAAACGGCTAGAAGTATCTTGAAAGAGCCTAAGTCAAGATCAGAGCAGAGCGTGATCCAACCAAAAGTACAGCAGGTTTAGCCTATGAACCAAAAAATACTCTCTGCGTTAGTATCTGAAATGGAAAGGCTACCCGTGAGAAGACGTAAAAGGGGAAACTACGGGAAACTACGCAAATCTAGAAAAAAGGCACCATGGTTGGATGCTATAATAATATCTAGGTCCGGTGAAAAAATTTATGTGCAGATGCTTAAAGATATGAAAGCGAGCCTCGAACTAAAAGAGCTTGGGGATTGTGTCACCAAGATTAGGGACCAGAAAGTGGACGTGGCATTGGTTTGTGAACGCTTCCTTTTGAACGCAGATCTAGTCGTCAGCATGAGGGTTTTGTCTATGCCAAAATCAAAGGTGTTCGCTTCTACCGCTGCTACATTCCTTCTAAATCTGCACTAGACGTATTGACCTAGCCCTTCACTGGGCGAACGCTTGACTGACTTATAGCAGACGTCAAAGGGTAAGTCACCTACCGTAATTGCGGGTGTTTTAAACGGGCCGTTGAATGGAGAAGTAAACGTACTAACCCTAGAGGTAGGGCATTACTTGAGACATTAACCAGACTTGATCTGGTGCTGCTCAATCATGGTACTAAGGAGACATTTAATAAAAGAGAGGCAGGTTCAATTACCGATATCACTTTTGAAAGTGGGACACTCTCGAGAGGAGCGCAATGGTCGGTGTTTGACTTGTAACGCATAGTGATCATCGTGCTATTATATTTGAAGCCCAACCAACACAGCGGTTTGAAAGACGATAAGTCAAGCGCAACGCGCAGCAAAATGTGTAGAAAATCAAAGAGTTGGACACGGAGATAATGGAATACATTGTTGAATTCATGCCAATACCGGAGAGTTGTACTAACATAGGAGCAAAATTTATTGCGAGATGTCTTACAAGCATCTGTGATGCATCTATGCCGCGTAAAACATGGTAATGGACGGTACCCAGTATTCTGGTAGACTGAAAACTTTACCCGTTTGAGAAAAGAGTGCCTCAAACTCCGGAACAAATGTACACGGAGGAGAAATCATGAGCACTTTGTGCAGTTTGAGGGTGATTTCCGGGAAAAGCGGAAATAATATCGGAAATAATATCGGAAATAATTGCGAAAAGCAATTGCTAATAGTAAGAGCAGATCATTCTAGTGTCTTATAGATGATGTTCAGAATAACCCATGGGGAAGTGCGTACAAAATTGTACTGTATTTATCAGCTGCACCAGTGTGCCCAGATATGATGGTGACTTTTCCCTGCCTCGTGAGCTGCAAATTGAGGATAACTCAATTTCGGCTGTCATCACCGTAGAGGTCCTAAACGCGTTGCTCAGATTATTCGTTAATAGCACGCCCGTTTTAGACGATATTCCAAATATCGTTTTAAAAACAGTCATAAAAAAGAAGCCGATGATATTTAAAAATATCTACGTGCGTGGAGGAACTGAGAGAAGGAACATTTCCTGATAAATGGAAGCGCCAACGCCTTGTACTTATACCAAAAGGTGACAAGCCACCAGAAGCCCACTGTGCATGCTGGACACAACTGGAAAGATCTTTGAGAGAATTGTTGGTATTCGACTTGAACAACATAATGAAGGCGAGTGGGGCCTTTCTGACCTACAGTTTGGTTTCAGAAAAAAACGCTCTTCCATTAATGCAATCTCTGTAGTATGTGAGATAGCGCCCAAAGCTTTGATTGGTTAACGATGACTGGAGGGTGAAAAACAATATTGTGCTGTTGTCACCTTGTATATTAAAAATGCCTATAACTCTGTCAACTGAAACCAAATCCTGAGAGCCCTAGACGAACTACACGTACCTGACTACCTGTTATGTTTAATAGCCAGTTACTTCACGGAAAGAACTCTGGTCTATGATACCGTACCGAAGTAGGTCCTAAGAAGTACAACATAACAGGAAGATTAAACTAAGGATCAGTCCTTGGACCACTGCTAAGGAACATCATGTACGACGGAGTTCTCAGAGTACGTGTGCCGGAACAAACAACGATTATCGGCTATGCAGGAAGTATTGCCATAGTTGTTGTAGTCAAGAACCTCGCGACATTACCAGCAACTGTAACCTTAACCAGCATTAGCACATGGCTGAATAACACAGGAGTATATTTAACCGATCACAAACAGAAGTCGCTCTTATGAGAAGCAGAAAAGTGATGGAAAGTATCGACATTCAGGTTGGTGGACAGATCATAACATTTGGTCAGCACCGGCGAAGTGTCTTGGAGTCGTTCTAGACCACAGACTCAAATTTAAAGACCACCTGATGTACCTGATGTACGTGACACAGCCAAACGAGTGGGGGCTGTTTTCCAAGGCTTGTTGGACAAACAATACCTATTTAATGATTACATCCCCTTACACCCGTACCAACTCGTATTTACACGCAGTCACTTCTACATCCGTACTTTTGCACCCGTACTACCTGTACACGTGTAGCCATCCGTAACTACTTGTACACTCGTACTCACCGGTACCCAAAATGAAGTATTCCACTCGTACTCACATGTACCTCCTTTTATACTCGTATATACCCGTACCTACTTCTATTTACCCGTAATTATCCGTAGGAACGTAAAATCCTCCTTCCACCCCTCTACAAAAAGCTTGGTCTGAGAAATCAATTCGTCAAAGTTTTAAATAAAGATGGCGAATGCTTTACCTATCTAGGACGAACATTTCCGTCTATTTCTGATGCAAAACACCGATACAAAAATACACCCTTTTGATGGACCACAAATTCGTACGTTATTCAAGGACACTCACGTGACCAAAATTCAGAAAGAAGCTTGAGAAAGTTTCAAAGTAGTAATAACGAGCTCCCTAGGTAATAACAAAAGTCCCGATTACAGTATGGTCACGAAATTCCAAAAGTAAGGGTGTTTGGTGAATTTAAAATTACACTTCCAATTCACATCTTAAAAGATTTTCCGAAAATGTTGGAGACAACAGCGAAGAACCAGGAGAACGCTTTCATCAAGACATAAAGTGATGGAGAAACGTTATCACGGTACATGGTACGAAACCATGATGGCTAACTTTTGATGGATGCTGAAAAGAGAAACCATTATCCAAGAAAAGAAACGCAAGCGAACAACTTTGCAAAGATCATTTGAAAAAAAAGAACTCGTTATAGAACAGAATAATAGATTTAAGAAGTTCTCAAAATTGTGTGCCTTCTCACATAATCCTGTAAAGAATGCTCTTTTACTTCTAAATCAGTGTGCGAGAGTGTGTATTTTTTCGTAATCAGCGACCCCGAAAATACCCCTCCCCCCCTCTCTTACACCAATTTTCGTTGATTAAAAATTATTTTTCTGTAATTCATCAGCCACTTTGGATCGGCCATTTTGTTATTATAAAAATAAATGTTTGATTTATGATCAGCGACCACAAAACCCCCAATATAAAATTTACAGATTATTTGAATAATTAATATTGATTTTGAGAATTTATCTGTGATTTTTAGGTTATTTTGAGGTTAGGGTTGAACCAAAACCCGTTGGGCCAATTCTGGCACCGGATTCGGATTCAGCGTGTCAAAATCCATAGGACTACATGTGTTTCGACTCCAGATCCGCATACTTTTTTGTGTGTGGCTAAATACTTTTGACAATTGTAAACTAAATTTTTATATAAAAGTGGTTGCTTTTATAATTCAATAAATTCACTTATTGTAACAGCCGCGATATTATTATTCAAAATCTCGGATATTTCATTTTGCCTGATTTAAACTAATTTCTATAGTTATTTAATCAGAGCACAATCGAAAATATTTCATACATAGCAAAAAATGTTTTGTGAAAGAAGATAAATCAAATTCAAATGACGGTTAATGACCAATCTTGATCATCTTAAATAAATAAATATTGTCTTTTTTAATTAAGTCGGAAAACGTTAGGCAACCAATAGATTAAAACACACGATGTTCTTATATTTTTATCATTTACCAAATTAAATATTTACTTCAAACATATACTTACACAATCCATTTCAGATAATAATAATCCACGAATGATCCAATATGAATCCCAATAATAAAATTCTCTAAAACGCCCACCAGGAACAATAACTGGATTCGGTACATGTATAATAGAATATTGCTCTGGATGTTCTGCAACATCCGTTTTCATTTTTTTTCCTAACATCAACCATAAACGATTTAAATCACTTGCCCATTTTCGATACGAAACATCATTTATTTTATCTAAAAACTTTGGATGATCTTTCCAATCCGTTGGTGTCCAATTTTCAAATTCCGATGCAGGTGCATCAAAATTATCCTAATCAAAATAAAAGCATTATTTTTTAATTTAAGTGTGGGTCAAAGACAAACTTACTTCGACAAATTTCTTAATCTTATCTTTAGTTGGAGTATCATTATTTGATTCCATAAACTCATCAAATTTCTTCAATGTATCATTTGGATTGGTTTTTATTTTCATATCAACAAATGTTTTAGAATCTGGATATATACTAGCCATTTGAACTGTATCGAGTAGTCGGCCATAGCAATAGATTTGACTGAAAAGTAAGAATAAATGTAATTCAAATCATTGTAGATATAATTAATTGAGTGACGAAAACCTCTGACTAAAAATTCTAAAGGAAATAATATAAAGACCAAAGACAAAACTATTTTTATAATTTCAATAACAGTCTAGTCAAACTAAGAAAAATTACCCATCAACCTGGGCAAAAATGCTTCAGAAGCATTTGAAATGGCATTCGTATTCAAAAATGGTGTATTTTAACATATCCAAAATCCGAACATGCGAAATCCCCAAAAAATCCAATTCATAATGGCGGCCCGGACCTTCGATTACTTACTGGTGATAATTTGTAATATATAGTGTAATGAAACTACAGCCTTGAACTTTCAGTGTACATATGAGTATGTTAACAACAAAGAAATGATTTTTAGTCAAGAACGAACACACTCCTTGGCAAAACTAGGTATCTGAATCACAATCATCGTTTTCAATTACTATAATATTTTCACATCCACTAATCTGGCACTCCTCACACGAGACTGAACAAGTCAGCCCATTCTGTTTGCATCCACATCGCATTGTTGCGCATTTCATCTTACAAGAACAATGGATCATTTTCAGTAACCAGTCAGGCGCTGGTGGAATATCAGACACTGTAGGATAATATGAATTTTCCTTGACACACCAACCCCATTCTGTAGCGTTCAAAAGTGTTTCTTTTGATTTCCAAACACTGATTTGGTAGTACGTACGATAACTGTGGTACTTTGCTGCTGACTCTGTAGGTGGCAAACGTGCAGGAGTGACAAATAATTTAGCTGCTGCAACTTTTTCCACTAACATTCGATGCCGAAGTGTTTGTAGAGAATCTCCTATCTCGCAGCCATACAGTAGTAAAATAGCCTTATGTCCTGCAGATTCAATGTCAATCTGTTGTCTTCCATTTGAGGAAAATACATTTGCAGCCGCCTGTAGCTGTTTATCCTTCATCAGTGTTTCCAGTGCTGTAGCTTTTCCAATCCCAAAGATTCTTGACGTAGTATCAGAACCAGTAAAAGCATGCAAAAACAAAATGTTGTTACAAATATCACTACCCAGCAAGACTTTAATTCCAAGAATATCGTACACGGGATTGGTAGATGATCCACGTCTCATATCGCTAGGGCAGTACAGTTTAAAACCATTGCTTTCAGCATGGTGTAATAAAAGAATCAACAAGTCTGTATCTTCGCCAATAGTGATGGTAGTTGATGTTGAACAGTGCACCCAATTTTCGTCAAGGTCTCTGATATGAGTGTAATAATACGTTGCTTATTTGTATCATTAACCAAGAAATTCTCTTTGTGTCCAACAAACTTCATTCCAGGAATAAAGTTCACAGTCTTGCTAATTTTGGAATTGATCAGTCTGTGAGTCATGTCCTTAATTGAAGGAGCACTATCGTAACCATAGAAGATAACAATAGCTCTGCCATAATTATGAAATGTGAAGTTGGCGTAGGAATTTGCAATGTTCTGGTATGTGTCCCCAGTCTTCCACAGCACACGATGAAGTAGGGATCCACCATCTAAAACGTACTGGACAATTGCTTCAGTTTCTGGAACATCTTCTGCATACAAATTATCACACTTTTTCATCATCGCATGCGCTAACTGAGGCTTGTCTTTTCTTAATAGAGTTCTTGATTGAAATACCAGCATTATTTGAATCAAGAACTCTATTACGAAAAGCTGACAATCCTCAGTTAGCCCATGCGATAATGAAAAAGTGTGATAACTTGTGTGCAGAAGATGTTCCAGAAAGGGGGGTAAGCATAGAGTTCACAATTTAAGGCATCTACAAGATTCATGTCACCAACCGTAGCAACTGTAGCAATTCGCAAATCGCCATTTTGTTTTGTTTGTTTTTTCGACGCAAACATCTTAAAATTAAAAAAAAATTACAAAAGTTGGCTTCATATTTTGTTCATGGGCGTGCATTTAAAATAACTACTTTACCTGAAAGAAAAAAAAATTTATTTTAATATTATAGCTATTACTTCGGTCTGAAAGACCTAAGTATTACATTCATGAGCTCAAAGTGAAATTCTTACCCCCACTTTTTTTGACATTTCTCGACGTTTTAGGACCTCCTGATTCTAAAAAAGCAAAAAAAAAAAAATGTATGTCTGTCTGTCGGCCGGCCGGCCGTCCGGCCGTCATTACCTACGCTGCAGGGAAAACTACTGGAGGGATTTCAAAAATTTTTTTTTCTAAAAATAGGTATACTCAAGGGACAGGTCCGAAAGGACGCTGTGTTCGATAACTGTACCGGAAGTGTGTCAAAAAAATCTTTAAGTGTGTCAAAACAAGGAAATTTGCATATTTTTGGCTTAAAAAACGTTCATTTTAAGTGATTACGAGTAGGAACATTGAATTTGGAGAAATCTTGATGGTCGGGATTGGTATGTGAGATCAAAAACTAGATTATTGCATTATAAGTTTGTCAAAAAAAAGTTGTCAAGTGTGTCAAAAGAAAGATTTTTATTTATTTTTTTACCTAATTTTTTGGAAAAAATATAAAATTAATTGTTTGTTTGAAATGAAGTTTTATTATTATTATTGAGAATTATGGCATTATAAGTTTGTCAAAAAAGTGTTGTCAAGTGTGTCAAAAGAAAGATTTTTATTTTTTTTTTACCCAATTTTTTGGAAATAAAATTGTTTGTTTGAAATGAAATTTTATTATTATTATTGAGAATTATGGCATTATAAGTTTGTCAACAAAATGTTGTCAAGTGTGTCAAAAGATTTTTATTTAGTTTTTTACCCAATTTTTTGGAAAAAAAATAAATTGTTTGTTTGAAATGAAATTTTATTATTATTATTGAGAATTATGGCATTATAAGTTTGTCAAAAAATGTTGTCAAGTGTGTCAAAAGAAAGGTTTTTATTTATTTTTTACCCAATTTTTTTAGAAAAAAATAAAATTAATAGTTCGTATGACAGGATATTTTATTATTATTATAGAGAATTATGGCATTATAAGTTTGTCAAAAAATAATGTCAAGTGTGTCAAAAAATGATTTCATTTAATTTTTCAGCCAATATTTTGGGAAAAAAATGTAGCTGTTTTTATGACGTAAATGTAATTTAAAATGAAATTGGACATGGAAATTTTTGAATTTGTTGTAGTTTTTGAAATATTTTTGGAATTTTGAAAAAGTTTGTATTTTTGATTTTGTAATAATTTTTGCAATATTTTTAGAATTTCGGAAAAAGTTTTAATTTTTGATTTTGTAAGAATTTTTGAAATATTTTTAGAATTTTGAAAAATTTTTAATTTTTGATATTATTATAATTTTTGGAATTTTGAAAAAAGTTTGAATTTTCGATTTTGTAATAATTTTTGCAATATGTTTAGAATTTTGGAAAAAGTTTCAATTTTTAAGAATTTTTGAAATATTATTGGAATTTAGAAAATATTTAAATATTTGATTTTATTCTAATATTTGGAATATTTTTGGAATTTTGAAAAAGTTTGATTTTATTTAATTTAACAATATTTTTAGAATTTTGATTATAATTTTCCGGCAACGTATTGATGTTTCGTGTTAGTTTTGTAATAAATTTTTAAACAGAGATAAAAAACTTGTACTTCAACAAAGAGTTATGTTTGATGTACATCGCTGCCCAAAACTAAAAACCATGTCCTCATAAAAGTTTTTTACCTAAAACTATATCAAAATCCTTAACCCAGACCGAAGTCTTGATATCTCAGAGCTGTGAGATTTCAGCCCCTCCATATTTGTCATATTAAAATTAGCCATTAGAAAACATTTAATCTGATAGTAAGAAATGCTATAACATGGAAAAATGGACGCCATTTTGAATTGCATTTTTTGGGGGTTTCCCATGCTCGGATTTTGGATATGTTATCATACACCATTTTTGGATACGAATGTCATTTCAAATGCTTCTGAAGCAGTTTTGCCCAGGTCAAATCATAATTTGACTAGACTATAAGGAAAAGTACCTGTCAATCGATCGACCACTTTCGTGCTTATTTTTATTAAGGATTTTTAGAATACGATTAAATATTTTTCGAGAATTATACAACTTTTGTATCATTTTTATTTTAGGTAAATCCTGAAATAAAAAAACATTTTATTCATAAAAATATTTTAGGGATGTAAATGTTTTACGGTTGTTAAATACAATAAAGTTTAATCGATGAGTTAAACTACTTATTGTATTCAACATATTCATCCATGTTTTATTTAGTTATTGAATCATTTCAGTTCTTCAAACTAAAATCAAAATATTTTAGCTATATGTCCACTCAAATTTTTTAATTTATTTTTCACTAATCTGTACAAATAATTGAAACATATTAGATTTGTTTATGTGTAATCCGATCATAATGCATTTACTCACTAACAGAATAACCAAATTTTGCTTTTTATATCAATAATTTATAATTTAATTCAATTTTTAATTTAATTGTCTTAAAAAATTGAGATTGATCACTTCCAAAGAAGTTGCTGAAAAATTGAGTTTAAAATTTAACTCCCAACTATACTCGAAATTAAAGTTGAATAAAAGTTTGTAAACATGGATAGTCGAACTACAGAAAATTAGTAATCATTCAGGAGTATCAATCAGGCTATAAAATACAATTAGAATATTTAAACATCCGAAAAAATAATAGTGTCAACAAAATGTATTAACGTCAATAAAATCTGGTAAGTGAAAACGACTAGAAAAACGAAAATGAATTAACTGATACATTAGAACCGGCTGTGGGGAGCATCAAGCAACAAATAGTTTTTTATTTGTTTGTTTGTTTTCATCGTTTTAGTCCAAAAATGTATATAAATTAAGTTTTTTGTTCAATTTTTCAAAAACATTTTATTTAATTATTTGACGACATGTTTCAGCTTTTAACAAAAGCTATCCTCAGATCAGAACAAAAAATATTCAAAAAAATGTATTGTCCGGAATAAATAGTTTTTTCTTTCTTAAAACATACATATACATTTCTTAAAACCAGTTGTTATTGGTCATCGCCAACAGAGGCAATAAAAAATATCAAAGAAACACAATAAAAAACGTGAAAATTACAATAAACATTTCCTGCAAATATTAAAGTTAAGAGTTTTAATTTTATCTTACATATATTTAATTGAAATTGAAATGCTTCACGTTTTATTAAACGAATAAGATAACTTACCTATCACATTGTGGTGGTAATTGTGAATAATCTAACTCTATTGTTCCTTGAACTTGAAATATTGCAGCGATTGTTATCAATAGAATAAATCTTAATAACATTTTTATTTGCTATAACTTTAACTATTTATTTTTAGTTTTTAATTTTTTTTAATTATCTTGACCAATCAATTGTCATTCGATCATCTGATTACTAAAAATTAAATTTCTTTTAAAATCTTTTAAGACTGCATTGTTGATACAGTCATAATGTACATCAATTAATTTTAATAATCTTATAACATGTATGTTAGTGTAACGGTTAAAGTGTTATCATATTTGAAGATTAAAAATTATTTTTTAACAAAAATTTATATTTGAAGAAAAAATTTAACTTAAACTTGAAATAAGTTATGATATGAAAAACAAATTAGCAAGGCTAGCAAGAATTTTTCAGCTAGGAATAAACGGAAAAAATAATATAAACTGCATCAGGTAGAAACACGCCTAAGAAATGATTTTGAGGTATTTTGTTGGCTTGGGTTTTTAATCGACTCACAGAATTTGTGTTTGGATTTTAGTCATAGAATTTTGAAAATTAAACTATTGAAATCTTATCGATCGCTGTTTATGGTAACTAAAGAAAAACTCAATTACACCAGCCTGTAAATGGTTTATATTGGAACCCCCTTCCCATTTTCGATAGAAACATTTGTCAAATAAAATATGTATATGACACGAAATGTAATTGAACATGAAATTAGACATGGACTATGGTTCTATCCAGTCTCAACTCCTACCATAATATAAGAACAGATGAAAAATATCAAGTTGTTGCAGATTAAATGTCGTTTTTTAACAAAAGGAGTAATGTTTGTGTGATTCCAGATTCCACGACGTCTGAATAACGGGAACATTTAATAAGGTTGAATTTTTGATTTTGTTATAATTTTTGAGATTTTTTTGGAATTTTGAAATGATTTTGTAATAATTTTTGTAATATTTTTAAAGTTTTGAAAAAGTTGAAATTTTTGATTTTATTATAATTTTTGCAATATTTTTAGAATTTGATGTTTCTGTTAGTTTTGTAATAAACTTCTAAGCAGATATAAATACTTGTACTTTTGCAAAGAATTTTTTGATTAATACACATCGCTGCCAAAAACTAAAAACAATGTCCTCATAAAAGCCTTTTGAAGTCTTGACATATCAGAGCCTTGAGATTTCAGCCCCTTATAGTCGTTTCAGCCCATTTATAATCGTTTGGCACCAAAACTTTTCCAAAATTCCGAGATGACGGACATTGTAATAGGTTTTTATATGAAATCTACCTAAAATTCACGGGTGTAGGAATTTTGCTAAATCGAAGCTAAAATTTTTTTTGGTTGTTATCATTTCAAATGTTCATTGGAGGGGGTTGAGAGTAAAAATTTTGAAAAAAAAATTATTTTTGATCATGTCAAGTGGGGTGTGTCATATGAGAGGTGATTTTTTTTGTGGTGTAAAACAGTCTTTTGAAGTGAAAACTTCTTTAGGCGCACCACACACAGATATTTCCGTAGGTAGTAAGATAGGCTGATCCTTGACGCTCTGAGGTGAAAGACTTAAAATAATAATAAATAATAATCTATCTATCATTTCTTAATAGGCCCATAGAATAACGGAAAATGATATGGCTTACGTGTTGTTGTCGGTAACAGGTCAGAAGTTTTTTTAATCTCTGGGGTAGGGTACTCACATAATGGACATGTCGAGTCCACTCTCGTGGCGCCTGGGGACTGGAGTTATTCAACTAAGTGTGCTGGAAAATTTTTTTGCTTCCTTGTAAGCGATATAACTCGTAAATTGTGAACTTTAGGATACTGGTGCCATGGAACTTTTTTGTTCCTTAAATGATTTTCTATAGCTTAAAATAAAAAATAAACAAAAAAAAATTTGTTTTGTTGCAAATTTTTGCGAAAAAATGTGAAAACTTGTCTAAAAAACGATATTTTTCAATTGAATTTAGTTATTTGCAAAAACTTGTTTATAACATAATTGACCCCTTTATACTGTAGCTGAAACCTCAACAAAAAAAAAGCTTCAGAACTTTTCGTTCGGCTTGATAGTTTTTGCACAATTCCATTTTGCACTTAATACCAGAAAAAAAGTTGTTAACTTTGGGCAGGCCGCAAGGTCTGAGTTTTCATCCGATCGCAATCTGCTTGAGAGGAATCGAAAGGGTGTAGTGTCAGCTTTAATTTGCAAATTTTAAAAACGCATCTCTTTAAGTTGAAAATTCGTTGAGAAATTTAATTTTGCAACTAAGGAATTTTCGCAGTTTTTTTGAACCACTGTAATTGTTGTTAATATTGAATATGGGTATTGGCAACAAAAAAGCTATTTAAAGCTGACACTACACTCTTTCAATTCCCGTCAAGCAGATTGCGATCGGATGAAAACTCAAACCTTGCGGCCTGCCCAAAGCTAACAACTTTTTTTAAGGCATTAAGTGCAAAATGGAATTGTGCAAAAACTATCAAGCCGAATAAAACGTTCTGAAGCTTTTTTTTAGTTGAGGTTTCAACTACAAGATAGAGCGGCCAGTTGTGTTATAAACAACTATTTGCAAATAACTAATTTCAATTGAAAAATATCGATTTTTAGACATTTTTTCGCAAAAATTTGCAACAAAACAAATTATTTTTGTTTATTTTTATTTTAAGTTATAGCTAAATAGATTTAAAAACATTTAAGGACAAGAAAATTCCATTGCACCAGTATCCTAAAGTGCACCATTTACGAGTTATATCACTTACAAGGAAGCAAAAAAATTTCCAGCACACTTTGTTGAATAACTCCAGTCCCCAGGTGCCTGTCCATTATGTGAGTACCCTACCCCAGAGATTAAAAAAATTTCTGACCTGCTACCGACAACAACACGTACAATCTGTAATTCTATTGGACAATACCGTTTCAAATTGCGTTGTTGATATCGTGCTCGACTGATGTGCTGTAGGTAGTGAGTTCAATCCCTGGTGTGGTACATATTTTTTTATTGTTTTTTTTTTTAATTTTTATTAAATACCATTAAAATTTTTTTTTTATTTATGGATTCATAAAAATAATAAAAATTTCTTTATACGAATTTTAAAAAATTGATCTATAACCCAGTTTTTTAAAGTTATATTAATATATTGCTACCATCTTTTGCAATTTGCATTCGAGTCATCATGCTAAATAAATATTGAATATATATAAAATAGAAAGTATGTCTGTTTGTCCTTTATGCATTAATACAGTAATTATCATGAAAATTTGGGAAGCTGTTGTGTTCACTTAATTTGCTTTTTATTTAACTATCGTTTTAAACGGTAGTTTGCTTTGATCAATGTTTTTTGTTGAACATAATTTTTATGAAATTAAAAATAACGTAAGAAAGATAGTATAACCTGAAGGCTGAAACAATTACATTTGTATATCAAAATTATATGTATTGGAATTTTATCATCTTCACTAAATATGATGTCGGTTTGGAATTGTATGTAATACATGTTTCTAAAATTAAGTGAAGACTTAATACTTGTAACTTTATACTTGATAAAATCGATTATATTCTATACAAAGAAGCATAGCTTTTGTATGATTAAACATGGATGGCAATCAGGATAAATAAAATAATTAAAAATGGTGGCACCTAGCCGATAGTGATTTGCAAACGGCAACAATGCGCATTAATACCAATGAATTTGCTTAGTTTTCCGCAGAAAGATTTGTAAAATTTAAACTTGTTGACCTATGGGTGTGACAACCATGCGTACTTTAGTCCCTGCTTTTGGCATATGAGTGCTATTTGGACAATTATTTGGTGTACATTGTGAGGTTAGTGTGTGTAGTTAGCGGGTTATCGTTCTGACTTGTTTCTCATTTATTCTACTAATACGATCCAAATACTACTAATACGATATCCGTTGATTGCGATTGCCAATGAAGTTTTCACTTCTGCCGTACGGTCTTAAGCACACTCTCTGTTTTTTTGTAATTTTCGAAAGCCCAGTTCTCTACTTATTTTCGAAAACGTACAATTTTTTTTTGTCCCCCCACCTTAACTTCGAACATTACAAAAGAAAAAATTAAAAAAATTCATGATTGTAGGAATTTCGTATAAACAAAACCGTTTTTTTGTTTTGGTTGTTATAGTTTCAAATAAACAACTTTGAAGATGATTCTTAACGCAACGTGAAATTGTACTAACAAAAACTGTTTTATTCTCAAATATTATATATACCGAGCCCTCAGTGAGCAAATGAGATCGCACGTTCCTGACTTTTTCATTAAAAACTTACTAGTAATATACTAATACTTTTTAAGATGTTCAATGAATTAGGTTCGAAGGAAAGAAAACGCCATAATTTAAAATTATACAAAAACAGATGGGTGTGAAAGTCTAAAATACATTTTTAGGAATACTGAAGTGAAGCCCTTCATATGATACTTTATTTGACTCGATTAAAAAAATTGTATTTTCTCAAAGACCTCATATCGTAGTCCAGTAAAACAACTTTATTATTTATATTTTAAGCCCTCACCTTTTGTGGGTAGGCCACTTTTATACGCATCTCAAATTACAGGCCCCTAGAATTTTTAGTTTACGAGATAATCGATATAATGGGAAAACTCGTTTTACTCTCACCAACAGGGTTCGTTATAAAAAGCGGAACCCTAAAAAAAGATTTCCTTAATAATAGAGAAATTGTACCCTTTCCAGCTAAAAGCATTGGTCGTTCGGATTTTTTCTGAATGTTTATGAAATTTCGCATAAAATTAAATATAAGATTGATCAAAAGCCGCGACGACGGAAAAACAAACTAGTGGAACTCGAGTGCACGATTTGTTGTATTAGATGGTTATGATTTTTAATAAGCTTCTACACTTAAAATTAACTCTTAATCCAATATCGAGGTCACAATCTTTTTTGTGGATAAGAACTCTCAAAAAAATAACGCTGTTATCCCTAAGGTAACTTAAATTTTTAATAAACACAATTGGATCAATCAACTATGCGTGTGTGGTCGGCATTGGTTAACTCATAACTATAAAATTAAAGTTAAACTTAGCTCTTTGTTAGCTCATGAACTAAGTGCTGCAATGACTGTGTTTAGTTTCACAGACCATATGAGCGAGCTCAAACGAATCCACAAGGTGTGGCTATTACTGTTTTGTTAAAAGCCTTATCTGCCATTACGACCTTAATTGTATTTTTTTAGGAAAAATACAACCTTCTCCTTCCCTGGTGCTGCCAATATTAACGAACCAAACTCGGGCACGTTTTGTCGAGCCAAACCTTGGCTAATTAACTTCGGTTTCCGTTTGGACCAGTTGCAAATGATTGGGCCGTTCGAAAATGTTAAGCCTGATCCAAACTCTAAAAGCTATGGCGCGGCCTTGGCTCAGGTTTGGTCCCTTAGCTTTTTCTTACCCGAGTTGTGCAAAGACAAATTATGAATGCTTGTGCCGACAATTAGACGTCTGGAATTGATGAACAAAAGTTTTCCATTATTTATAATGCATTGTTTTACGTTGTGGATTATTGACAGGCTAAACTTGTTGCCTCGGTATGTTTAGTACTTCCCGAACAAAAACGCAAAACGAAAAAATTCAAAACTTTAGATGGCTATAGTCTAGTCACATTGCCATGCCAAACATAATCCAGTTAAATCTTATTATTTCACGATCGTCAAAAAAATAGTATATTATTTTATACGGAGGAGAAGTATGACTTTTCATGGCGCGCCTGAGTTTACCCGCCGAACGCAGTGAGGCGGGTAATAGAAGGCAAGCCATGAAAAGTTACTTCTCCTCCAAATAAAATATGTTATTTTTTCTTCAAACGCTTTAAAATGTGCCATGTTTTTGTGGTTTTGATACTCAGTTCTAGGTTTAATTTATGCATACAATAAATATTTAAGAAGGCGAGATTTATAAATATGAGTAGTTTCGATTGTTTTAACAAATAAAAATGACGTTTAACTTTATATTTTGTGTGTTATTATTTTGACGGTATCATAGTAATACTTTTTCCTACATGTAGGGAAAATGAAAAGTAAAACTGTCGCCGGCGGAGAAGTTGCATTTCTCCGTAACCAGCTCAGTCAAATTATGACCTAATTATTTGACGTTTGAAGAAAAACATTTTTTTCGGTAAACGGCTGTAAAGTTTAACTTTATTTCCACTAGGGAGAAGATTAAACTCTTACTTTTTTGACGTATAATCAAAGCGGCTGTAAAGTAACGCCTTATTTATTTTATTTTTACGGCGGCAGAAAAAGTCGCCATTTCTTTCCATATTCTTACGATATTTGTTATTTTTTTCAAACAAATTGTATAACGACATATATGACAACAAAAAATAACAAATAGTTTGATTGGATGGTGAAATTTTGAATTATAGTATAACTATGACAACAAAAAAAAACAACTATTTTGATTGAATTATGAACTTTTGAATTGAAAGGCTGCGTTGATAAAAAAAATTATTTATGCAAATTTAAATGTCTTTTTTGGAAGTAACTACGGCGATAAAAAATCATATTTATAAAAAATTTTATGTATTAATTTCATATTTATAAAAAATTTAAACGTTTGCCGAATAAATAGTGTATTTAAGTCGAAGCTAAAGTGACTTTTTGTGTATCGTCTATAATTTGTTGACCGTCGGAAACTATAGACTCAACACAAAAAGTAACACTTTAGCTCCTAATTCAATAATGTACTATATTATTGACAATCAATCAGCCTTTGTATTTATTTAATGTTTGCAAAAGAGTTTTAAAATACTTAAAGAAAATTTTTCAACTTCTAATGTTCGTTTTACACGTGAATGTAAAAAGGTAAAAAAAACAAATATTATAAGTTATGACTAACCTTGAAAAACTAAAAAAATAAGTACGAAAACACATTTTTGTTGATACACATATTTGATAAAATAAAACAATGTGTACTTAAATTTTTATCATAACAAAAAGCACTTAAAATTTAACTTTTACTTAAAATTTATCTTTAACAGCATTGATAACTGCACTTTTCTCCAGCAAAACATTAGAATGTACTTCAGATATGGTAGGCAAATACTGCATTACCGGAACATCTATTACACTTTACCTAAGTGGCTCACGAGTTAAATTGATAACGTTTGCGTCAAAAAAGCTATAGAAGAAAACTTGAAGTTTCGTGAAAAACTAATAGAAATTCGAATAGATGCCAAGCAAATACTCGATATTTGCCAAAAACAATCCCCAGTTATCAAAAACGGAAACAACAAATAAAAAGATTTGTTAGCGACCTTCTCGATCTTTTCCAAGCAGTGTGGAAACTTTTTTCCCTTACTCTACCTTATTAAAGGTGGATGTCACCCACCATCAACAGCTTAAAAATGACAAAGTATCAGGTCTTATAGAACACAGTTGAAATATTTAGAAATGGGTAACCGGCTTATCCACAGTTCAGCTGCCACATTCATATGATTAAAGATACAGGAATATATCAAGAATTTGAAAGTACAATAAAAAGTTTTGCAATTAAGTATATTTTAATACAAGAAATGAAAACGCTGTTTTTTGAGTGAGTGAATATTCATTCACGAGACGCTTCACTTCACGAACTTAAAACATTTTCATTTCGTGTAAGAAATTTTTTAGATACCTTTTAAGACCTTGGTCCCACAACAACATGCGTGCTGAGGTGTTGACGGCCGCTGTTTTAAAATCTTTGGATTGAACTCACCCGAACCTATTGATAATGGTAATTTTGGTAAATTCAAATGTATGCTGCGTACGAACAAAGACACCCCCTACGTCTAAAAGCGTGTCCTGTAGCCAAATTCTGAAAACTGTGAAGCGGGGAAGTGTTAAAAATTTCTTCGTTTCTTTTCATTAAAAAACTTATCACTTTACCGTTTAACAGTTAAAGAATTTGGCTGCTACACTCTATGAATTATTTTATCATGGTTGCTTTGATTTAAAAGCCTTGTCAAATATATGATTGGCTATTTAGTAAAAATGATTCTTCATTCGAGAGAAAGTCACTTTCACAGGGGAGTTAAACATGCATGAAAATAGATTTGTTATATGCTATCGCAGGAAAAAATATTTATCAGAATATCTGTTGGGTAAACTCACACTTGACAAAGCATTACTACGGTTTGTGATAACATATGGAAGTGAAAAATAACTTTAGGTGATTTGGCTCATTTAATAATGTTTGGCATTTGAAATATTTGGAAGTATTTTAAAGAAACAGGTTTGGTAACGGATGTTCATAATATCATGCCATCCATATCCCGAACGTTTTGACATATTTCATGTACACAATGAAAAATCTAAAAGTTACGGTCATTTTATAAATTTACTAAAATCTCTGGCTCTCCATGCTAAAAATGAATCAGTTTGGGCACGGCGCTCTGCATTAGAATCAGACACGTAACAACTTTACTGATTTCTTATAATAAAATTCATTATTCTTGAGAGTACGAACATGATAACCCTATTTCCTACCAGATTAAATTTTTACTGGCTGGATAGATAAAAATCACTCAACGAACAATATTTCGAACAAACAACTTACGTAGTCAAAACTGATACCTCAAAAGTCAAATTTATATTTTTAAAGTTCGAATCTCACCAACATTGATTACATTTTTTACCGGAAAAGATTAGGTTAAATCAAAATTAGTTTTACAAAATAACACGTAACTTTTAAAAGTTCTGTTTTTTTGTCGCAAACGTATAGATTATAGAAAACAAACATTTATAAAAAAAATCATGCGGTAAACTAAAAAAAACAACAACAGACATTTCAGTCAAATCCAACAACATTTTTTTGTCAGCTTACCCATTTGGAATTTCACTGTTATGCCAAGAACCACTTGAAGTCCTGAGTTAAGAAAAATAAAAACATAAGATTAAGTAAAAAGTAAACGAATTAAAGTATTAAACGATAATTAATTATAAAATAATATTAAAAATAATTGATGTACTTTTATTTAAAACTAACTTAAATTTAATTTTAACTTTTTTCTAACTGTTTTTTATTTATTTTATTATTAAAAAAAATATTAATACAGTTTGCTAATCGTACCGTAACTAACTGTTTATCTTTTGTTACGAATTATTATAAAGTTAAATTACTTATAAACATATGTGAACTTTTTCCCCCCACCATAAACAAAAAGTTCTTCTACTCTCATTCTACATATCGACGGCGAAAAAAATGAGAAGTTGTTAGTTTTACTTAGTTTTGCATACTTAAAAGCTCTTGCATGAGGAAGTTTGATATAAACTAAAGAATATATTTTTCAAGTTGCTTCTTACACAAAAAATAAAAAAAACGGTTTCCATATTGAGTTGAAGGGGTGGACTTGAATTTTTTTATTTCAACATTTTTTAAAGGAACTTTAGTTATTTCATAATTAGTAAGCCGAGTAAATCTAACAATGACCGAATTCAACTGGAAAATATGGAGGGGCTGAAATCTCACAGCTCTGAGATATCAAGACTTCGGTCTGGGTTAAGGATTCTGATATAGTTTTCGGCAAAAAACTTTTATGAGGACATGGTTTTTAGTTTTGGGAAGCGATATATATCAAACATAACTTTTTGTTAAAGTACATGTATTTTTTATCTCTATTTAGATATATATTACAAAACTAACACGAAACATCAGTACGTTGTTGGAAAATTATAGTACGAGATCCGACTGCAGGATTAGTGCGCTCATCGATTTTTTGCTAAAACCAAATTTTTATGTATATTTATAATTAGGAGAATATATATCTACCGGGTTGCCTATCAAAATTTGGCCGCCAGTATTTTTAATTAAATTATTTTTAATTGATTTTTGGGAAAAAATTTCGTTCATTTGTTTTTTAAATAAAATGTTGTCTACATCACGGCAAATTACACAACGATTCTAAAAAATCACGGTTGCCGTTGCGCACCTGGCCGCACCTCTTCGCAGCCAGGCGTAAACAGGTATGATTTCGATACATTTATACGTTCATAACGTACATTGATTAATTCTATATCAAATTAATGCTAATTTTTTTCTATTTATTATCATATATGGTTGCCTAATTAAATCCGGCCGCAAATAAGGGTTGCTGGCTCTTAAAGATGATAAATATTTAAGGTAGAGTAAAAGAGATGCTAGAGTGCTATTTTTGATCGAAGTGGTGCAAGGTCGCAGAAGCGAGTCAAAAAAAAAAATCAAAAATCAAATCAAGTTACTTCTAAAAACTCAAAGGGGGGACCAAGGTATTTTTTTAATTTCAATATTTTAGTGTGATAAAATATAAATAAATATAAATAAAAATAAGGAAAAAAAGAAAAAAAAAACTAAAAAAAAAACCAAAGGGGGGACCAAGGTAAAATTGAAAATTTAATCCTTTATAAGTTTTGACCCCCTCATTTCCGCAAATTATTTTTTTCATAATTAGGATGCAGAGGACCTACTCTTTCTATTTATCTGAAAAAAAAAACGCAAATTTATTTGGGGGGATAAACTAGGATTCTACCATTTTTTGTTGTAATTTTTAAATTTGTCATTTTGAAAAGGAAGACAATTTTTTTGGAGTAAAAAATAAATAAATAAATAAATAAAATAAAAAATATATAAATTGCCGTGATGTAGACGATATTTTATTTAAAAAACAAGTGAACGAAATTTTTTCCCAAAAATCAATTAAAGATAATTTAATTAAAAATACTGGCGGCCAAATTTTGAAAGGCAACCCGGTAGATATATATTCTCCTAATTATAAATATACATAAAAATTTGGTTTTAGCAAAAAATCGATGAGCGCACTAATCCTGCAGCCGGATCTTAGACTATTATAACAGATCATAAATTAACATAATTTAGTGAAAAGATTATGCAATCAGCAAACTACTCAAAAACCTCTCCATTTAGCGTTTTGAGAAAATATTTCAAAATCACAAATTCATATTTCTTCCAAAATTCCAAAAATATTGTAAAAATTAAATAAAATCAAACTTTATTCAAAATTCTGTAAATAGTCCAAAAATTATTACAAAATCAAAGATTAAAGTTTTTTCCAAAAAATTGGCTAAATAAATAAATGAAATCATATTCTGACACACTTTACATTATTTTTTTGACAAACTTATAATGCCATAATTCTCTATAATAATAATAAAATTTCATGTCATACAAATAATTAAATTTAATTTTTTTAAAAAAATTTTTTTACTCAATAAATAAAAATCTTACTTTTGATACTTGACAACATTTTTTTGACAAACTTATAATGCTATAATGTCATACAAATATATTTCATGGCATACAAATAATTAATTTTATTTTTTGCTACGAAATTGGGTAAAAAAAATAAAAATCTTGCTTTTGACACACTTGACAACATTTTTTTGACAAACTTCTAATGCAGTAATCTAGTTTTTCATCTCACATACCAATCCCTACCATCTAGATTTCTCCAAATTCAATGTTCCTACTCGTAATCACTTTAAATGAACGTTTTTAAGCCAATATGAAAATTTTCTATATTTGACACACTTAATGGTTTTTTTGACACACTTCCGGTACAGTTATCGAATACATCGTCCTTTCGGACATGTTCATAGAGTATACTTATTTTTAGAAACCAAAATTTTTGAAATCCGTCCCGTGGTTTTCTAGATTTCGTAGGTAATGACGGACGGCCGGCCGGCAGACAGACATACATTTTTTTTTGCTTTTTTAGAATCAGTAGGTCCTAAAACGCCGAGAAATGCCAAAAAAAGTGGGGGTAGGAATTTCACTTTTGGCTCATAAATGTAATACTTAGGTCTTTCAGACCGAAGTAATAAATGAGCTTTTATAGTGAATTTTGTTGATCGTAAAAAATTAACACATCACAATAAATAATTATTAAACCATATTTAAAAGTAATTCTTTAAGTGTGTTATGAATTATTGGACAATGACCAAAAAGCAATACTTTTATAGAAGAGTTTGACCTTTTTTGCGACATCGTATGATTTATATGATGATTTAATAATAAATAAAGAAGCTTAGAAATAATTATTAAATGTTTTGTTTATAAAACTTTTTGAAGCAACCGTATGTTGTTGAAATGTTTATTTTTTGTTGTTATGAAGTGATTAACGATGGATCAGTGATTGACGCTTTTTCAACTATTGTAGATTAAAGTGAAATCATTTCATCATGCATATGCTGTTTAGACCGAGCACACCCTCTGTTTTATGTCACTATGATATATCGTGGGATCTCGAGGGCATGACTTTTTACTTTCTTGCTAACTTCGATCACACTCAATTTATGGAGTACACTGTTGAACAGCATTTAAAAGGATCAGAATGTAACCAACCAGATCAATGGACTTCCCGACTAGCATTATGTAAGGGCTTAAATCTGGACCGGATACGACTTAACTTGTCAATGATAGGGACCGACCGCATCAAGCACTCTGAATAGGCCCTTATCAGTATCACTGAAAAAAATAATTTGGTATATTCTACAAAACGGCTTCAACCAACTAAATTTGGTAGCGTGAACTAAATTTTAATATATTTGACAAAGCATTGTCAAACGTTAAAAGCCTATGGTTGATTGTAATAAATTTTTTGTACGAGTAAACCGTAAAATTCACTTTTGCGATTCAAAAATTGTACATAAAGCAGACCTTTTTTTCCTATTGAACTAACAATGCCTAAAGTGTCGAAAAACTACTTTGATAATAGTAGATTGTATTACTAGTGCGAATGCATTTTCCAAACAAGAGTTAGTTTGCCAAATAACTTGCGTTTGGAAAACGCATTCGCACTAGTAATACACACTATTTTTTGTAACAAGTGCATAAAATTTATAAATATTTATTTAATTGTTCATTTAATCATTTATTTAACAAAGTTATAAACAAATTTAAGATTTTTAATTTTAAATAATTAAAGTGCGCCATCTTCGTTGTAATAGTTGTAAATTATACTAGCTCGAAAACATAACATAAGAATCAAACTAAAACAACACATAGTAATCCAACTGAGCTGTCAAAATTGTGAACTTTGAAAACCTAAATGAATTGTTTTTTCTTGCAATTCAAATGATGCAATGTGTTTAAGTTGTTTTTACCATATGGTAAGTCATTTAGATTATTATTTTGATATTTTAGTGCTATAAAAATATTATATATAGATATATATTATATAGATAGATTTAACTACAAACCTCACATGCAGACGGCGTGCTAGCCCGTGCACAAAATATTTTGTGGTCATATGTGCGGAAAAGTAGTTTTTTCTTGTATTTTGTTCTAGTACAAAATTACATATTTTTTATGCATTTGTTACAAAAAATAATTTTCGAAAAAATGTTTGACTATTTCGTGTAAATATATGTATTTTTATTTATGCAAATAATACAGAATCTTACTCGTGCAAAAAATCTTGTATGCAATTCAGGCATAACGTATCTTTTTTGCTTTCGAGTGATTGTTTCTCTCGGCTAACGCTTCGAGCAACAATTTCACTCTCAAGCAGAAAAGACATACTTTATGCCCATATACATAAATATAGCTATTAGTTGATGTTACAAAATAAATTTGATTGAACCCGTTTTTTAGAATATACCAAATTATTTTTTTCAGTTTTCAGGCAGCCCTACTAGAACCGGACCAGGACCAGATCATTTAGAATAGGGAATTACTTCGGTCTGAAAGACCTAAGTATTACATTCAAGAGCCAAAAGTAAGGGTAAGAACCCACACTTTTTTCGACATTTCTCGACGTTTTAGGACGTAATGATACTAAAAGAGCAAAAAAAAATTTATGTCTGTCTGCCGGCCGGCCGGCCGTTCGTTATTACCTACGAAATCTAGAAAACCGCTGGACGGATTTCAAAAATTTTGGTTTCCAAAAATAGGTATACTCTATGGACAGGTCCGAAAGGACGATTTTCTAAAAATAGGTATACTCAAGGGACAGGTCCGAAAGGACGCTATGTTCGATAACTGTACCGGAAGTGTGTCAAAAAAACCATTAAGTGTGTCAAAAATAGCAAGTTTTCATATTTTTGGCTTAAAAAACGTTCATTTTAAGTTATTACGAGTTAGAACATTGAATTTGGAGAAATCTTGATGATAGGGTGAGATCAAAAACTAGATTGTTGCATTAGAAGTTTGTCAAAAAATGTTGTCAAGTGTGTCAAAAGAAAGTTTTTATTCATTTTTTACCCAAATTATTGGCAAAAAATAAAATTAATTATTTGTATGACATGAAATTTTATTATTACTATACTATTTTATTATTTATAGAGTTATGGTATTATAAGTTTGTCAAAAAATTGTTGTCAAGTGTGTCAAAAAAAATTTTTATTTATTTTTTTTATCATTTTTTGGAAAAAAATAAAATTACTTAAAGTTAGTTGTATGACATGAAATATATTTGTATGACATGAAATTTTATTATTAGTATAGAGAATTATGGTATTATAAGTTTGTCAAAAAAATGTTGTCAAGTGTGTCAAAAGAAAGATTTTTATTTATTTGTTTACCCATTTTTTGGAAAAAATAAAATTAATTATTTGTATGACATGAAATTTTATTATTATTATTGAGAATTATGGCATTATAAGTTTGTCAAAAAATGTTGTCAAGTGTCAAAAGAAAGATTTTTATTTATTTTTTTACCCAATTTTTTGGAAGAAAATAAAATTAATTATTTGTATGACAAGAAATTTTATAATTATTAAAGAGAATTATGGCATTATAAGTGTGTCAAAAAATGATTTCATTTATTTTTTTAGCCAATTTTTTGGAAAAAAAAATTTAGCTGTTTTTATGACGTAAATGTAATTGAAAATAAAATTGGACATAGAAATTTTTGAATTTGTTATGGTTTTTGAAATATTAAAAGTTTCAATTTTTGATTTTGTAAGAATTTTTGGAATATTTTTAGAATTTTGAAAAATTTTAAATTTTTGGTTTTATTATAATTTTTATAATTTTGGAAAAAGTTCCAATTTTTGATATTGTTATAATTTTTGCAATATTTTTGAAATAGTATAGTAATTAATTTTGGAAATAGTTTAAATTTTTGGAATATTATTAGAATTTAGAAAAAGTTTAAATATTAGATTTTATTCTAATTTTTGGAATATTTTTGGAATTTTGAAAATTTGAAGCTACAACAATTAATAATATCTTTTCCAATATATGTACATGATTTAGAAACTGGCGCTATTGAAACTTTTTTTAGCCACTATTTGTAGTCACATTGCATTTTTTATAAATAAATACTGTTACAACATGATAATGCCCTTTCTTTTTCATTTAATCAGCTTAATCAGCTGTTGTAAAATTTTTATATTGAATTTTTTAAATAAAAAACTGTATTTATGTTTGACTAATAAATGAATTAAATTGAAAAAGTTTGCTACCATAAACAGTTACTATATTAGCAAAAACTGTTTTTCTCATATCATTATATACCCTCGGCAAGCGAGTTATATTCGCACTTGACCCGACTTTTTTATTCTTTATTAATTATTATTCTTATCATTTAATAAGTTTCTTTCGCTTCGTTTTTAGGATTCCGTTTTTCATACGGAACACTATTGGTGAGAGTAAAACGAGATTTTCACATTATTATCTCGTAAATTATAAATGCTATTGACATGAAATTTCAGGTGCGTATAAAACTAGCCTGTCCACATAAGATGACAGATACGAATAAAACTAAAGTTGTTTTCGTTTAGTTTACAGGATTACGATGTGAGACTTTTGAGAAAATAAATTTTTTATAGATTCAAGTTGGGTATCATATGAAAGGGTTTCATTTCAGTATTCCTTAAAAATTTATATTGGAATTTTACACCTCACCTTTTTTTGTATAACTTTGAATAATGACGTTATCTTTGTGTTTTCTTACCTCGATTAGCTCCGAATCTAACTTATCGAAAATCTTCAAATGTTGTGAGAATGATAGAAAAATTAGTAAGTTTTTATGGAAAATATAGGAAAGTATCACATACTTATAATTATATTTATTAAGGGAGTGGAAATGAGAAGGGTTAAAAACACTATTTAAAACGTGGTCAAGTGGGATGTCATTCGAATGAGCAACTAATTTAGAAAAGATTGCTTTCTTTTAGAATTTTACGGTGCACAGTTTTTGAGTTATTGTCAAAAAAGTGCAACTTTCAGACCGATCTGCCCCCTACGTTTCGACGATGCTCGACAGAAAAATTTGAAAAAATTCACAGACAGGAAGATTGGTAAGTTTTGAATGCAAATCATAGCGAAGTCTCAAATAATTATATATCTGTGTGTTTAGGGGATGGGTGTGGGGAGAGTCATACGAAGGAGCACTTAATTTAAGAAACATTACAATTTTTTTTAGAATTTTGCAATGCACAGTTTTTGTGTTATTGTAAAAAAAATATTTTTGGTATGTAGCCTCTCCACCCGCCTAAATTTTGACACTTGATTGACCGAAAAAGTAATCAAATTTAAACCATTTACAAGCTGGTATAATTGAATCTTTCTTGAGTTACCATAAATAGCTATGGATAAGTTTAACCTGAAGCAACCTGAAGCAGTGATTGTAATTTAACTATTGACATTTACGATTAAACTATTTTGTTATGCGTCATGGTCCGGCAGTATAAAGACGTTACAACACAACTTTTTGTCAATTATTTTTGATATTGTGTTCTTTTACATTCACAGGGTTCCTTTGCGAGTGAATTTTATTCGCACTTGTCTGACTTTTTATTATTCGTAAAACATCTGGGTAGCATTATATGCATGATATATATTATGCATAATTTTATGCACGCGAATTTTGTAGCATACACATTGCACGCACTTTTTCAAAATTTTTTTACGGATATACTAAACTTACTAAATCAAAGTAGTCAACTTCTTATGTATATATTTGTTTTAACGAAAATGTGTTGTGTAAGTGTAGTTGGAATTACCATATGTGACACCACTACATATAAAAATCTTTTAGGACCAATGTCCTACAACAAAATGCGTTCTAAGGTATTGATGGACGCAAATATTCTTGTTTATGTTTTTCTTGTTATATTTAGAGGCCAATATTTCATGATAGGATGAAGAACATAAAAATAAGAATGCTGTTCAAAAATTTAGGATTTTTGGACGTTGTCGTAAGTTTTTTAATAGCAAATGGCTTCTTTTGGTCTGCTACTCTTTTTTCGTGGAGCGTAATGAACTAGCTTGGGGTGACTTAACGCTGTCCAACAGAGAGCAATTAAATTGAACGCCAACCCTAATCTTACTAATGAACTTGATTCTTTGCAACAAAGAAGGGATGTTGCTGATTTAACAACTTTTTACAAGCCCATTATGGATGAACGTACTTCTCAGGAAAGTCTTCCAGTGTGATTTTTTAACAGTCTCGCAATCTTTAAAATTTCTTACCTGCGTGGGTATTCCTTTGATAATTATAATCCTTGAAATTTTAAAACCAATGTTTATAAGGCCTTCAGACTCTATGTTAAATTAGAATCCTCATCCTTGTTACATGCTATCTTTGGCATAATTAATACTAAATATGCCTAAGGTTGAGTATAAAAAATATGAAGGCTCGTTTCTTCGAGCAAGAAAGAGCGTGCCTACACAGTTGAAAAAGTTACTGCAATTTTTAATACAAGCTTTGCTATATGGGTTATGTTTTACGGAGCAAGTTATTATTAAATTGCAAAACAAATGTTGCATTAAAACTAATGTCAATGCAAATCTACAAATTTTAGCTCTAACATCATAATTTATTTCTTATAGAAATGGTAGAAGTTTGAAAACATTTAGCTAATGCAAAGAGCATTAAATTTAACTTTAAAGCAAGCTTTGCATTGTTTTATAATAGAGACTTCCGTAGGACCTATATTTGTAGCATTTTACATTACATATTCAGCTTATTTTTAACTGTGTAGAGTATTGCCGATTATCAAGTATCCTCTCTCTCTCTCTGGCGTTTAAAACCCATAGATGGATTTTGCCGTCTGTGCCACCAGCTTCCAATCATCTCGTTCCATTACCAGTTGACCCCAGTTTCGACATCTTATATCACGAAGGTCTTGGATGATATTATCACGCCAGCGTTGTCTAAGTCTTCCTCTTCGACGAACACCAGTTAGTTGTTGTTGGGACGCTTTTTTAATCATTCTATCTAATGGTGCCCTTTATACATGACCAAACCATCTAATCCGGTTGGATTTAATGAATCCGATTACATCGCAGTCTCCTAGAAGCTGTCTGATTTCATGACTCACTATCGAGTATCCGGATAACCGGATATTTTTGGCTTTCTCAACATACTCGACTATAACCGCGTATTTCGATTAACTACCCGGGTAATTTGATCGACTATAAAATGTTAATATTCAAGAAGCAATTAAAGGATCATTAAGCTTGATTTAAATAAAGTAACAAAAGTAAATTCATGCAATTCATGCGGAGTGAACAGCGTTTGGGATAAGCTAAATTTGAATATTTTTAAACAAAATCTTGTATCTGTGTGGCTGATATAATGTGTTGTTTGGGATAATGAACGGAATGATAAAAATGATCATGGAGATGCTGATAGACAAAACTGCGTGTGGAATTATCGTTAAAGAGAATTTATTCCTCCCAGAACCTGCTAACGGTAGATCAAACTTGTATGAAACAAAAACATATTTTAAAAAGAAGTTATGGCATTTTCTTCTGGTTGTGTTATAAAAGTGAGGGCATTCAATACCGTTTTTAAACAATCGCATTAACAGTACTGTCGATGTTTATTCTGTAATATATATTGGTATTGAATGCTCTAGTTTCTGTCCTGGTTGATATTCAGTAATTTATAAAAAAATTCCCACACTATGTTTTGCATTGAACAATCTTTAATTTATTTAAAGTGGCTTCGTAAAAGCTAATTAACAAAAGAAACTTAAATATATTGACCTTAGGGCTGCACCTCCACCATACCATTACTTTTCTAGATTTATTTTATTACTTTTTCATATACCCGGGTACCCGCCTAACCCGGGTATTTCAGAAAATAAATACTCGACTACCCGGGTACTTACAAGGTCGAGTAATTTTGATACTCTAAGCCATCATCAAGGAATATTTACAGTTAATATTGAGAGTGCTACCGTTGACTGAATACAGTTCGTCCACCAACATCCCTAAAATATCACCTTAGCTAGTGCTATCTCACGCTATTGTCGGTGGTATGTGATATTTCATGTTAACTCATATGTCAATAAAACTTAATTCAAATTTTTCTCCTTAGTAGCCAACTGGAATCTAGTATTGTATTACTAATAATTTGGCCTATAAATCTTACATTGAAGATACATTTACAGAAGCTGTTGTGTATAACTAGCTGTAACAAACTGATTTGTTCCAATATGCCTTTAATCAATATAGCTACGCCACTGTCCAATTTGGTAGGTTTTTTTTATTACATTGTTATAACGGCTTAATCCTGTCTGTGTAATTTGTACATAATTGTTTGCGTGTGGGTGATTAATTGTTATAATCGTTAATGTTGTTATCAAATTAAAAATCATTCGCAGATCAATTGTGCAAGTGATAAGAAATATTTAAAATTGAATTTAAATAATTAAATTTAAATCTAACTTCTTATTAAAAAAATAAAGTTTAAATTAACTTGAAACAGATCATCTAAAGTGAAAAAAAACTGTGATAGTTAAAGTTAGCAGGTTAAGGTAAATTCTAGTAAATTTATAAAATTTCATTAAAGTCAAAAACAAAATTGATTGGTGAATTTGTTTCTTTTCTCTTGTTTCGTGTAGTTTATCGTGGATTAGCAGTATAAAACTATTACTCATCAATTTGCTAATCCACCGGAATTTAACTGCAAACATTACAGCCGTAATACCGGCATTGTTAATTGTATATATATTTTGTGGCGTACAACTGTACAACTATAATTGAGTGCAGTTTTTATTGGAATGAAAATTTGATATTCGGGAAAGAAATTAACAAATCAAAAATAAGAAATAAAATTTAAATAAAGGAGTTCTTAAGAAGAAAAATTATTATGTTGTGATGGGTTAGCTCGTTCAAAAGTTTACGAGTTTAGTTTTAAGTTTTTGTGTTTGTGCTAATTTAAAAATTTAATAGGTATAAAAAATACAATCGCCTGGAAAACAAAGCCATGGTTTTGGGATTCACAGCTATAGTAATGTTAATGTAAGTTTAATTTTCTTATTTCGTTAATTTATATACACATTTAAATTCAATATTTATTCTTATTAAAAATTTATTTTTATCTAAAATATTAAATAATATCACAGTGAATTTTTCCGTTATTAGAGAACCGTATTATTAAATATATGTGTTAAAATAATTTAATTATACAAATTTATATAGTTGTAAAATATATAACGCATTATGCAGTATGTCTGTACGTCACCAATATATAGTACCAGTATCGGTAATGCGACTAATTGTTTCTTTTGAATAGTTTTATGTTTGCTTTATTTTTCTTTAACTTTTATGAAATAAATACTGTGATTTGATTATCCTAAATTTAGTTCTATTTCTTATCAATCTGTACGCGCATGTATTCTTGATCTTGCGAATTGTAAGTGTTTGTAATATGATGTTGTAAATAGGATAGTGCCTGGATGATATCGACATACCACGCTGGGCGTGCAATAAAACATAATGCACGGGGCGGGATTAAGTCCACTACTTTAATGTTCGTGGCATGTTAGTGATGTTCTGGAAAGTAAACTTGAATTTACTGTGATATGGTTCAATAGTTTCTGTTGTTTTTTTTTGTGTTATGAAAAAAGGTTCACATAATCTTGGTATTATTTCTTTTACTATTATCGTATGAAACACGATCTTCATATGCAGCACAATCTAGCTCTAAGCAGTTTTGATGACTAGGACCACGCCACCTTCTCTCTGAGTCATAGCCTCGCAAATGTGCTGCGTCATCAAATAACGCTGCTAGAGATTCTGATAACGGCCAAGAATTAATCAAGGTCGATACAGTGGCGCCCAATGTAAGGTAGTAAGCATACAGTACAAGCTAAACGGTTAATAGTGGAAGAAGAAAGAAAATAATTTAATTTTTCTAAATATTTTTACGGTAACGTGTTACGGTTATACAATATTAGTATCATTCAGTCATCTACGGTTTTTTGAACGTATATTAATTCGTTCTTTTTGATATTTTAATTTACTTTCGGCTGAAGTTAATATTAAGTAATTGAAAACTGTTAAGATTATGTGATTTTTTTTTCTGTAGTGTTAATTTATGGTTATTTATGTTGAACCATTTCCGTTTATATCACCACGATGGTGTTTGAATTAAATGGTAAAGTAATGGTTTTCAACTTAAATGAAGCTTCAACATCGTTATGATGTTTCTGCTGGTATCCACTATGCTTAGTATATAGTGTTGATTGCGAGGATCGCAATCGTTGGATTTAGCAAGACATCATATTTGTCCGTTCAATAATATTTTTATACTTGCTGCTATAGTAAGATGTTCTTCTCCTTTTAAGGGTTTTTTCTTTCTGATAATCTTACTGTTGGAAAAGCAAGTTATTTTGTTTTGTCTTTAATCTAATAATTCGGTATGTTTATCTGTCATATCATATGACATTGATGATGTTCATCTATTGAGTACATATTGATAAATATTAGATTACCATATAAAGTAGTTTTTCTGCTTAATTCGTATTTGACTTTACAGAACAATGCACTAGCTAAATATAATTTTGGTAGCGTAATTAGTATGTCCTTATCATCCGGAACCGTTAGAAGAAAAAAAAAGAAAGTATAAATATTTGATAATTTTTTTTTTGCTACTTCTGTTGCATAATATTCGTTTTAGTTAATATATTTATTATTTGTGGTTATTTTGAATTTGCATGGTGCATGGTAAATTATTAATTAATATTTTTTGACTATTTCGTTTATTATTTATTTCGTTCTATCTATTTATTGTCTATCTTATTTAAAAATTTGTATTATTGTTTAATTAATTCTAAATCAATATGAATGTTGAGTTTCTTGATTGTGATGAGCTGTCGATTGAATGCCAGTTGCGTCAAATTAAGGGCAATATTGTTATGAAAATGGAAGCTTTAAAAAAATCATTGGAGGAAGAAGCTAATGGTGAACGGCAACCTCCCATTCGAGCTCACCAAATTGCTTTAAAATTTCCTAAGCGGGAAATTAAATTCTGTGCTTCAAAATTACAATGTATGGAAAGTGAGTTTGAAATTCTAAAGGAGAATGTGGACAATGTCGATTTGAAAAAAATAAATGAGATTATGACGTGCCTTTTTCACGTGCAAGGAAGATTACAAAGAATACGATCTAGCCAATCTGTATCTCAAGAGGCTGAGAAGCTTCTTAATCCTTGCGAGAAGTTAATTAAATGTGTAAACAATATTAAATCAAATCGTGGAACTAATTTTGATATGGAAAAATCCATTCATGAAGCCTTCGGAGAACTAACAACAATAAATGTCCTAGAAGATGATGATCAGTTTTCGGACAACCTTGTAGGAGGAAACCCGTCTACTAACCCAGAGAGTTCTATAAGACAAGCTGTAAGTGTGGTAGATCTAGGAAGTGACAACATAGAAAGACAACCGGAAAGTTCAATGTTAGGAACCAATAATAGACATGCATATGCATCGCGTGACTCGGAAGAGGAAATTGTAGATCGTTTGGCAAGCAAAATTGCTAAGGTTTTAGGGCTAACTGTTAATCCAAAGGTACCTGCTAGACAAGATTTAAATGTCCATGGGGAAGCTACCAATATTCCAATTAGAGATAGACCTTCAGTATTGACTAGTGAACCCAATAACACTAAATTCACTTCAACTCATAGTATTAACGCTTCAACGATCGGTTGTAACAATATGTCAGAACAACCAATTTATTCAGCTCCACACGTCCTTACGCGGTCAAGAGGTTTAGATATTCACAAGTGGAATATTTCGTATGGAGGAGAACCAGATAGTATGGCTATTGAACGATTCTTTTATCGTGTTGAAAGTTTGGCTAAGGCAAACGGAATCAGTGACGATAAACTAGCTACGGACATTAGTGTTTTATTGAGGGGAAAAGCATTAGACTGGTATTGGGTGCTTAAGGAAGATTATGGTTACAGAGAGTGGGAACTTATCAAAAATGCAATGGTGCGACGTTTTCAAGATCGTCGTACTGATGGTGAAGTTCGACAAATTTTGGAGTTACGAAAACAACGCTTCAAGGAAAGCTTTATGGATTTTTATCAAGGGATTCGGGAAATGTCAATGTCACTTAAGGTGCCTTTTTTAGAAATTGACTTATTGAATTTATTGATACGGAATATGCGTAGTGGTCTGCAAGCCGCAACAGCCGGTCAATTCTTCCAGAGCGTGTCAGATCTTGTCAATAAATGTGTCGCAATTGAAGACACTTGGAATCGAATTGGCTGGGCTCCAGAGCAATTGATGACTAATAGGCGACAGATTAGCGAAGTCGGTCTGGTTGATGGTCATGGTGGACGAGTACCTTTGGAATATGATCCAGCTTACGATGAGAGTGTTCAAAATCACGGTAATTCTGTGTGTGCCGTCCAGACAAGTCCAATTGATCGAATGCCAACGAAATCTTTTAACGCCCGGAGTTTCATAGACAACGGTGCGAATCATCGAACTCCGTATTGTTTTGGATGCGGAGCTGCTAATACCATCAAATCAAATTGTGCAAAATGCAATCGTACGAGTGCGGGAAACTATCGAGTGGAAGCCAGGGGAACAGGAGGTCTGAGCTTCAAACCAACATCCAACGAAACCTCCAAACCAATGTCGACAAGTGTTGCAACGAACACGGATCCGGAATTATACTTCCGTCAAAACTCGTAACTCAAAATACCAGACAATTTAAACTCTCAAAATTATCAAGCAAAGCAACACAAACTATTAATTCACGTTTTCAAAGGTCATTTAAGTATTTTCACTACCGCAAAAGTCTCAAGAAACTTGTCGCAGCAAGTACTATTTCTTCTTCAATAGATAACCGTCCTTACGCAAACATTTTGATCAATGGCATTTCATACACCGGCCTTTTAGATAGCGGAGCAAACATTAGTGTTTTAGGAGCTGGATCGGAAGAATTTCTGTATCAAAGTGGGATAAAGTTTTTCCATCTTCCATCAGCACTATCTACAGCCAGTGGGGACAAACAACGCATATTGGGTCATGTTTCCGTCAAAGTTGCCTACGCAGGTAAAATTAAGAAAATGACTCTACACATCGCACCTGGATTAACTCAAAAATTATATTTAGGGATCGATTTTTGGAACACCTTTGGTTTGGCACCAAAAATGGTTAATGCAATTGAAACGCAAGTTATCAATCCTACGACTAATAATCAACATCAGCTTTTACCAGAACAACTTTCACAGTTAAATGAAGTGATCATACAATTTCCATCATGTGAAAAACTGGGTCTTGGTAGGACAAAGATGTTGAGTCATAAAATTGATGTTGGTAATGCGGTACCAGTCAAGCAAAGGTATTATCCCATGTCACCGGCAATCCAAGACCTCGTATACAAGGAGTTAGATCGGATGATTTCACTAGGAGTCGTGGAAGAAAGCGAAAGCGTCTGGTCATCTCCAATAACCCTCGTCAAAAAATCGAACGGAAAGATACGTTTATGTCTTGATGCTAGAAAGGTTAACTCGGTCACCGTGAAGGACGCTTATCCCTTGCCGTTGATAGAGAGTCTTTTGAGTCGTTTGGATAAAACCAGATATATTAGCACCATTGACTTGAAAGACGCCTTCTGGCAAATCCCACTAGAATCCGACTCAAGGGACAAAACTGCGTTTACTGTGCCGGACCGACCCTTATACCACTTCACGGTGATGCCATTCGGGTTGTGCAATGCACCCCAAACACTATGTAAACTTATGCATAAGGTCATACCTCACCACTTACATGACCGAGTTTTTGTTTATCTCGACGATTTGCTTGTGGTTGCAGCCACATTTGAAGAGCATGTGTCATTATTATCTGAGGTTGCTAGATTACTCAAAGTAGCTAATCTAACTATCAATGTAGAAAAGAGCAAATTTGCTCTGCGAGAAACAAAATATTTAGGTTATGTGATAGGTGAGGGATGCCTTAGAGTAGATGCTGAAAAGGTACAAGCCATAGCTGAATACCCAATTCCAAAGACTACGAAGCAAATTCGCCGGTTTTTGGGAATGACCGGGTGGTTTCGTAGATTTATATCAAATTTTTCATGTCTAACTGCTCCGATTACTGATCTTCTTAAAAAAGGAAACAAAAAATTATGGAATGATGAGGCACAGCGAGCGGTTGACCAACTTAAATCAGCTCTGATCACAGCCCCAGTGTTAGTAAATCCAGACTTTTTTAAAAGATTATATATTCAATGTGACGCGAGTACCACTGGTATAGGTAGCGTGTTGTTTCAGAAGTCAGAAGATGAGGGAGAACATCCTATTGCTTTTTAAACTCAACAAAGCTCAGAAGAATTATAGTGTAACAGAGTTAGAATGCCTTGCCGCTGTTATGAGTGTCAAAAAGTTTAGGCCTTATGTTGAGGGTTTCGCATTTACTATCATTACGGATCATTCGAGTCTCCAATGGCTTATGCAGCAAAAGGATCTTACTGGTAGATTAGCCCGCTGGAGCCTTAAATTGCAATCGTTTGATTTCAATATTGAGTACCGGAAAGGAACAAACAATATAGTTCCTGATAGTCTTTCTAGATGCCTAGAAACGATTACAGAAGCATCAATAGAAACTCCATTGGAGATCGACCTAAACTCACCAGCGTTCAATGATCCAGATTATGTAAATCGAATCACAGCTCTAGAACAGAATCCAGAGATGGCTACCAATTTTAAGACATTCGATGGTAAAATGTATATTCAAACAAACAATCATTTAAATCTCGCTAATTCCGACGGCAATATACTTTGGAAACTTGTGGTTCCAACTTCATTAACCACTGATTTGATCAAGAATGCACATGACCCACCATCATCAGCTCATCAAGGAATAGGAAAAACGGTCCAACTACTACAAAGGTATTTTTATTGGCCAAATATGGTGAATCAAATAAAACAATTCATTAACGATTGCGAGATTTGTAAATCTACAAAAGCGGTAAATCGATCCACTAGACCAGAAATGGGGAATTACATTGAGGTATTGCAACCCTTTCAGTTCCTTTACATCGACTTTTTAGGCCCATACCCACGGACGAGGAACGGTTTTACCCATATACTAATTGTCCTGGATAAATATTCAAGATTCCCGATCATCGAAGCAGTGCGCAGTGCTACAGCTAAAAGAGTTATTCAAACTCTTTCTCGCATATTTAACACCTTTGGAACTCCTGAATCTATTTTGTCAGACAACGGAAAGCAATTTGAATCCGTCCTACTTTCCAATTTTCTTAAACGATACGGCGTTACTCATCATTTCACTGCAAAATATAGTCCGCAATCCAATGCTTCCGAACGCGTCAATAGATCGATACTTTCTGCTATAAGATCTTATATTAAAGATGATCACCGCACGTGGGACGAACATTTAGATGAAATAAGTGGGGCCTTGCAAAATTCAACACATTCCTCAACTGGCTATCCTCCACACTACTTGGTCTTCGGAAGACACAAGATAACACATGGGTGTACGTATAAATTATTACGTAAGATAAATTGTTTGTGTGAACCAGAAGTTTGTATATCAATTCCAAATCAATTGACCATCACCAAAGCTATGGTTCTGAATAATTTAAAGACTGCTTATAACCGAAATGCTTCTAACTACAATCTGAGAGCAAAAGTTCGTACGTTTGAATCTGGAGAAAAAGTTTTTGTACGAAATTTCACGATGAGTGATGCCAGTAAACAACACTCAGCTAAACTAGCACCGAAATTTGTTAAAGCTAAAATCATTAAACGGATTGGCAATGTGGCATATGAAGTCGCGTGTGAAAATGGAAAATCTTTAGGGATATTTCATGCTAAAGACATACGCTAGCAATTGTCTCAGTAGTTTATCGAAACTGCACGGTTGATAGAAATTAATTAAAATAAGTGTTAATTAACATGGTTGTAATCATCGTGGTGATTTGGTCTGCGTAGTTTATCTATACTATAATCTTTGGGTTATAATAATTTAAACTGATATTATGTATTTGGTTTCCTTCCAAGGAATTGCATGCTTTATCTGTTTTTTTATGTCTGTGATTATATTATTACATTTATATTTATATACATATACAAGGGAAGAGAGAACCTGATTTACGGGAAATAAAGGGATGTATATATGTATTACATTTTTTTTGTTTTGTTTTGATTTGTCTTAACTATTGTTGGAAGCCCGACTATATAGAGACTCTCTCAAGGTGTAGGGACAGCCCCACGATTTGTAACAAACTGATTTGTTCCAATATGCCTTTAATCAATATAGCTACGCCACTGTCCAATTTGGTAGGTTTTTTTTATTACATTGTTATAACGGCTTAATCCTGTCTGTGTAATTTGTACATAATTGTTTGCGTGTGGGTGATTAATTGTTATAATCGTTAATGTTGTTATCAAATTAAAAATCATTCGCAGATCAATTGTGCAAGTGATAAGAAATATTTAAAATTGAATTTAAATAATTAAATTTAAATCTAACTTCTTATTAAAAAAATAAAGTTTAAATTAACTTGAAACAGATCATCTAAAGTGAAAAAAAACTGTGATAGTTAAAGTTAGCAGGTTAAGGTAAATTCTAGTAAATTTATATAATTTCATTAAAGTCAAAAACAAAATTGATTGGTGAATTTGTTTCTTTTCTCTTGTTTCGTGTAGTTTATCGTGGATTAGCAGTATAAAACTATTACTCATCAATTTGCTAATCCACCGGAATTTAACTGCAAACATTACAGCCGTAATACCGGCATTGTTAATTGTATATATATTTTGTGGCGTACAACTGTACAACTATAATTGAGTGCAGTTTTTATTGGAATGAAAATTTGATATTCGGGAAAGAAATTAACAAATCAAAAATAAGAAATAAAATTTAAATAAAGGAGTTCTTAAGAAGAAAAATTATTATGTTGTGATGGGTTAGCTCGTTCAAAAGTTTACGAGTTTAGTTTTAAGTTTTTGTGTTTGTGCTAATTTAAAAATTTAATAGGTATAAAAAATACAATCGCTTGGAAAACAAAGCCATGGTTTTGGGATTCACAGCTATAGTAATGTTAATGTAAGTTTAATTTTCTTATTTCGTTAATTTATATACACATTTAAATTCAATATTTATTCTTATTAAAAATTTATTTTTATCTAAAATATTAAATAATATCACAGTGAATTTTTCCGTTATTAGAGAACCGTATTATTAAATATATGTGTTAAAATAATTTAATTATACAAATTTATATAGTTGTAAAATATATAACGCATTATGCAGTATGTCTGTACGTCACCAATATATAGTACCAGTATCGGTAATGCGACTAATTGTTTCTTTTGAATAGTTTTATGTTTGCTTTATTTTTCTTTAACTTTTATGAAATAAATACTGTGATTTGATTATCCTAAATTTAGTTCTATTTCTTATCAATCTGTACGCGCATGTATTCTTGATCTTGCGAATTGTAAGTGTTTGTAATATGATGTTGTAAATAGGATAGTGCCTGGATGATATCGACATACCACGCTGGGCGTGCAATAAAACATAATGCACGGGGCGGGATTAAGTCCACTACTTTAATGTTCGTGGCATGTTAGTGATGTTCTGGAAAGTAAACTTGAATTTACTGTGATATGGTTCAATAGTTTCTGTTGTTTTTTTTTTGTGTTATGAAAAAAGGTTCACATAATCTTGGTATTATTTCTTTTACTATTATCGTATGAAACACGATCTTCATATGCAGCACAATCTAGCTCTAAGCAGTTTTGATGACTAGGACCACGCCACCTTCTCTCTGAGTCATAGCCTCGCAAATGTGCTGCGTCATCAAATAACGCTGCTAGAGATTCTGATAACGGCCAAGAATTAATCAAGGTCGATACATAGCACGACTACTTTTTAAAACGGGAGTGATACCACATACAACCACACTCTAGTTTGGAGAACGCGTTCGCATTAGTTATACATTATACTATTTTAAGGTTTATTTAAGATTGGCTGATTCTGATTTGTCGATTCTTAGGCTCAAGAGTAATATATGTTTTGAAGAATATTAATTTAAAAAGTTGGTCAATTTAAACTAAATTCTTATAATTTAAAAAAAACAAACATTTTTGTATGTTCTTGAATGAATTTAGCTATTTTGGTTATAGTTAATGACATCTCAATTGAAGTGATTTAACTTATTTTTATATATCTATAGTATAAATGGTAAACATTTTGCTGCTATTTAAAAAAAATTAAACAAAATGAGATAAATATTGTTTGTGCCATGCGTACACGTAGATATACTAGATAATTTCATTGTCTGGGATGAATTTTATCACGGTTTCATGAACGCGTGCAGCCACAATGAAAGCAGTAAAAAAATACTTTTCAAGAAAAAAATTCGTAGTATAAAGTCAGCAATTCACAATACTAATGATTAATATTTCTATTTTGAAATAAAACTTAAATCGTTTATTCACAAAGTTCACAATTTATATAAAATACTGCTTATTTATTTAGTTCAATATAACGACTACCTTATAGCAAACGGCAATATTTCCAATAACAATGCTAGTAATAAAAGTAATACAAAGTTCAAGACACTATATAAAAAATTTAGATTATAAATCTCTGTTCAAATATTAATAGATTACACCTTTTTAGTCGATCTTTGTAAATTGATATTGGATGTTTAATTTAAAGTTCAGAAATCTATAGTAAACTCCCTTTGAACCCTCTCAATATTATCAATATGAGTTTGGTGTTTTGGACTCCAGACAGACCGGAAGAATATATTTTAATGAAGAACGATCTAATAGAGCGGATATAAATTTCAAGAAATTCGTGAATTTTGGCTTGAAGACTTATTTTCAAAGACTCACAACTTCGGTTTTGGTAAAGATAGATACTATTTTTCTGTTTTAAAGTAAAAAGACGGACTTTAAAAAAAAACTGTTATCTGTAAAAATTAAATAAAAATAAAAATTATTAATTAAAATCGATTTTTAGTCATTATTTAACAAAATTAAAGAGTGTTTAGTATATGACCATCGTATTCTACATTTAATTTTCTATAAAAACGTATATTTAATTAATGGAGAAATGAGTTTTACAGTTATAAATAAATTAATTTTCACAGCGCGGAAATTTATGAAATTTTTTGTCGTTCCGCGCTCGATAAATTTATTTATTTCTAACAGTAAAAATCGATTCTTAACAAATGAAAATACGTTTTTAATAGAAAATTGAACGTAGAATATGATGGTTGTTAAACAGTAACTAAAAATTGATTTTAACATTTTGTTTGTTTAGAACAATAGAAATTTGTTAATAATTTTTATAGATAATAGTGTGACGCTGTTCACAACTTAATTCTTCTGATGTTAACCAGGAAGACCTTGGTCATTAGAGGGTTAACAAATTTAGCGATAAAATGCACTCATTGTTTTGCATTTATTAAACAACTGAACAACTCAATCATCTAGTTTTCATAGGAAGAAAAATTGCAAGTTAAAAGTTTCACTTTATTTTCTATTTTTTTTGGTTTGAAGACATAATTATCATGAAAGGATATACGGTTTTTTTGAGTTTAATTAGTTAGTTGATGTCTAAAATTCGGGTAGATTAATTGTTGTTCTAAATGTGTAAATTCCTTAGGAAATTACAAACAAGTGAAACAATTAATCTAAATTAACGTATAAGTTATACGTGAAAAATTGATCTCAAATAATAATTTGTAAAGTCGAATAACATTTTTTATGTGGTCTTAATCTTTAAAGATAGGAATTAAAGATAAATATAGAAAAATTATATTACTAACGGATCCATTTTAGTTAAAATAAAATAATTAAATTGAAATTGAAATTGAAATATAATCTATTCGTAAAAACTTGAATTTCAAATTTAAAGATAACGTAACTGTTTTTCAATATTGCCGAATTAATTTATAATTATAAGATACAGGATCTTGTTTTCATGGTACGTTTCATATAACATTAATGATTTTTGTTGTTTAACCATTTGAATAAAATTATATGAAAACTATTTTATATATATAAATCATAAATTATAACATCTCCCAGATACAAAATTAAATTATTCATTGCTATAAACCTTCATAGTAAATGCAAAATATAAGTGCTAATAAAGTGAAAAATTAATCAAATCAATGAAGTGCATTAGATCATTTGATCATAAATTTAGTTCTTGTCAAACTACTGAATAAATGAAGTAAACTTTTCATAAACAATAAACTTTACTTAAATAATATATCTTTTACATAAATAATCTTTAAAATTAAATCATCAAATCATAACAAAATCTTGAATTTTATGGCTGATTTAAATAAGTCATTTACTTAATATATTATATAATCAAAATCACATTTCGTCATCAACAAAAAGAATCTCTCACAATCAACAAAATAATCAACGACACTAAATCAACGGATAAGCAAATTTTTCTTTGTTTTTCTAAAATTTATATAAATAATTTAAATATCAAAAATGAAATAATAACAACTTTATTTTAGATAATAATAATTAATAATAAATAATAGATGTATTTTCCCCTACATTCTAATTTTAATTAATTGTGTTTTCTTTCATGATTTGTGAATTATGAGCTAAAAGAAAGTGAAGTTCTTTGGGGGTAGGTAAGGTGGGTGGGTAATGATGGTGGGTAGGTAAGAACGTTGATTGTAATAAGGGTGAATTAACAATGATGTACCTTTTTTATTATAATTGTTGCTTTGCTGAAAATTTCTGGCTTCACAATTTTTTTTTCTTCATGCGGTCTAAAACTGATCCGTACAAATTCCAGACACCCCACGACACAACTGAGCTTAGTCAAAAACACATTGACCGCTCTGGAATCCCTGTACAGATAATTTTCTATAACAAGATAACTGTCATACGATATTTACGCTTGTTACAATAGTTTTTTTTTAAAGTCTGCCTTTTAACTTCAAAAAAGTCAGTCAAGCAAGTGCGAATAAAATTCGCTCGCTGAGGGTTTCGTGAAAGTAAAACAACAAACTGACAGAAATAATTTAAATAAAGTTGTGTTGTAGACTTTTTATATTGGTAGACCATTGGCACATAAAAATAATTTTTTGCTTATAAATTTCAATAGCAAAATATGGAGGGGTTGAAATCTCACAGCTCTGAGATATCAAGACTTCGGTCTGGGTTAAGGATTTTGATATAGTTTTAGTCAAAAAACTTTTATGAGGACATGGTTTTTAGTTTTGGGCAGCGATGTATATCAAACATAACTCTTTGTTAAAGTACATGTTGAGGCCAGGATGGTAAGGTCAACATGATCAAAGGAACTTTCGTCTTAATAAATAAAAACACACAAATATTTAATGATTTATTTAAATTGTGTTGTATTTTTTTCAATTGTATGGTTATACTTATAAATCACTTTAGCATATGTCTTGTATTTCAATAAAAATTCACTTAAATTTAATTATATTTATAAACTATTTTCTTTATAATTTTTGATAAATCTTGAACCGTGAAATTAAATTCACTTTATTTGTTTTTATAACTTTACTCTTTTTCGACTAACTTAACTAACTCTAATATTTTATTTTAATGATCGACTTCTTTGGTGTAATCTATTAGTCAATTCAACTGTTTAAATTTTCAAGCACAACCCAACTTTTTAAATTTACAAGAACTAGTCAACCGTTTTAATTTACAAAAACAACTCTACTGTTCTAATTTAATTCTCGACGAGTTTTTAATCTTAATGCACAACTCACTCGATTCTTTTAATTTTAACTAACTTTTCACACTAATATTTGACTCAACTCAACTTAACTTATTCTTTAATTTTTACTACTCAACTCTAAAAAATTAACTTCACTTAATTTTAAAAATCTACTTTTATTTATATCTAAATATATTATTTAAGTTTTGCATTTTAACTAAAAAATTATAAACAAAACTAAAAACAAAACATTTAACTTTTAAAATATTAATGAGGAAGATAATTATTGCAGAGTGTTATGTTTTTTCATGGTTAGTTTATTTTTGTTATTCCGTTTTTATAAATTTTACCAAGTAATGGTTTTACTTAGAAATAACAAAATTTGAGTTGTAAAGAGGGCCATTAGTTGACATTGGCTCTTTACATAAAAGTATTCAGAGATAAACTCTGTTTAAAAATCTATTACAAAACTACACGAAACATCAATACGTTGCCGGAAAATTATAATCAAAATTCCAAAAATATTGTTAAATAAAATAAAATCAAACTATTTCGAAATTCCAAAAATATTCCAAAAACTAGATAAAATCATATATTTAAATTTTTTCTAAATTCCAATAATATTTCAAAAATTCTTAAAAATTCAAACTTTTCCAAAATTCTAAAAATATTTAAAAAATTATTACAAAATCAAAAATTGAAAATTTTTTCAAAATTCCAAAAATTATAATAAAATCAAAAATTAAAAATTTTTCACAATTCTAAAAATATTCAAAAAATTCTTACAAAATCAAAAATTAAAACTTTTGCCGAAATTCTAAAAATATTGCAAAAATTATTACAAAATCAATAATACAAACTTTTTCAAAAATCCAAACAATCCAAAAATATTTCAAAAACTATAACAAATTCAAAAATTTCCATGTCCAATTTCATTTTAAATTACATTTACGTCATAAAAACAGCTACATTTTTTTTCCAAAAAATTGGCTAAAAAAATAAATGAAATCATTTTTTGACATACTTGACATTATTTTTTGACAAACTTATAATGCCATAATTCTCTATAATAATAATAAAATATCATGTCATACAAACTATTAATTTTATTTTTTTCTAAAAAATTGGGTGAAAAATAAACAAAAATCTTTCTTTTGACACACTTGACAACATTTTTTGACAAACTTATAATGCCATAATTCTCAATAATAATAATAAAATTTCATTTCAAACAAACAATTTTATTTTTTTCCAAAAAATTGGGTAAAAAAATAAATAAAAATCTTTCTTTTGACACACACTTGACAACATTTTTTTGACAAACTTATAATGCAATAATCTAGTTTTTGATTTCACATACCAATCCCGACCATCAAGATTTCTCCAAATTTAATATTCCTACTCGTAATCACTTAAAATGAACGTTTTTTAAGCCAAAAATATGAAATTTTGCTATTTTTGACACACATAATGATTTTTTTGACACACTTCCGGTATAGTTATCGAACACAGCGTCCTTTCGGACCCGTCCCTTGTAAATACCTATTTTTAGAAAAAAAATTTTTTGAAATCCCTCCAGTCGTTTTCCCTGCAGCGTAGGTAATGACGGACAGCCGGCCGGCCTACAGACAGACATACATTTTTTTTTTGGCTTTTTTAGAAACTGTAGGTCCTAAAACGTCGAGAAATGCCAAAAAAAGTGGGTAAGAATTTCACTTTGAGCTCATGAATGAATACATACTTAGGTCTTTCAGACCGAAGTAAATCATTTGAAAATTGATTCAAATTATACACAAAATGTTGCATCTTGTTAAATATTAGCAATAGCAGTTTAGGGTATCTAAAGAGAGATTCAATTACATCAACTGTAAATGGTTTAAATTGGAAAACATACATTATGAATTCAAATAACAATTCAATAAAAATTGACAATAATTCAAAAACTGTGCACCGTAAAATTCTAAAAAAATTAGAATGTTTTTCAAATTAAGTGCTCTTCAACATGACACCCCACTCGTTGGAATCAAAAATGATTTTTTCACCCTTCCCCAATCACACCCCTTCAAAATACAGAAAAACAATTATGTGACACCCCGCTACAGTTTTCGTTTAGGGTTTATCAAATTTCCTATCTCTGTGTGTTGTTTCAATTTTTTCTGTCAATCAACGTCGAAACGCAGAAGAGGGAACCAACTTTTTGTTGCTCATTTTTGACAATAATTAGAAAACTGTGCACCGCGAAATTCTAAAAAAAATTGAAATGTTTCTTAAATTAAGTGCTCTTTCATATGAGATCGCATTCGTTAGGATCAAATATGATTATTTTACCCTTCCCCAATCTCACCCCCTCAAAATACAGAAAAATATTTATGTGACACTTCGCTATAATTTTCATTCAGGGTTTATCAAATTTCCTACCTTCGTGTGTTTTTTCAAATTTTACTGTCAATCAACGTCGAAACGCAGAAGGGTGGACCAACTTTTTAGAAGAATTATGACAATAAATCAAAAACCGTGCTCGGAAAATTCTAAAAAAAATTAGAATGTTTCTTAAATTAAGTACTATTTCATATGACACCCCACTTGTAAGGGCCAAAAATAGTATATTTTCCTACAAGAGATGAAAACATTGTTTTTTTTGTGAGTAAACATTTGTTCACGAGACGCCCTAGCGTCGAGTGAGACATGTTTACGAACGAAAAACGTTTTTATCTCGCGTAGGAAATGCAATTTTTTCTATGATAGTATACATATAATAATACTATAAATTAGAAAGTTAGAAATCGACAACAAAACATTCAAAATTCATATTCTATTTTTTCATGGTTGCGTTGTTTAAAAAACTTTGTAAAATTATATGAAAAACCATAGCAACTACAATTTGTTATTCTTTTTACACTAGTGGAATAGAATTTTCATTTGTTATCATAGAAAAATATTGTTTTCACCCTTCCCCAATCTCATCCCCTCAAAATACGGAAAAACAATTATGTGATACTTCGCTATAATTTTCGTTCAGAGTTTATCAAACTCTCTTTCTCTGTGATTTTTTTCAAATTTTTCTGTCAATTAAGCTCGAAACCCAAGTGGGGGGACCAACTTTTTGTTGCACTTTTTTGACAATACATAACTGCAAAATTCTAAAGAAACTTGGAATATTTCTTAAATTAAGTGCTCTTTCACTTGATATCCCACATGACTGGGTTTTAAATGGTGTTTTTCTCCCTTCTCATTCCCACCCCTTTAATAAATAAGATTATGCGTATTTTACACTTCCTTATATTTTTCGTTCAAAAGTTACTACTTTTTCTATATTTTCAAAAACTTTTAAAGTTTTTTTATTACATAGGTCCGAACCTAAGTAGAGAAAGAAAACATGAAAAAAACGCTTTATTGAATTTTATTCAAAAAACTGTGGAATGAAAAATTCTAAAATACATTTTTAAAGGATACTGAATTCAAGCCCTTTCATATGATACCCTACTTGACTCGGTAAAAAAAAATATTTTCTTAAAGGCCCGACATAACAGCCCCGTAAAACAAACGGAACTCGTTCTGATCGGTACAGTCGAAAAGTATTCACTATTATATTTTTTGGGATACTACACAGCTTTCTTGAATGTTTTTATAATTAGAACTACGTGAAATTTATAACATTGGTTAGCCATTAATTAAAGTATTTGATGGATTTTAGCTCACTTTATATCCAGAACTATTTCCAGAGCTGTGGTGAAGTCAGCCTATTTTTATTGGAGTTATACTAATTCCAGTTTGAAAAACCTTTTGTTCAGTATTTCCGCTACTTCGATTTGGTTGTGGATTAGTGTATTGTTATGTTGTCATGTGATATTTGGTATTCAACGCGAATTTACAGAAAAAATATTTCCAAATTTAAACCATTTACAAGCGGGTGTAATTGAATCTTTCTTTAGTTAACATAAACAGGTATGGATAAGAATGGATAAGATTTAACCTCAAGCAACCTTTTTGTCTCATTTTTGACCAATGTGATGTGATGTAGATGTAAATGTGATTGACGTTTACTATTGACGTTTACGATTAAACATTTATTTTTTTATCCGTCTGTGATCTGGCAATATAAAGAGTTTACAACACAACTTTGTCAATTTTTTTTTTTGATATTGTGTTCATTTACATTAACGGAATCCTTGGCAAACGAATTTTAGTCGCACTTGTCCTACATTTTTATATTCTTTTTATATGGATGATTGTTTATGTTTGTAATGTTGACTAATGTACCTGTGGTCAGATGTATAGGTATCGTGCAAGTCAATTATGTAGGAATTTGTGATCATGTCCGTGATAATATGGTCGATTATAGTTTCTATTTGATTGCTTTGTCTTGTCGGGCTATTGTTATCTATTTTATTCCGTAGAAGAAAACTTTAGTAGAAGTTTGTATAAATTTTATCTATGTATTGATTAACGTGGTTATCGTCATTGTTCATTATATTTAGGTTGAAGTCGCCGAAGAATATTGTTTTTTTTTAAATTTGTGTAAAATTGTTTTGAATTGTTTCCAAAAATTGATGAAATTGGAATGTGGAGCTTTCCAGATGACAAATATGTTCATGTTTGTCGTTTTATTTTTTATGTGTATACCAAGTAAATTGTTAGAACCAAATTCTTTACTGTATATTATGTTTGCTGTTACTGATTTCTGTGCTGAATATTGATACTCCTCCACCTCCTGTTGGTCTTGTGCTATAGAAGTGTTCATAGTTCTGCATGTTATATAGGTATACTTCGTTATCATAGAGCCATGATTCTGTTACAACTATTATGTGTTAGGAAAAACTTTAGCGGTCGAGGGGGTTTTGAAGAGTGATGGGGTGTCATATGAAAGGTGAATTTTTTTCTGGTCCAAAACAATTTTTTCTAATTTTTAAAAGCACAGTTTTTGACTTATTTTCAAAAGGTGAAAATTTTTTCCTATATTCCTTGGTGTTTTTGATTCTCCTTAAATATCCCTTTTATTTAGAGATGCCATGTTTGTGGATTATAAATTTTTATATTCACTGAAGCGAATTTACCAGGGCATGATATTTGAGAAAGGATTTGGTATATGTGACCTGGTGCAGTTGTTAGTTTTAATTTTAGATTTTGGTTTCTTTTTCAATAAAAAGCGTTGTTTAACACGAATTACGATACGTGTCACAACACACATACACATCTTTTAACACCTCGGTCTCACAACAATAGTGATTAACATGTTTTTTAATTTTTTTTAAAGACTGGATAAAATATCCCAATATTTCTGATAAGATGTTTAGTGAATACAAATAAATAAGAGGCAAACAACACATTTTTCAAAAACTTGAAGATACAAATCTAAAGTGGTGTTGCTAATAATCGAGCTAGTGGCATATGGCCACTAATTTCTGCAAGAAAGCAAAAGCGAACCATAACCGAGGAATTTTCCATAACTATAAGATTTAGAGTGATAAAATAAAAACAAGATTTTTTCGAATAAAACAAGATTTTTGTAAACCCGACTTTTCCGGTAATGAGTTAATTTACAATAAACAGTAAACAAATTAATTTGGTTTTAGCGGATATACATTTATTGGTGTAATTAGGTATATGTGTATATTTCATTCGTTATACCTAAACTATACAGAAGTATGTCAATGACAGTATTCAATGGATCTTTTATTACTCTTATTATTTATTATATATGTAAACGTGAGATTTATTTTTATATTTTTTAATTAAAGTTTATTCATTTAAATAATTTATTATTTGTTTGTTTCAAAGTAAGCGTTATAGCCAAACAATTGTTATGTTATATTGGGTTTATGTTTTTATAAATATTTTATCTCCGTCAAATATTTTAATCAGAGTTATACTCTTTATCAAATCTAGTTTTTAAGGTTCTTCAAGAAATCTAGTAAAATCTAAAGATATTGCCTTAACAAATAAAAATATCACGTTGTTCACGTTTTACAAATTAAAAAACAAAGCGATTTACTACAATAAAATACGTATTGCCTCATTGAACACACAAAATGTAAAATTACTTGATCATTTGATTTAGCACATTAATCAGAAAAAGACTTAGTTAATAATGTTTAAGTTAATACATCACTCAGTTAAGGTTAGATTCTTCGTTAATTAGTATTAGTTGCTTACGTTGTTTTAACTATATGGTGATGTATGAAAAAGACAACTATAATTCTCGATTATTCAAGTTTGTATTTACGGATACAGTGTTATAACTGTAATAGATACAGTTAAGCCAGGATGTATAATAATTTAAAAACCAATACGGTCTCTACCCAAAAAAAAATCTATAGCAAAAATTGTACTTATTCAGTCATTTCATTATGACTTCGAGAATAAAAAAAAATTACTATATCTAACATGTTAACAAAAAAGCTAGCAAGGTGAGATATGACAAAAGAAAATAATGTTGATTGAAGTCTTCCCTTGTATCCTCCTCCAACCAATACTTATAGTATACGTCCAATATACTTGTTTCAGCCAATAAGCATACCTATGCTACAAATGCCACTATTTCACCCCAACAATATAGTGGACGTGAAGACTTTCAATATTTACAATGCAACCAAAATGTACCACTCTCAGCGATAACCCACATTCAGTGTAGTGATTACAGTAAAAATTATATGTAACGTAGTATTAATTCCAGCATCAATATATAAGTGTAATTTAATTTGGAACGAACTCACCCAATCAGCCCAATTTGACCATTTTGTTCACTGCCTTCGCTTTGAAACAACATACAACGGTCCTACTTTCGATCCGTTTGTTTAAAGAACTTTAAAACTGTAAACTTATTTTTCTTTCCAACTAATTTTAATCACCATATAGAAGTGATGGTTAATTTTAATACATTTCACACAACAAATATTTTTTTTTGTTGTTGTCATTCTATTAATTTGATCTAAATTTTAATTTTTATTATTAAGACAACCATTTTTCATTAGCTAATACACAGGCTAATTCACTTGCATATTGCACTTTATAACACAAAGCACTTGTATAATATTCCACATCAATCAAATTAAAAATCAACAAAATGACTATATTTAAATATTTATTCAATAATTATAAATCAATTATTATTATTATTTATGTTTGCATACAACAATTAAATCGACAAAAATTGAGTTTTCGTTAACCGAAATATAAATCACAAATTTTACAATATGATTTTCATTAATTTTCCTTTTAAATATAAATCACGACTAAAAAAAATTTGGTTTTAAAATATATAACGCGACTCAAAAGGAATTATTAAATTTTATCTTCAAATTATAAATCACGACACAAGATTTTAGAATATGAATTTAATTTGAAATATAAATTACGAATCGTAAATTGAATAATAATTTTTCAAATTATAAAACACGACTCCAAAAAAATTAGGAAAAATGCAGCTATTTTTATAATTTAAAGTTACCTAAACGAGAGAAAAAGGAGTTGATTGCACAAACATTCTCTCGTGAAGAAACTGTCGATATCATTAATACAATCACATCGAAACGGTTGATAGGTTGATTCTACCAAATGCCTATTGTTTTTAGCTAATCGAAAGATATAAACAAAAATAAGAGTCATCCTCTACCAAATACAATCAGACCATCATCTCATTAACATTATTATACCGCTAGTTTTTCTTTCCATCACAAATACATCGAAACGTTTTAAATTAGAAATGATTATACATATTTGGAGTTCAAAATTGAGTAAGAATAGAGCTAAAATTGATATACTTGCGATAAATGATTGACTGTGTATGTCGCACTAAAAGTGGCAAAAGTTTCGTGGCAGTAGCTAAAACAGAAAAAACTAACTTTTACATTTAAGTCTCAAGTCCCTCACGAGGGTCTGGACTAAGATTAACCATTAAGAACACCATTAACTATTCCAACCGATTTTCTGCCGTACAAGATTATCAGGTATTCAATCTCCGTATTTTTACATCTGATCAAACCGTTTTCACTAGGAATTTCGTGCAGAGCAATGCTTTCAACGGAGTTTTAACAAAACTGGAGCAAAAATTTATTAGAGGCATTGTTTTGCGTAGGACAAATCACGTAGCTGATGAGTTAGGGGATAAAAAATGAAAAATATTTGGCATTTGCCATGTAATGAGTATTCGTTAAGTCTTTGTTTTAAGCAAAAATCATGAAAAAATAACGTTTATTTTTTGTTATCAAAATTATTTTGTTTTTCTATTTTTCTTATTTTTGAGATCCCGGCGTGAGACATCTCATGGTGCGGGTTCGCTCCACGGTGTAACAATTTAAAATTGCTAAACAAAATATAACAAACAGTGGGCCAAATTATTGAAAAACAATTGATGATTGTAAGTTGAAAAACAATTTATGATAACCAGGCTTTAAATAACAAAACAATTTCAAAGTTTGGATTTATACAAATAAAGTAGATCTTAACATACCAATCACTGCGAACGAGTGCCATGGTCAGATATTCGTATATGGTTGGGGTTAATGCCGTTAGTCTAATACAGTACACTATAAGTTCTCAGTGGCACTTTCCAAATAGATTTTTCTTTGGAAATTTTTTCCGAGAAAACATCCAATTGTTACAGATGTCTTAGATCTTGCCTAAAGTATATTTCCCTTCTCCAGCATTAGTTCTTCGTAGCTTAAAATGCTATAAATCAAACCGTATATTTTACACCGACGGATTCAATAATACAAACATTTCACTTTTACATTTTACATTTCAATCATTGACATTTTCAATCATTGACCGACTACCATCGCATATTGGTATTGATGGCAGGACAAACAGACGCGAACCAAAGATGTTTTGATGAAACTTTGGTATATGCGATCCAAATTCTCAAAAAAATGGAAGATTTCAGCCAAAATATCCACACTACAACCTAGAATTATAAAAGGATTTTGATGCAATTTTAATAAAATATTTAAATCATTATGCGAAGGAACCGACTAGTCTTTCTATATATTAATTTATGCCGAATTTTCAATACACTTTAAATTTTGGATCCATCCACTCTTTCAACCAAATATTTGTATTTTGCGCAATCTCTTGGAGGTGTAAAATAATTCGGATTGTTAAGATTTTTATGAAGTGAATATATCGTTACGTTGGAAGAATACCGGCACAACTCACAAATTATGAATATTGACTTTTCTGCATAAAATGATTGACATTTTTGCATAAAATGATCGTAATATCGTCAAATTTTTATGTGGGTAAGTAAAGTGTAACAATTTATCCTCACTCGCTTTTTCAGGGCTTCATCATTAAGTTACAATTTAATTAACAATTTTGATTTTCATTTTCTCAAAATTTCTATTTTGAGTTGGTCTTCAACGTAGGTATGGTAATATTTCTTTAGTTTTATAAAGTAAAACTTTCTGCCACGGGGAATTGACGCATGTTGTTGAATAAAATAATGAAAAACACTTGTTGTTGGACAAATATAAACATTTTTTATAAGTAAAATATTTGCACGGATAAAACAATTTTTATTTGCTCTAAAACAAGTGTTTTTCGTTATGTTCTTTAATTTTGTATATCACGTTCCAAACAAAAGACAATTTGTATTGAACCAGCATCGACAGAACCAAATCTAACGCAATCCATTAAATATGGAACACGAGCTGTTTAAAAGACGAGTTTCTTAAATTTTGCCCACAGTTTGAAAATATATGGATTTAAATTAACGAATTTACTTCATCTTTAAAACGCAATGTTGAATGGATCTATCATTTAGAATTTTATAATATCTGACGTTTTAGTTTTTTTAGAAAAAATTTAGTTTTTTTGACGTGAGAGCTTTGTGAAGTTGTTCGATAGATTCTTAAACCGATGAGCTGATATTTTCTCCATCCCAAACTGCTAACTAGTTCATAGGAACAATCGAATTTGGAATTACATATTTAGAAATTTGTAGCTTTGGGTGTAGTCTATAACTCATTGAATGAGACACATAAAATGTTTTTTTCCAAAACTTCGTGCCCCAAAAAATTATAAGGTCACCTTTTTAACTTTGTAGTCAAATTATACAAGTTTACTTGCATATAAAGATCAAATTAGTTAGCGCTAAAATATACATTTTTATGTGAAAAATCCAGTTGAGTGCATTTTGACCGAATTTGAACATCAATTAAACTCAATTTTTACGACTAAATTTTGTCGATAAAAATCAAGAAAACAACTAATTAAAGATAAGTTTTACAAGCACACGTGAAAGTTTTAAGCTTTGTTGTAAAAAAAAATTTAGATGTATATTTAGTTTATTGTTTTTACTTGACAAAACGTTTTTATTATAAATTTAATCGAAATTAGTCTGCTATTAAAATCTTTATTATATAATTAACTGCAAATCTCCGATATAAACAACAAAAAACATGTATTATTTCGGTCTGAAAGATCTAAGTATTAAATTCTCGAGCCAAAAGTGAAACTCTTACCCCCACTTTTTTTGGCATTTCTCGACGTTTTAGGACCTACTGATTCTAAAAAAGCAAGCAAAAAAAAAGGATGTCTGTCTGCCGGCCGGCCGTCCGTCACAACCTACGAAATCTAGAAAACCGCTTTCTAAAAATAGGTATACTCGATGGTCGAAAGGACGATGTGTTCGATAACTGTACCGGAAGTGTGTCAAAAATCTCGTCATATGTGTCAAAACAAGGAAATTTGCATATTTTTTGCTTAAAAAACGTTCATTTTAAGTGATTACGAGTAGGAACATTGAATTTAGAGAAATCTTGATGGTCGGGATTGATATCGGGAATGATATGTGAGTCCAAAAACTAGATTATTGCATTATAGCTTTGTCAAAAAAATGTTGTCAAGAGTTTCAAAGGAATGATTTTCATTTTTTTACCCAATTTTTTGGAAAAAAAATGAAATTAATTATTTGTATGACATGAAATGTAATCGAACAAGAAATTGGACATGGAAATTTTTGATTTTGTTATAATTTTTGCGATATTTTAAGAATTTTTGGAAAAGTTTTTTGGATTTCGAATTTTTGAGATATTTTTAGAATTTGCGACAAAGTTTCAATTTTGGATTTTGTAATAATTTTTGGAAAGTTTTGAAAAAGTTTAAATTTTTGATTTTATTATAATTTTTGGAATATATTTTAATTTTGAAAAAAGTTTGTATTATTGATTTTGTTATAATTTTTGGAATATGTATTTTAAGAATATTGGAAAGAGTTTCAATTTTTGATTTTGTTATAACTATTGCAATATTTTATGAATTTTGGAAAAAGTTTCAATTTTTGATTTTAGGTTGCTTTCCAAACAACGGCTTATTTGATACTTAATGCTTATTTGCCGTCATATTGAAAATGTCAAAAAAATCATTCAAGACAATCACCTCGCCAACATACTTATTCAAATAAGTTTAGAATAAATTATGTTCCACAAATAAGTCGTCGTTTGGAAAGCACCCATTATAATTTTTACAATATTTTTAGAATTTTGAAAAGAAATTATTTCCGTCTGAAAGACCTGAGTACTACGTTCTCGGGCCAAGAATGAAATTCTCACCCCCACTTTGGCATATATCGAAGTTTTACGACCTACCTAAAAAAGAAAAAAAAATTATGTCTGTTAGCAGGCCGGCTGGCCGTCACAAACTACGAAATCTAGAAAACCGCTAGAGGGATTTCAAAATTTTTGTTTTAAAAATAGGTATACTCAAGTTTAAGATCAGAAAGGACAATGTATCGGAAACTGTATCGCAAGTGTGTCACAAAATCGTCAAGTATGCCAAAACAAGCAAATTTTTATATTTTTTGCTTAAAAAACGTTCATTTTAAGTGATTACGAGTAGGAAATTTGAATTTAGAGAAATCCTGATGGTCGGGATTGATAAGTGAGACCGAAAACTAGATTATTGCATTATGAGTTTGTCAAAAAAAAATTTTGTCAAGTGTGTCAAAAGAATGGTTTTCAGTTTTTTTTACTCAATTTTTTGGAAAAAAATTAAATTAATTATTTGTTTGACATGGAATGTGATCGAATATGACATTGGAGATGGAAATTTTGGATTTTGTTATAGTTTTTTAAATATTTTTGGAATTTTGAAAAAAGTTTGTACTCTTGATTTTTTTATAGGTTTTGGAATATTTTAAGAATTTTGAAAAAAGTTTGAATTTTTGCAATATTTTTAAAAAAATTTAAATATTTATGATTTTGTTATAATTTTTTGAATTTTAAAAAATTGGTAATTTTGATTTTAAGAATATTGGAAAAAGTTTAAATTTTTGATTTTATTTTAATTTTTAGAATATTTTTGGAATTTTGAAAGGTATATCAATTTTTGATTTTGTAATATTATCTTGAAACGCTAAATGGCGAGGTTTTTCAGTAGTTTGCTGGGTGTATCAATTTTTCGCTATGTTAATTTATGATCTGTTATAATTTTCCGGCAACGTATTAATATTTCTTGTTTGTTTTGTAATAAATTTCTAAATAAAGATAAAAAAATACCTGTACTTTAACAAAGAGTTTTATGTTTGATATACATCGCTGCCCAAAAAACAATGTCCTCATAAAAGTTTCTTGCCGAAATCTATATCAAAATCCTTAAAGATTCCGAGTCTAGACTGAAATCTTGATATCTCAGAGCGTGAAAGCCCCTTCATATTTTAAATAAGATAAATGACACGTCAATAATTTTCAAAGCCGTCTAAATAATTTTTAATGAAAATGACACTAAAATTATAATTATTACGTCAATTTTACTTCCCAACCGGTCGGAAAGTAATCCTTTTCCAGTTTCTACACTTGGGTGGGAAGTCATTGAAAGACGATCAAAGAAGATCAGCAAAGATCAAGATCAAAGAATATCATTTCCCAACTTTGAAATAGCGTTTTATGGGAGAATATTTTATTTTAAGCGAGAAGGTTGTGAATAAAGCATTTTATCCGTCCGACAACGATAACAATAAGTTTATCTTTGCGTTATTATTTTTACCAGAATAAAAAATGGTTGTTAATTTTGTTCTGTATAGATACCATATAGACTTCTTGAATTTGTTCAACACAGTAAAACAATTTATTTGATTGTATTGAACTTTAAAATAATTTTTCGTTGTATTTTATAAACCCTTTGGTTATATTTTATAAAAAAATCAATAGCATTTTTGCTCTCATTTAAAATTACATAAAAAACAATAAATTCAAACTAATGCGAATCTTCACCTTTCGAATAAAGAAAAAGGCAAAGGCATAATACTATATCATTTGAATTAAATTTCTAATGTGAAAAAACATTTTTGTAAAAGTAAAAATGTGAAGTGGAGGTTTTTTCTGAGAAACTTCAAAACCTTTGAATTGAAAATATTCCAATTACTTCTTTACTTACTTGAGTTTAATTGATCTCAAAAATTCAAAATTAATTTAAATTCCCTTAATGTAGTCTAATGTTAATACATGTAGGACTACAAATCGACCAAGTGTCAGCCATTGATTTCACATTGATTGAAAACAATCAATAATGACTATACAATCGTGACTTAGAATGTTAATTAGAATAGAAATGTTCGCCATTCTATGAATTCACACAAAGTATTGTCTAGAAATTTAATGCAACAAATCCCATATAATGTAAAAACATTTCCATAATATGGAGTCTAATGACAGTGGAAAAATTCAACTTAAGTAAAAATAAATAAGTGATGAAGAAGTTTCAACTTTGAAATTGTCATCGCCTCAACGGCGTAATCGATAGCGTGTCTGCAGAAGGATTCGAGCCGGGCACTGACGAGGTAGGTTCGAATCCCAACCGAAACACGAAAAATTTGAAGTGGAGTTTTTTTCTGAGAAACTTCAAACCATACCTACCTTTGAATTGAAAATATTCCAATTAGTTCTTTACTTACTTGAGTTTAATTGATCTCAAAAATTCTAAAATAAAATACATTGTCTTCTATTCGTTTAACTTTTTTATCTATGAATTCTAAAATAATTCAATGTAAATTAATACATGCGACTCTGTCGAAAGGACAAAGTGTTGTATTGAGTTCGTGTTTATGAAATTTTATTCTCTCGTAAATTTTCAATGCTCGCTCAAAACATTTGATCGAAAATAACAGATCGTACCATATCATCGAAAAATCATTCCATCGAAAAATAGCAATAAATTGAAAAATAAAAATCATACTATCGAAAAATCAAACAACCGAAAATCGCAACATCAAAAATCGAAACCGAATTCTCACACTGTCGAAAAGTCATTACATCGAAAAATCGTTACACCGAATTTATTTCGATTTACTGAAAATATCATATCATCGAAAAATCATATCATCGAAATTCGTAAAATCGAAAAAAAATCATACCATCGAAATATCATTACATCGAAAATATTCGATGTAATGAATATATCATATCATCGAAAATAGGGTGTACTCTCCTCACAGATAAAAATATTATAAATTAAAATGTTAGATGTCAGCAGTATATGTTAATTGGAAAATTCGATTGAAAATGTACATTTATTTGTGGATTTTTTGTTTAAATCAAAATTTTGAATGTCATTGGTGTTAACGAATGAAGAAAAAACTAAATTCTGAATTTTTTATTTTATTGCTCTGAAATCGAGTTATGTCGGCATGTATTTTTAGTAATTTTCTTTTGGTTTACATAGATAATACATTATGAGCTATCGTATTTTGAAGATAAAGTTTCAGGATTTCAAACAGATTTTTCTACGTTTTTTTGAATATTACTATAGTGCTATTCTTTTGAAAATGCACATGTTTTCTAGATTTTTTTAAAATGCCAAAATATTTGGTATGTTTGGTATTGACATTTCGTCATTGGCGAAAGCGAAAAATAAATCAGGATTTTTTTAATTCTGAATTGTTATGAGCGTGAATGAATGAACGTTTTTTAAACAAAAAATATGCTAATTTTCGTGTTTTGACACACTTTATGATTTTTTGACACACAGTTCTGGTACGCCTATCGAACACATCGTCCTTTCGGCTCTTCTAACCGGCAGACAGACTCTTTTTTCGCTATAATCGTTATGACCTAAAACGTGCCAACAAACGTGGGGTCTTTCAAACCGAAGTAAATGCTTTATCGACATTATCGACTATCGATAGTAGTGTTTAAAAATCAACATTTCATAACTATTTACCATTTCATAACTACCAAAAAAATCCTGATTTATTTTTCGTTTTCGCCAATACAAATTTCGTCAATACCAAACATACCAAATGTTTAGGCATTTAAAAAAAAATCTATAAAACATGTGCATTTTCAAAAGAATAGCACTATAGTAATATTCAAAAAAACGTAGAAAAATCTGTTTGAAGTCCTAAAACTTTATCTTCAAAATACGATAGCACATATTATATTATCTATGTAAACCAAAAGAAAATTACTAAAAATTCAAGCCGGAAAAACTCCATTTCAGAGCAATAAAATAAAAGATCCAGAATTTAGTTTTTTCATTTGTTCACACCAATGACATACAAAATTTTGATTTTAAAAAACATCCACAAATAAATGTACGTTTTCAAATGAATTGCCCAATGAACATATATACTGCTGACATCTAACATTTTAATTTATAATATTTTTATCTGTGAGGAGAGTACACCCTGTTTTTCAATGATATGATTTTTCGATATAATGATTTATTCATTACATCGAATATTTTCGATGATATGATATTTCGATGAAATGATGTTTTATTCGATTTTATGAATTTCGATGATATGATTTTTCGATTTAGTGATTCGATTCGATTTCTGGTAATTCGACCATTTGATATTTCGATGCTAAGATGCAGACTCGAAAATAAATTATATCACTCAACACTAACCCCATAAAATACTATTACAAACACGTGTTGAATTACAAGGTATTATTAATTATTCAATTTCTTTTTATTTTAACAACTAATGATATTGGGAATTACCTACGGAGGCTTGTTATTTTACTTTAATAAGTTTCTTACGTTAATGAAAATTATAGTTTTATTCTTTATTGACATTAAAGCTTACTTTGAAATTTATAAAACTGGTTAAGTATGAAACGTTTTTTACGTCAGAAATTGTGATTCAATTATTAATCTAGGTTTTGCCTATACTGTGCAAGTTAGAGGTAGATAATTCGGTTTGTTGAGAGTATTCAATACGGTTATTTGAATAAGTTATTAGACATTTTAATTTGATTTAATTATTTCGGTGTACATCTGTTACAATATAATGCTAATTTTTTTATATCAAAATAAATTTTTATGCGTCACTTCAAAGAAGTTTATCAAAGTAGATTTAATTTTCACGGATTTTCTTTATGAAGTTATTTTGTTTTGGTTGATTGCTACCGATCTTAAGAAAATAATATATAACTTTGGTTCATAAACACATATTTACAGGTGAAATTTTTAGTTCAATACTTTACATACAAAACGGTCAGTATAATAAATTTAGGCCCATGAAATTTCAAGGTGACCTAAAAGAACTGAGAAGTACTCTAATGGAGCTTGAAAAAGTAAAAACAAATAATTTAAAAGAGTATAAAACATCTTACTGGTCTATTGACCGGCTCTAGCAAGCTTCAATAAAGAATTAAGACGGTCAAAGAGGGACAACGAGTTGGTCTATCTGGCTGCAGATTAATTTCAAAACTAATTTCGCCAGACCACACAAACCCTACGCGTTCAGACTCTAGTTGGGAGACTACATCTATAAATGCAGTACAACTTTGAAAAAACTGTTAGACCCATAAGCATAGACGAGTCAAATAGTTAGGACATGATCTTTTGATTCCAGCAACTATAACAAATACATTCACAATCTGAAATGAAATGTTTCAGTAGTCACTATTCTCCTATATATAGAGATACTGTAAAAGTAAATTTTTAGCTGAGTATTTGTTTCTCAGATATGTAAATAAACTATATGGTTGTCTTCATACAGAAACCAGGTGGGCAACGAATTATGAAGCCATAATCAAACAAGTCAATAAGGTTTACATCTTAAAACGATAAAAAAGTTGTCAACTCGAGCATATCTATCAACGCGACAAATCTACAGAATCGACATAAGCTAGAGTTGTAAACGAGATTTAGTTTACTCTAAAAAACTGAAAAACTTGCAAAAACACTGTACATACAAGAAGCCTTCGATAATGTTCTCTTTCATGCTATTATTGAAACGGTCAGAAAAATCATAACACGCGCCATCCATGCACGTCATTGTGCCGCCTTACGCCTATGTTGTATTTTATAGTGTGATAGAGTTTATTTTATGGATACCTAACAAATAACGCAATTCTCTAAAAAAACACAAAATAAAAAATTTACATTCATTAACACCTCAGAACGCAGCTTGTTGGAGGACGCAGATTTTAAAACGTTGCTATGTGTTGTTGTGACACAGGTTACAATGCCTACAACACAACACATTTTATTTATAAAAAAAGAAGAAGTAAGTGGAAAATTTTAATGTATCTGATCACTGCGCTACGCTGCTATACTTTGTAAATAATAATATTTTTGGTCAACTTTACTCAACAAACAGAGAATCAGAGGTTAGTGCAATCGACTATCTTGAACTGAATCAATATCTTGATAATGAAACGTGGCAAGAAATTTATAATGAGACATCAGTTAACAACGCGTACTCTTCTTTCATACTAAAACTTCAAAATTTTATTGAAAAATCCACATTTAAACGACGGTATATAAATAAAAGAAAAAATCTGAAGGTGTGGAACACTAAAAGTCTATGCAGTCTTATAAAACTCAAAAATAAAATTGGACTTAAAAGCAAACTGCATCCCTCGAATAAATCTTTGAAAACCCGATACAAGCAACTGCAAGACAAGGTCAAGAAAAGTATAATTACGGTAAGAAGTGAGTATTTTACCAATCTCTTTGAGATAAATAAAAACAACCTAAAAGCCCAATGGAAAATTGTGAATAACGTCGTTGGGGAACAAACCAACCATGATCATAAGCAAATGAAAATTAATGATAAATTTAATGTACTCCAAGTCGATGAACGAACAGTTGCCAATCTATTTAATGAACACTTTGTTCCTCAGCCAATTATTTTAATAAATTCTAACTATGTTAATTATAACTACACCCAAAATGAACTAGAACAGCTCAAGTTCTCTAATAAAACTGAAACGAAAAGCTGTTTTTTCAAGCCAACTACTCAACAAGAAGTGTTGACCTTCATAAATACATTACAAAATACAAACACAGCGGGCCATGATAACATTTCTAATGTCATTTTAAAAAACATTTTTAGTAAAATAGTAGAGCCTTTAACGTTCATCTGCAACCTAAGTTTATCAACTGGCATATTTCCATCAGAAATGAAGCGAGCAATTGTAATTCCATTGTTTAAATCAGGAGTCGCAACAGATATAAAAAATTATAGGCCAATATCTTTGTTACCTGTTTTCTCTAAAATTCTAGAAAAAATTGTGAAAAAAGGATGCTTGATTTTTTAAAATATACCAACTTTTTAAGTAAGTTACAATTTGGATACCGAAAAAAACTTAGTACTGAAGATGCGCTCCTAAATTACTTATCTAGTATCTTTCAGGAATTAAACAATGGTAAAAAGCCTACTGGTTTGTTCATAGATATAAAAACGGCTTTTGACACTGTAGATCATAACATTTTATTGGAAAAATTAGAACGCGCTGGGTTTAGAGGAATTGTTTTACAGTGGTTTAGGTCATATTTGAACTCAAGGACTCAGCAAGTGAAAATCAATAATTTTCGAAGTACCGAGATCACCCTCCAAACTGGTGTACCTCAGGGTTCAATCCTTGGACCAGTATTATTCCTAGTGTATGTTAACTCCCTATGTAATCTTCAGTTTAATGGTAAACTAACTAGCTTCGCTGATGATACTGCCTTTTCTTATTCGTCGTTTGCCATAGATGATATATGGCATATGGTAAAGTCTGATTTAATTCTACTTAGACAATAGCTCAATGTTCACCATATGGTGCTTAGTCAAAAAAGTAGATTTATCAACTTTAAGATAAAATCTGATCCAGATTCTATGCAATCAGCCTTGGAAGCTTTTGTCAGTCATTCTCTTGACTGCTTTGACAACAGGTGTTGTGAAAATTGTATTACAATCAAAAATGTCAATTCTTTTAAATACCTTGGAGTTCTTGTAGACCAGGATTTAAAATTTAAGGAACACATCTTAAATTTAAAAAATAAGCTCCTATTTACGGTTAGAAAATTGTACATCCTAAGATCATTATGTCCTAAAACTTTACTGAGATCATTATATTTTTCTTTGTTCCACTCACGACTAGAGTATGGTATTGCAATTTGGGGTGGCAACTATTACAACAACGTTTCTCCTTTGAGTGTTGCTCAAAAAGTATGCGCTTCGTGTAATCCTTTTTAAAAATCGATTTGAATCTTCTCTACCACTGTTTCGATCGGAAAAAATTCTACCGCTCCGATATATTTTTATCTACAAAGTTCTAAGAAATTTTTATACAAGAAGTGGTCATAAAGTTGTAAGAGAAGGACGTGCTAACTGTTTATGAAATTGGAATCATTGTATTGTTCTTTTCACGAGAACGGAATACTGTCGTCGATTTTACTTTTTTATGGCCCTTTTTTTGTATAATGCCCTGCCAATTTCATTAAAGACAATCAACTCAGGCAAAGAATTTCTCAAAAGCTTAAAAGTGTCTAGATAATGTTGAGTTTCTTTATAACAGAAGTTTATCAAACTAATAATCCTAATCAATATCGATTCAAACAAATACAAGCAAATTGCAAAGACAGTTGTATCGAACTGTTTTTTTTTTTTTTTTTTTTTTTTTTTTATTCAAAGTTAGGCATGTTTAGTGTTAATTATAATAAATTATAAATTAACGTCTCTGAATATCCGAAGATACCATGCCAACTAGGGATAAGAATGGAATGCAAATTAGGATTCTCTGAGAAATTTATGAACGTTAACTTTAAAGCCTTGAGGATTAAATTCATCAGGGAAAACCCAGGAAGGTAAGGCATTCCAAAGATGAGAGACTCTGTTGAAAAAGTCACGCTGGAAAGCTACAGTTCTACACCTAATTATTTGAACTGTAAAGGGATGCGCTGCTACGTTTGCTCTGGTGTGACGCGAAAGGTTTGCTGATTTAGGTAAAATCGATTTGATCTCTTCAGAAGCTCGTTCATCCATAATATATTTATAAAATATAGTCAAATCAGCAACATTTCTTCTGTGCTGCAAGGAATCAAGACCGTTAGTAAGACTTGGGTTACCAATGAGTTTTATAGCTCTACGCTGTACAGAATCAAGGCAGTTGAGACTACTCAAGTAAGCTCCACCCCATATGTGAGAACAGTATTCCATGCAGGGACGTATAAAAGATTTATAAACTAAAAGAAGTTGTTCGCTATCGAAAACCTTACGACATCGCCCCAAAAATCCTAACTTTTGAACAGCATTCTTAGCCAGATTAAAAATATGAGAATTCCACTTCATATTATTTTCAATCTCAACTCCTAGAAGTCTGACAGACTCATTCTCTAAAAGATTTTTGGGGCCAAACGTTAATGGAAAAGGATTGGGTGTCGTTATCCTAGAAAAATGACAAACCTGTGTTTTGCTTGTATTGAATTCAACACTGTTAGCAATACCCCAATCCATAATTGTTTTAAGATCAGTGTTAAGGGAATCTATCAATTTTGACCTACACTCACTAAGCGCTAAGGGTGTATATAATTTAGGTGCTTCATTCACTTCACTTCACTTTCCTTTCTAAATAATCAGTTAGTTAATCCAAATTTCATCTTTTAAGTATACATATATCAATTAATAAATTTTTTATTCTAATAAGAATCCTTCACCTCACAATGTTGGATTTTAACTTCGTTGTCAAAATTTTCGATGGTATTTTTGTTTACAAGCGCTCTGTGCGCTTCTGGAAATACCTACTATTTTTATTCTAATCAAGGATTAAATATTTTTGTCCATTCTTTGTTAGTTATTATAGTACATATATGAAAACAAAACATTAACCTTAAGTTGTGGCTAGTAATTTTGAGCTGGATTTATATTATCGTTTAAAATTTAAAGTATATGTTTAATTTCTCAGCACAGTTTTCTATGATAAATATTAAGTACATAATAAATTTTTTTTCTAATAAATTGTGTTGTTCATTGTTAAACATATAAAATGTAATTTTATCTTGTACAGTAAGTTATTACTTGACATGTACTAAACTGTGTAATTAATATTAATGAATGTGTAAAAATTGGTGGAATAAAAAAAAAAAAAATAAAGAAATAAAATAAAAAAAAAAAAATAAAAATAAATAAATAAAAAGGAGTTGATATTATATATAACTGTATATATAGCGCCGATGATGGCATCAAGATAAACCTGTGGACCAATACACTATTACATTCAACTGAACTAAGCAGTCGCTGTATGCGTTAATAGCACATAAAATAAAAGGACGCTATTAGAGTAAGCTAGATATTAAAGCAAACACCACATAGAAATAGAAACTAGGGTTAGTTTCACATAATTTCAAAGTACTAACTATAACACAAGCAACGTGCCTAAAAATCGGAATAGAAGACACAGATAAAGTGAAGAATATTGAACAAGAAGAGTGAGATGATGGCTTCACAAGATAGTAATAAAATAATAACTTTATCAGAAGGTTTATGAATGTTTGAGGTCCAAAATGGGTATATAATCTGTGCCGAGATCGAATAGGCAATATTCTGAACCAACGGTAAATATAAACGATTAATTGCGTTTTGTTATTGTTGAACCAACAGACATGGAATTTGATTCAAGTGCAAATTCCTTAAATTTAATTTTATTTCTTTATTATTTTAAACAAATATTTCTTTTCTCATGATATATGAGTTTTTTAATGTAATCATATATCATGTGAAAGAAACTGAAAAAGTTTTTGTTATCATTTAGATTAAGATATTATTTTATTTTGTTATGATTTTGATATATGAGTTTTCAATACTCATATGTCGTGTGAAAGAAAACTAAATAATTTGTTTGGATCTTCTTTGTGAAAATAGATTGTAATTTTTTATATTCTCTCGACCACGCTTTGACAAACAAGCACAAATTATTTAAGTTAATAAAAAAATTAATTAAATATATAATTTAGCCTTTTATTATATAAAAAGTCCAAGAGGGAATCTCACAGTTATTTTATAATTATAGAATAATAAAATATTAATTTATTTTTAAATAACTCGAGTGATCTGTTCAAATTTTGAAGTTATGTGTAACAACAACTTTATCTCGAAGCCGTATATAATCACAATTTATTTTTTAGTACTCAGATATTTATTCATCAAACCGATTTTTTGCAATTACTATAACACAAAAACTTTTAACAAAACATATAACTATTATTAAAAACGTCAAAATAAAAATTAATTATTTCCTTCACTCACGGATTTAGTCACACATAAAACTGTTTAGATTGAAATAATAAAATAACTAAATAGTAACTTTAATTTCGATTACTAAATATATCTTCTAAAATCATCAAAACAAACAATTTTACAGTCGATAGCGAACTTATATTAACTAGCACAAACCACTGTATACTTAATACTAATTATTAAAAATTTAAATAAATCTTATCTGTTGCTTAACAGACATCAGAAGAAACTAAATTGTATAGATTTAGATTGCAGTGATTTTTTTCTAAATATATTTTATTTTTTCTCGGAGAACCATGAGAGGAGGTGGTGGTGGAGAGCAGTGGATAAATGAGTGTGGAAAATTGAAAATGTATTTTTTCTTATATCACTTAATCGATTGTGGAGGTAATTTCTCTGAAACACCCTCAAAAAACCATTTCACTGCACTTTAATCTTTTTAAAGATGTTCCACATTCCACCACATCCCAAAGTTATTCTGCCTATACCGTCATCGTTATGCCAAAAACAGAACTTAAAAGGTAGATGACATCGTCCTGCCTTAATTCGTATATGACTTTTATCTTTCTGCAGTCTGCACACCCACACCAGCTTTAAAGCAATTTCGATTAAGAACAATGCAGACCAGAAACTCTCTTGCCGGAAAAAGTTGGTGACAAACTTGAAAATATTATGATGATGTTCACGTAGCCAAATCGTTAAACCGTGTCAAATCAATTTCTTTTCTCCTAATAAAATTCTTGTCTTGGTTCATTTAAAAATGTTCCAACGTTAGAAAATAAAGAAATTACTTAACAGGAAACAAGGTAGCTGTCGGTAGGTTTGGACGATATAATCTTACTGGAACTCTTTGAACTCAAAGGAATTCTTGACGTCGAGTGACGATTTTGACACGTTAGTTTAAAATGTATTGTAACAAACACCAAGATATATTGTGTTAGTATCAAATCGATAATAACAAAATCTGGTTAGCTTCTCAACAATTAACATAAAAATCAATACACCATATTTCGTTTTCCTTAAAATTATAACAAAATCAAAACTACAAACTTTTTTCAAAATTCCAAAAATATTTCAAAAATTATAGCAAAATCCTAAATTTCCATATGTGCAATTTCATGTTCGTTAACATTTCATGTCAAAAAATAATTAATTTCATTTTTTCCCGAAAAATTGAGTAAAAATAAATGAAAATCATTCTTTTGACATACTTGACAACATTTTTTTGACAAACTTATAATGCAATAATCTAGTTTTCGGTCTCACATACCAATCCCGACCATCACTTAAAATGAACGTTTTTAAGCAAAAATATGCAAATTTCCTTGTTTTGACACACTTGACGATTTTTTGACACACTTCCGTACAGTTATCGAACAAATCCTCTTTTCAGCTCTTACCATTGAGTATACCTATTTTTAAAATCAAGAATTTTTGAAATCCCTACTGCGGTTTTCTAGATTTCGTCGGTTTTTTAGAATCAGTAGGTCCTAAAACGCCGAGAAATGCCAAAAAAGTAGGGGTAAGAATTTCACTTTTGGGTCGACAATGTAATACTTAGGTCTTTCAGACCGAAATAAAAGTACACAAAAACATAGGCGAAGAACGAAAATGAAATAAAGCAACAGTTTTTCGCAAGTAACTCAACAAGCACTGTGACGGCACAATTCGGTCACGCGCGTCATAGCATGTTGTCGCTTGGACGTCATAGCGTGATGACACGGTGAGGTGGCAAAATGTACGCATTATGCACAATATTTTGTGGCCATTGTGGCACCATGCGAATTGGATAATGTGCTCTTACCAAAAGTAGAATATAAATAAATTCTGCAGATTATGAATGAAAAAATATCGTTGGATCGAGCTTTCTGCTATTACGAGAGAAAACAAAAGGAAAAATGATCTCAAAATCGCATCGTCTTAATATTTTTAGTTCAAACCACTGCATTCAAAATTACAGCATTTTGAAGGTATAGTGTGCGCTACAATCTTACAAATGTTCTCCCCTGCCAGCAGGCAGCATCATGTGCGCACTGTGACGGCACGGTGTACCAGCATGCGGAAGTAAATGCATGACGTTAGAGGCAGCATAATGAGCGCAGAGTGACGGCATACTGTGTGCAAAACTTGATTACCTACAACATCGTCGCACTGTTGCTGACCTCGTTGTTTTTTTACAAATATTGTCATCAACAGTGCTCAGATGAAAGCAGCAACATCATGCCTCAAGCTTATTCTTACTCTCGTTTCACTCGGCAATCGGCTAGCGCAAGCAGTCAAACGGTCGAGATCCCGGGCGGTTATACTGGGAGATCACAGAAAGACTTCTTTGTCCGAACTGCATACAAATGGAATAGTTTGCCGAAATTCATAGTCTCAGGTGGTTTCAATCCGCAGAGGTTTAAACAAAGCGTTTATCAACACCTTACAGCGCAAGTTGTTGTGGGACCTGGGTCTTAAAAGGTATTTATGTGTTGTTGTGACACATATTGTAAACCCTATAACACAACACTTTTTATTTAAAAAAAAAATATTTTGAAAACTTGTTGTCAAACATTTTTCATTATGGACAAATTAATAATTCATGATATATCAAAAATTATATGTTTAGTTATAATAAAATTCAAAACGTATCCAAAAAGTTATTTTTCTTTCATTTATTTTTATACAAGCGCATTCCTTTTTATACAAGCGCAAAAATAATATTTGTGGTAGGGTTTTTCTTATAGATTTAAAAAAAAACTCGCAATAATTGTACAATTTTGAATCAAATGCAAATTTTACGCACGTCTTTGGGAAGACATAACGGTTTCTGAGACAAAGAGAGGAAAACAAAAAAAACGATTTGACATAAGACAAGTCACGCTAAAACTTAGTTGTGGTGATCGGTTGGTAACAAGACAATATATAGAGGAAAAGAATGAACATAAAAAGTTGAAAACATAACACGTTCAGTAATATAATATAGTAGGCATACTGTAATACAGTAGGATAATAGAAAGTTCTGGGAATATCGAAGATAATAAAATGTGACATTTCGTCAACATGATTGGCGTATATAAACGGGTCGAGTCGAATTGCAGAATAAGCAAAAAGTAAGAAGAGATATAATGCACATATTTTAAAATGAAATATATTCAAGAATAGATAATTCAAAGATTTTGCAGATTTTTATTTATAATCTCTTATGAATAGATGTTTAAACAAATTTGAATAATAATAAAAGTTATTTATCCCAATAAAACGAACAATAACTTTTTAATTGAAGGGCACAGGGGAAAAACAACGTAAGTCCATTTTTTCGAAATCGAGTTAGTGCTGCTCTCTGTCGGTTGGTATTCAGCTTTCGGTTGATATATTCAATTTTGATGAATATCAAACCCAGCTCATATAAATCAATTGAAAAGAATTCGCAACATTTTTCTTATAACCAATTTACAGGGGAAAAGCAACTTAATTCATTATTTTGTACCAACAAACGTCTCTGGTGGCCCCGGTTCAAAACACTTTTATGAACCATGTCTATTCATTGTTTAATCCGAATTCACAAATTTTCTTGCATTTTAAAGACTTCAAACACAAAACTTCAATTTTCTCGAAATTTGATTTTATGGACTTACGTTGTTTTTCCCCTGTACCCTTCAATTACAATTCTTTCAATCAATTACTCGTAACAAAGCTTCTTATAAATAATCGCCTTGACGAAATAAGAGTACTTATAGTTTATTACCTATAAACAAAATAATAATCCTAAATATATAGCAGCAAAGACATAAACGAGCTTTACATTTGTTTAATTTTTGCTATTAAAGCTCTTATACATCTTCATCATGTGGTGGGAATTATGACTAAATAATTATTTAGAAAAAAATCGTTATCAGATGTTTTGCTTTCATACCAGCTGTTTAAATGATAAATAAATAAATATATTTATTTATAAACAAAGTTAAATAACCTTTGAAGCGTGAGTAATAAAATTACAATCTACAAAAATTCATATAGGATAGTAAAATATATTTTGTTTGTTGATTTAATTAATGGAATTGAAAGTCACATGAATATCATAAATATAACAAAGTAACTCTATTTTTAGCAAATCGTCAAATTATTTCTTGTTTTGAGATAATGCCAACGATATTTTTGTGTTTACGATTAATCTGCATTGATTTACTATTCAAATACATTACTTTAATGAAATTTTTCGTTATATGCATTGGAAAAATTCTGTTGATATATTACTGGCACTTGACATCTTTATTTTTGCCATGTTATAGTTTATCATATTCCGGCTCTAGACTATAAGACGGAATTATGTTGGGTGGTAGTGTTTTGTTGTTGTATTGTTGTGTTAACGTCACTCTTTTTAGAATAATTTTTTAATTTTTAGGGAATACAATACATATTAATAATTTTTCTTTTTGTTTTGTAGGTAAGGATTTTCTAAAACAAAATATTGACCGAAAAAATATTGAAAAGAAAACAATAAGTGAAAGAAAATTATAAGGGATAGGATAGGAAATACTAGTATTTTGCAAAAAAAAATTAATTCATATAAGTTTTTCTTATCATTCAAATTTTTATTTTATTTATTTTTATGTAGAATTGTAGTTATTTTAATAGTTTCGTTGTTAGTTTTCTTGTGGTCTTGTTGACTCAATAGCAGGTTTTAAGTACACTTTATGTAAAGTTGCCTGTCTTTGAGTTACATCTTGTTTTGATGTTTCTAAAATAATATTTTGTTTACAATTTCATAATTTTAATTGTCGATTTTAACAGTGAACCTAGACTTAGATTCAGGTTGTCCAGCTGTTGAAGTAGTCAATTTCAATTTCAATTTGAGTTTGTTTGTTTTCGCATTACTGTGGTTTTCGTATATCTGTTTTTCATTGATATTTCTCTATGAATTAAAATGGCAAAATTATCTATCAGCTATGCGAACATAAGAGGATTGAATATAATCCTTAATTCAGTCCATCTTTTTCTTGAAACTATGAAACCTGATATTTTGTTTTTAACGGAAACGATTATCAGTGCGCGTGCTGTGCTGTGCTTGAATCCTCTTTCTACATTAAGCATGGAGTTTGTGCTTATATTAGGGATACTATACCATATGTGAGATTAAATAAATTTGAATTGAATGCAAAATTTTACAATATGGTGTCACTAAAAATTAGTTGCCCAAGTCAAACGCTGTTTGTCTTTGGACTTTACCATTCACCTAATTCACCTGAGAACTCTAATTTATTTCATGACTTATCTGAGAAGATAGATAGGTTGGTTGAGTATCCTAATGCAAAGTTTATAGTTCTTGGAGATTTTAAAGTCCACAATCAAGAATGGCTTACATACAGCTCTAAAACTGACGAGGTTGGTAGACAGGCTGAGTTGTTTACTCTTTATCACAATTTTACTCAAATAATAGACCAGCCAACCAGAGTTCCTGACATTCCTGGTCAAAGTAGTAATTTACTTGATTTATTTTAGACAAACGATCCATATCTGGTTCAATTTAAAATATCAGAACCGTTGGGTGGTTCAGATCATGATTTGATCTCCACACAACTAAATATACAAATTCCAAAACAATTTAAAGCGAATCCTCGCAATGTTTGGGATTACAAAGCTGTGGATTGGCAAGGACTTAAAAGTTTTTTTAGATATTTTCCTTGGAAACGCTATTGCCTTACCGGCCAATACCCAGACATAGCTGCATCAAATTTTTCTGAAACTGTAATTGATGGTATGCGCAGATTTATTCCTAATAAATTGATCATTCCAAAAACTGATCTATGGTTTTCTAGTAAATGCAAAAAAGCTATAAAAGATAAAAAAAGGCTTTTCGAAAGTTTAATCAAAACAAAACCGATGAAAACCTTAGACAGTACCGTAAAGAGAGAAATTTATGTCGTAAGTTAATAAATGAAGAGAAACATCTATTTAATAGGAAAAAAGCATCTAAATTCGCAGAACATCCGACTGGTTCACGCAATTTCTATAAAGCCGCAAAGGCTGTCCAAAGCAACTTTTGTAAATCTTCCCTACCGCCTCTTGTTAATAGAGATGTCCCTATCATTGATCCAAAAGAGAAAGCTAATTTGCTTGGGCATTATTTCTCTTTAAATTCTACTTTAAAAGAACCTAATTTCCAACCTAAACTTTTTTCTAAAGTTTCTTATAAAATGAGGCGGATAATTTTTCGAAAAAACATTGTTCGAAAAATGCTTTTAAAAATCAATACTAACAAGGCAACAGGCCCTGATTTTATTCCTCCATTTATACTTAAAACATTTGCTAGGGAGCTAGCAACAATGCTCACTAAAATCTTCTATTTGTCATATAAGAAAGGAATTTTTCCTGAAATTTGGAAAATGGCTAGTGTACAGCCAGTTTCAAAAAAGGGCAGTAAGACTGATCCTACGAATTACAGACCCATTTCAATTTTATCGGTAGTTGCTAACATTTTTGAGAAATATGTCAATTTTAATTTAATGAGCTTCTTAGAGTCTTCCAAATTAATTAATGAGAGACAATATGGATTTCGAAAAGGAAGAGCGACGGGAGATTTGCTGTCTTTTGTCACTCATATCTGGAACAAGTCGCTTGAAAACTTTGGAGAAACATTCGGTGTTGCTCTTGATATTTCCAAGGCATTTGACAAAGTTTGGCATAACAACCTTATATGCAAATTGAGATCCTATGGTTTAGACGAGCAGCTTATATCTTGGACACAGAGCTTTATATCTGATCGAAAATTTCGGGTCAATGTTGACGGTGTATCATCGAATACTTTTTCAACTAATGCAGGAGTTCCTCAGGGTTCCGCTTTGTCACCAACTGTTTTTCTTATCTATATTAATGATTTGTTGGACTCAACGGTTCATCCTATACATAGTTTTGCTGATGATAGCACGCTTCATGCGTCTCATGAAGCACCTAAATTATATACACCCTTAGCGCTTAGTGAGTGTAGGTCAAAATTGATAGATTCCCTTAACACTGATCTTAAAACAATTACGGATTGGGGTATTGCTAAAAGTGTTGAATTCAATACAAGCAAAACACAGGTTTGTCATTTTTCTAGGATAACGACACCCAATCCTTTTCCATTAACGTTTGGCCCCAAAAATCTTTTAGAGAATGAGTCTGTCTAGGAGTTGAGATTGAAAATAATATGAAGTGGAATTCTCATATTTTTAATCTGGCTAAGAATGCTGTTCAAAAGTTAGGATTTTTGGGGCGATGTCGTAAGTTTTTCGATAGCGAACAACTTCTATTAGTTTATAAATCTTTTATACGTCCCTGCATGGAATACTGTTCTCACATATGGGGTGGAGCTTACTTGAGTAGTCTCAACTGCCTTGATTCTGTACAGCGTAGATCTATTAAACTCATTGGTAACCCAAGTCTTACTAACGGTCTTGATTCCTTGCAGCACAGAAGAAATGTTGCTGATTTGACTATATTTTATAAATATATTATGGATGAACGAGCTTCTGAAGAGATCAAATCGATTTTACGTAAATCAGCAAACCTTTCGCGTCACACCAGAGCAAACGTAGCAGCGCATCCCTTTACAGTTCAAATAATTAGGTGGAGAACTGTAGCCTTCCAACGTGACTTTTTCAACAGAGTCTCTCATCTTTGGAATGCCTTACCTTCCTGGGTTTTCCCTGATGAATTTAATCCTCAAGGCTTTAAAGTTAATGTTCATAAATTTCTCAGAGAATCTTAATTTGCATTCCATTCTTATCCCTAGTTGGCATGGTATCTTCGGATATTCAGAGACGTTAATTTATAATTTATTATAATTAACACTAAACATGCCTAACTTTGAATAAAAAAAAAAAAACGTAACTAAACTAAAGTAAATTCAGAAATAAAGTAGAGTGCATTTGTCCCACCGTTAATCATTTTTTTATTTGTGAAGTTGTGATTGTTTTTTATGTATGATAATCCGTACCGTTTTCATGCTGATGTGGGTTTTATAATATTTGGTTTGAAAGAAGTTCTTTTATATTAACTCCTGAAGACAGAATTTAGAGTGCTTCTTTAGGAGTTTCGCAAAATTTTGAAGACCATTGGTGTCAATTTTTGAGAAGGAAAGAACTTTATAGGATTTGGGCAGTTTAGATTTTTGTTAAAAAAAATTTTGATTAACTGATGTAATTATTATTTAATAGTAGTGAATTTCCAGTACTATACCATTACTGACACTCGTAATATCTCGGGTTTACAGTATATGATAGCAGAAAGCTCAGATATCTATACCACATTATCTCAGGTAAGCTAGTATCGTGTCTATGATCAAAGCACTATGACCTCTTAGGAACCGAATTAAAAAACAAAACTCTAAAAACATATATTTCCATGGTTTCTTTCGGTTTTTAGAGCATATTTTAAATGCATCAATGCTTTTTATGGTGCATATTTTTGGTTGCCCTATTTATGGCAACCCTTACCGTTTTCGTGCTGATGCGGGTTTAAAATATTTCACTATTCACTAGTGCGTAATAAACTGATTGCGTTAATGCTGCTTATATGAATTGATCGTAATAAATTCAATAATGAAACGGCTAAACTGAAGACATATTATGTAACTGAAAACTATATCATACGTAAGAATTTCTAGTTTAGTCGTTTGATCTATCTGTACTCACATATCTTTAAAATTATTGTTCATAACACATGCACAAAAAATATTCAATCTTGTTTTATAAAATAAAATGACCAAAAACTGTATATATTGCACATACACCTACAAGTATTTTTTATTCTTCCGAATTGTAGATTTCACCTGCGAAAATATTTATTGCACGCGTAAAACTAAACGTTACACATCAACATATTTATAAAAAAAATTTAAACTAGTGCGACACTACACTTTTGTTTATATAGTTATACAATATATTATTGTCTGACATCAAAATGGCCATAAACATACATAGTTTTCCAATTATATTGTGAATTTGAAAGTAAAAGGTTTAACTGGCACTTGTATAAATCTAGAGTTTACTTTCTTGTGCTGGAACTAGATTAACTTAACATTTTATGTTGTTAAATAGTAATATTTTCAATTCTGCTTAGGTATGCAAATTGAAAACTTTGAAAATATTGCAACAGAATTTTGTATTAATTTTAATAAATGTTTCCGTTCATTTTATTTTACAAAATAGTTACATGTAGTTACAGATAAACGATAATGAATTCAATTTGTTTTGTATTTTTTTTTCTTTTATCGTATTTAATGAATCAAAATAAATAAAATAAAAGTATATTTTCCTACAAGAGATGAAATACAGTTTTTTTCGTAAGTAAACATTTGTTCACGAGACGGCTAGCGTCGAGTGAGGCATGTTTACGAACGAAAAACGTTTTTTTCCGGCAAACGGCTGCAAAGTTTAACTTTACTGCCGCTTAGGAGATGGCTAAAGTCTTACTTTTTTAAAGCATATTAAAAGCGGCCGTAAAGTAACGCCATTTTTATTTTTACGGCGGCAGGGAAGTAATTTAACATTTTTACGGCGGCAGAAAAAGTCGCCATTTCTTTCCATATTTTTATGATATTTGTTATTTTTTTTAAACAAATTACATATATAACTATGACAACAACAAAATAATATATATTTTGATTGGATCATGAAATTTTGAATTATTGTATAAATATGACAACAAAATTAACAACTATTTTGATTGGATTATGAAATTTTGGATTGAAAGGCTGCTTTGATAAAAAAATTTTATTTATGAGCAATTTCACGAAGATTCAACAACGTTTTGACTTGCCCCTTTTTAATTTTGATTATTTTTTATTTATAGATAGTCTTTCATAAATAAAAAATACAAGTTCTCTTCGAAGTTTTTTTTTCGACCAGGGGTTTTCACGGGGTGCCCCTCAATTTTTTGTTATTTTGTGATGTAAGTGCATTTTGAAGAGGGATTGTAGCAAAGCTACTCAATCGATTTTCACAAATGATATGTCGTTGAATAGGTATTAGAACAAAGTTTTTAAAAATGTACACTGTTAATTTTTTGAAATAATTTTTAACGGTGTAACATAAGAACAAATGGTGTAATTGAAGAAAAGATGGCGCTAAACTTTTTTTTTTAACTAAATTGAAGCTTATTTTATATCTAACAATTTGTGAAAGTTTAGTACTAGCATTATTTTTTGTTTTAAAGATAAAATTCGTTGTGCATATGACTGTCGGGAATCAGTTTTTTTTGTTCTGAAGGAAAATTATAAAAATGGCGTTATAAGAGATTTTTTTTTATGTTAAATATCAAATATTTTATTATTAAATAAACTTTTTAAAATATTATAAAAATTATATATGTAGTACAATAAATAAAATAAATACAATTGTTAAAAATGATTTACTTATTAGGAAAGGAAAACACTTCTGCAATTATTTTCTTTGTATTAGATGGCATAAAAAATGAAATGTTTATTTATAACTTTTAGTAATCACTTGTCGCTCTTATAAAAAATAATTGCAAACAAAAAAGCCGTATAAATAACTAAATCTATTTAGGAACTTTTGACTGGAGAAGCATTATGTTCGTATTATGTTATTATAAAGTAAAAGATTGTATTTTAACATTAAATTACAAATATTTTATTATTGAATAAACTTTTTAAAATATTATTTAAATTATATATGTAGGTTAAAGAAAATAAATATAGTTAAAAATTATTTACTTATTTTACATTCAAAAGTTTCTCAGAGTTGGAAAACATTTTTGCAATTATTGTCTTAGTATTTAATGGTACAAAAGAATGAAATTTTTGAGTTCCACTTATAGTAATCGCATTTTTATATCGATTTTGTAATTTTTCTTTTGTTGATTGATATTCATTTTTATCGGCGTATCCAAAGTTCATGGTAGATTCCCATTTTAAAGCCCATTCGAAAAGTTTTTTTGGTGTTTGAATAATATCTCTGTTCCTCATACTATAACGGTATGCAGCATGCTTCAGTGTACCAACAATCCCATCGCAAGGTCCCTTTCCATGGCTGGTAGCATGAAAATGCCATTCTGCATCAACCTTAAAGCCTTTTTTATGGTGGTTTATTTTTGTATTGAGAAGGTGCACCGTCGGTGATATAAATTATTTTCCTAATATTAGAATTTATATTCGTTCTGATGAATTCAATAAGTTTTGTAATGAAAAGATGGACTGTAGTACTGTTGTGATATCCGAAATGAGTATAAAACTTCGGTGCTGTATATATTCACTTGCGGCACTTTTAAAATAAATGACAAATGGATGAATAATAGCTTGTGAATTATTATAATGATAACCTTGAACCGAATCCTGAATTATGAAGGCGTAGTTTTCAGAAAAATCCCCTTGAACGAAGCACTCTCCTGGTTCTAATTTTTTTTTCTTTCCTCAATGAATGTAGATTGCTGTTTTGCTATAAAGTTGTGTGGTATCAAAATTTGTAAACGGTAAACAAATTTTTTCATAAATTCTTCTACAGCTTCTATTAAAGTATCCAAATTGCATCGATCAGTGGTATTCCATTGTTGATATTTGACTTGCAGGATTCCTTTAACGTCAAAATCATTTAGTAATCTTTCTTCCAGTTGTTGAAGTTTTTTTTGAACATTCATTGCACTTCAAAGTATGACAATCTTCTGTTAATTCACCACATGAAACAAAGTCAATTAATGTTTTATAATTCTGGAAAGCAGCATCAGTAATCCAAGACATCTTAGAGTGTTGAATCATTAGTTTCATATTTTGATGTATGGTACACACGCACACATTATGAACTCCTTGGGCTGATTTTATACATTCGTGTGGTCGAAGGGACGTGAATTTAGTAAATCCTATTTTCACATCAGGAAACTTATTTTTAAACTCCACATAAGCTTCATTTAATGTACATCCAATATTTTCACAACCAATGCTGGGGTTCCCCAAGGTTCGGCACTCTCACCAACCTTGTTTCTTCTATACATTAATGACTTACTTATTTCCACAGTGCACCCAATCCATAGTTTTGCTGATGACAGCACATTACATGCATCACATGCATCTCCTAAATTTCGATCTCATACTGCAGTTACCACTGATAGAGAGCTGCTAATTGATTCCATCAACAAAGATCTGGAGCGTATAATGGAATGGGGTGATCGTAATCTTGTTTCATTTAATCCAACCAAAACCAAATTATGCCGTCTTTCACGAATAGAGCGACATAAAAATTTTCCTATTAAGATAAACCATGAGGAATTGCATGAGGTTGAATCAGTTAGACTTCTTGGAGTGGATATTCAAAATAACCTGAAATGGAATAAACATGTGTTCAACCTCGCTAAATCTGCAATGCAAAAATTAGGATTCTTGAGTCGATGTAAAAAGTATTTCAATCCCGAGCAAATTTTGCTAATCTTCAAGTCCTTTATTCGTCCATGTATGGAGTACTGCTGTCATGTTTGGGGAGGTGCTTGTCAGTCAACAATAAAATGTCTAGACTCTGTACAGAGAAAAGCAATGCGGTTGATTGTTAATACCGAACTAACGGACCAGCTTGATTCACTCCAGCACAGAAGAAATGTGGCTGAATTGTCAATCTACTATAAATATAACTTTAGCGAATTCTCCTCTAAGGAAATTCAAAATATCCTTCCATCGTGTGCCCAGTATAATCGACAAACAAGAGCTGCCGAGTTATCCCATCCATTTGTTGTACAAATACCTCGTTGTAGAACTGTGTCCTTCCAAAACGACTATTTTAATAGAGTGGCCAAATTATGGAACTCATTGCCTTCCTCTGTATTTCCCGATGAATTTTCCCCTCAGGCATTTAAAGAAAATGTCCATCATCATTTAAAAAAATTAGTATAGGTATCCCTATATCCCCATTCCTTCCATTTTCCTCATTTCCTTCCATTATAGTTGACATGGTATCTTCGGATATTCAAAGAGTCTAAATAATGAATATTTCATATTTAGTGTGCTAAACATGTCCAACTAATTAATAAAAAAAAAAAAAAAAAAAAAAAAAAACATAAGAATAAGCGCTTTTGTGGATTTATGCTGAAATTGCTCATATTTTCTTTACTGTACATATATAATTTTTATAATATTTTAAAAAGTTTATTTAATAATAAAATATTTGATATTTAACATAAAAAAAATCTCTTAGTTTATAACGCCATTTTTATAATTTTCCTTCAGAACAAAAAAAAACTGATTCCCGACAGTCATATGCACAACGAATTTTATATTTAAAACAAAAAATAATGCTAGTACTAAACTTTCACAGTTTTTTTTATCGTTTTTGGAAGTAACAATGACGATAAAAATCATATTTATGAAAATTTTGATGTATTAATTTCATATTAATAAAAAATTTAAACGTTTGCCGTAAAACTAATTAATTCGGAGCTAAAGTGACTTTTTTATATCGTCTATAATGAGTCAAACTGTACACTCAACACAAAAAGTAGCACTTGATTACAAATTACATATATAACTATGACAACAACAAAATAATATATATTTTGATTGGATCATGAAATTTTGAATTATTGTATAAATATGACAACAAAATTAACAACTATTTTGATTGGATTATGAAATTTTGGATTGAAAGGCTGCTTTGATAAAAAAATCTTATTTATGAGCAATTTCACGAAGATTCAACAACGTTTTGACTTGCCCCTTTTTAATTTTGATTATTTTTTATTTATAGATAGTCTTTCATAAATAAAAATACAAGTTCTCTTCGAAGTTTTTTTTCGACCAGGGGTTTTCACGGGGTGCCCCTCAATTTTTTGTTATTTTGTGATGTGAGTGCATTTTGAAGAGGGATTGTAGCAAAGCTACTCAATCGATTTTCACAAATGATATGTCGTTGAATAGGTATTAGAACAAAGTTTTTAAAAATGTACACTGTTAATTTTTTGAAATAATTTTTAACGGTGTAACATAAGAACAAATGGTGTAATTGAAGAAAAGATGGCGCTAAACTTTTTTTTTTAACTAAATTGAAGCTTATTTTATATCTAACAATTTGTGAAAGTTTAGTACTAGCATTATTTTTTGTTTAAAGATAAAATTCGTTGTGCATATGACTGTCGGGAATCAGTTTTTTTTGTTCTGAAGGAAAATTATAAAAATGGCGTTATAAGAGATTTTTTTTATGTTAAATATCAAATATTTTATTATTAAATAAACTTTTTAAAATATTATAAAAATTATATATGTAGTACAATAAATAAAATAAATACAATTGTTAAAAATGATTTACTTATTAGGAAAGGAAAACACTTCTGCAATTATTTTCTTTGTATTAGATGGCATAAAAAATGAAATGTTTATTTATAACTTTTAGTAATCACTTGTCGCTCTTATAAAAAATAATTGCAAACAAAAAAGCCGTATAAATAACTAAATCTATTTAGGAACTTTTGACTGGAGAAGCATTATGTTCGTATTATGTTATTATAAAGTAAAAGATTGTATTTTAACATTAAATTACAAATATTTTATTATTGAATAAACTTTTTAAAATATTATTTAAATTATATATGTAGGTTAAAGAAAATAAATATAGTTAAAAATTATTTACTTATTTTACATTCAAAAGTTTCTCAGAGTTGGAAAACATTTTTGCAATTATTGTCTTAGTATTTAATGGTACAAAAGAATGAAATTTTTGAGTTCCACTTATAGTAATCGCATTTTTATATCGATTTTGTAATTTTTCTTTTGTTGATTGATATTCATTTTTATCGGCGTATCCAAAGTTCATGGTAGATTCCCATTTTAAAGCCCATTCGAAAAGTTTTTTTGGTGTTTGAATAATATCTCTGTTCCTCATACTATAACGGTATGCAGCATGCTTCAGTGTACCAACAATCCCATCGCAAGGTCCCTTTCCATGGCTGGTAGCATGAAAATGCCATTCTGCATCAACCTTAAAGCCTTTTTTATGGTGGTTTATTTTTGTATTGAGAAGGTGCACCGTCGGTGATATAAATTATTTTCCTAATATTAGAATTTATATTCGTTCTGATGAATTCAATAAGTTTTGTAATGAAAAGATGGACTGTAGTACTGTTGTGATATCCGAAATGAGTATAAAACTTCGGTGCTGTATATATTCACTTGCGGCACTTTTAAAATAAATGACAAATGGATGAATAATAGCTTGTGAATTATTATAATGATAACCTTGAACCGAATCCTGAATTATGAAGGCGTAGTTTTCAGAAAAATCCCCTTGAACGAAGCACTCTCCTGGTTCTAATTTTTTTTTCTTTCCTCAATGAATGTAGATTGCTGTTTTGCTATAAAGTTGTGTGGTATCAAAATTTGTAAACGGTAAACAAATTTTTTCATAAATTCTTCTACAGCTTCTATTAAAGTATCCAAATTGCATCGATCAGTGGTATTCCATTGTTGATATTTGACTTGCAGGATTCCTTTAACGTCAAAATCATTTAGTAATCTTTCTTCCAGTTGTTGAAGTTTTTTTTGAACATTCATTGCACTTCAAAGTATGACAATCTTCTGTTAATTCACCACATGAAACAAAGTCAATTAATGTTTTATAATTCTGGAAAGCAGCATCAGTAATCCAAGACATCTTAGAGTGTTGAATCATTAGTTTCATATTTTGATGTATGGTACACACGCACACATTATGAACTCCTTGGGCTGATTTTATACATTCGTGTGGTCGAAGGGACGTGAATTTAGTAAATCCTATTTTCACATCAGGAAACTTATTTTTAAACTCCACATAAGCTTCATTTAATGTACATCCAATATTTTCACAACCAATGCTGGGGTTCCCCAAGGTTCGGCACTCTCACCAACCTTGTTTCTTCTATACATTAATGACTTACTTATTTCCACAGTGCACCCAATCCATAGTTTTGCTGATGACAGCACATTACATGCATCACATGCATCTCCTAAATTTCGATCTCATACTGCAGTTACCACTGATAGAGAGCTGCTAATTGATTCCATCAACAAAGATCTGGAGCGTATAATGGAATGGGGTGATCGTAATCTTGTTTCATTTAATCCAACCAAAACCAAATTATGCCGTCTTTCACGAATAGAGTGACATAAAAATTTTCCTATTAAGATAAACCATGAGGAATTGCATGAGGTTGAATCAGTTAGACTTCTTGGAGTGGATATTCAAAATAACCTGAAATGGAATAAACATGTGTTCAACCTCGCTAAATCTGCAATGCAAAAATTAGGATTCTTGAGTCGATGTAAAAAGTATTTCAATCCCGAGCAAATTTTGCTAATCTTCAAGTCCTTTATTCGTCCATGTATGGAGTACTGCTGTCATGTTTGGGGAGGTGCTTGTCAGTCAACAATAAAATGTCTAGACTCTGTACAGAGAAAAGCAATGCGGTTGATTGTTAATACCGAACTAACGGACCAGCTTGATTCACTCCAGCACAGAAGAAATGTGGCTGAATTGTCAATCTACTATAAATATAACTTTAGCGAATTCTCCTCTAAGGAAATTCAAAATATCCTTCCATCGTGTGCCCAGTATAATCGACAAACAAGAGCTGCCGAGTTATCCCATCCATTTGTTGTACAAATACCTCGTTGTAGAACTGTGTCCTTCCAAAACGACTATTTTAATAGAGTGGCCAAATTATGAAACTCATTGCCTTCCTCTGTATTTCCCGATGAATTTTCCCCTCAGGCATTTAAAGAAAATGTCCATCATCATTTAAAAAAATTAGTATAGGTATCCCTATATCCCCATTCCTTCCATTTTCCTCATTTCCTTCCATTATAGTTGACATGGTATCTTCGGATATTCAAAGAGTCTAAATAATGAATATTTCATATTTAGTGTGCTAAACATGTCCAACTAATTAATAAAAAAAAAAAAAAAAAAAAAAAAAAACATAAGAATAAGCGCTTTTGTGGATTTATGCTGAAATTGCTCATATTTTCTTTACTGTACATATATAATTTTTATAATATTTTAAAAAGTTTATTTAATAATAAAATATTTGATATTTAACATAAAAAAAATCTCTTAGTTTATAACGCCATTTTTATAATTTTCCTTCAGAACAAAAAAAAACTGATTCCCGACAGTCATATGCACAACGAATTTTATATTTAAAACAAAAAATAATGCTAGTACTAAACTTTCACAGTTTTTTTTATCGTTTTTGGAAGTAACAATGACGATAAAAATCATATTTTCGAAAATTTTGATGTATTAATTTCATATTAATAAAAAATTTAAACGTTTGCCGTAAAACTAATTTATTCGGAGCTAAAGTGACTTTTTTATATCGTCTATAATGAGTCAAACTGTACACTCAACACAAAAAGTAGCACTTGATTCCTAATTAACTAATATATACTATTATCTGGCGTAGGAAATGCAAATTTTTCTACGATAGCATAGATATAATTGTTATTTATTGTACATTATTATATTAGAAACCGACAACAATCAAAATTTTATATTCCATTTTCTCATGGCTGCTTTGATTTCAAATCTTTGTAAAATTATATGAAGTAACAAAGAAACTAAAGAATTTGTTTTTGAGTGAAAATGATTTTACACTAGGGGAGAAAAACATATTTTGACAGGGAATTAAGCCTGCATGAATATTAACTTTCCATATGACCGTAGAAAAAAGCACATATTTTTAAACATTTGAACTATTAGATCCACGAAAATATTTTTTCTATGATAGCAAATAAAAAGTCTATTTTCAAGCAGGCTTAATCCACTGTGAAAATAGGTTTTTTTTCATCTAGTGGAAAAATAATTTTGACTAAATAACAAATTGTAATTGCTTTGCTATGGCATTTTCATATATTTTACAAAGTTTTTCAAAACAAAGCAGTTTGATGGTACCTTCAAGTTCAAAACAAAGCAACTATGAAAAAATAGAATATGAATTTTGAATGTTAATTTGTCGATTTCTAGTTTAATAATTTCTAATAAATATCTTTTTTCCGCAAACGGCTGTAAAGTTTAACTTTACTGCCGCTAGGGAGTTAGCTAAAGTCTTACTTTTTAGCCTGACAGTAAAAGTAACGTCTAGCGACAGCAAAAGTAACGCCATTTTTATTTTATATTACGGAGGCTGTAAAGTAGCATTTGTTATTTGTTAGTTTGTTATTTTTTCAAACATATTGTATAACCATGGCAACAAAAAATAAGTTGATTCTCATATTATTAAATTTGAAAAGGCTGCTTTGATAAAAAATTTTATTCATACAAATTTAAATATTTTTTCTCTTTTTCGGAAGTAATTATGACGATACAAATTCATATTTATAAAAAGTTTGATGTATTAATTTCATATTTATAAAAAAATTAAACGTTGCCGAAAAAATAGTGTATTTAATTCGGAGCTAAAGTGACTTTTTGTGTTTCGTCTATAATTGTCGGCCTCCCTGCGGTCGGCCGTCAAACTATAGACTCAACACAAAAAGTATCACTTTAGCTCCTAATTAAATAATGTACTATTATATGCTTACTATCATAGAAAAAATTGTATTTCCTAATTTCCTAGGCGAGATAAAAACATTTTACGTTCGTGAAATTGCCCCACTCAACGCTAACGCGTCTCGTGAACAAATTTTCACTCGTAGCAAAATGTACTATCAAAATCTCCGGTCAAAACTTGTGTAAATAAGCAAATAAATGTATGTTTGTCTGTCATGTGCAACGAAAACCTGAAAACGGTTGGTGCGATTTCAATTTGATTTCGTTGATCTGCAGCCAAATTCTGTAACTGTGAAGCGGTGAAGTGATAAAAATTTCTTCGTTTCTTTTCATTAAAAAACTTATCACTTCACCGCTTCACAATTACAGAATTTGGCTGCTGAAATGCTTTTATTAAACTAACTTATAAAAGCGTACTTCTGACTAATAGGAATTTAAATGGTATATGTTGTCGAATATGAGCGTTTTCAACCATGTGCCCTTCCTCTCGGGTTCAAACTCGATGGACCAGAAACTTTAAACATAAAAAGCGAAGGGTGAAATGTTCATAATTCTGTATTAAGGAAGGATAAAATAGATTTTATCCTGCAGCGAGTGGGGTGAATCGCCATTAATTTGAGTTAATAGTTGTAAATTAAAAGTTAAAGTAGCGGAGAGCAGACAAAATGTATGTCCAAATTACTGTGTAGAATTTTAGAAATTTCATTAAGAATGAAACAGTTTTGGCTATTGAAATGAAAAATATAACGTTCCATATCGAGAAAATTCCACCAAAACTTACTAATCCTCAGTTCATCGCAAACCAATACTAATGCCTTTTTGTAATAGGCAAAATATCCAATACTAGAATAATTTTTTTCACCCAAAATCAAACCACTGCCAAAGATTATACTAAGTTCTATAAATTCATATATATATAGCTGATTTTCAGAGATTTAGTTTTGGGTAAAGAAAACATTCAAAACCACAATAAACCTCATTATTCCTTTACAGAAGATTTCAGCCATCCGACAAATTCCACATCTAATGAATTGTGTCAAATCGTATAAATACCAATATAACTGATTCATACAGAATTGCTTTTTGGCAGAAGATGTTCAAATGGAGAAAAAAATTGTACGTCAAAAATTGTTTTTTTCGAATTTTTATGTGTTTTAACAACTTTTAAATTTTCCATTGTCCGAAATGGCAATTTTGACAGTAAACTTAGACATAGTATCGAGTTATCCAGCTGTTAGAATTGCCAATTTAGATATTGTCGATTTGGTTGTTTTGTGTTGATCTTGTTGAAATTTATTTTAAGGTAAAAAATAAATTACTTATTTGTAATGGCAAAATTATCAATAAACTTTGCCAACATAAGAGGATTGAATGTCAATCTTCATTCGGTTCATCAATATCTGAAAAGTTTCAACCCCGACATTCTTTTCTTAACTGAAACGATAAACAGTGACCGAACTGTATCTCTAGATCGTAGTAAATACCTTTGTCCTCATTATGATCTGGAATTCTCTTTTTATTTCAAGCATGGTGTTTGTGTAAATTACAGAAACACCATTCCATACGTTAGAATTGAAAATTTTGAATTAAATTCAAAATACCACAATATGGTATCACTTAAAATTTGTTGTTCTAATCAAACGTTGTTTGTCTTTGGTCTTTATCGTTCTCCTAACTCGCCTGAGAATATCAACTTGTTTCATGATCTATCTGAAAAAATAGATAGATTGACTGAGTATCCTAACGCAAAGTTTATAGTTCTTGGTGACTTTAACGTTCACAATAAAGAATGGCTCATACACAGCTCTACTACTAACGATATAGACAGGCTGAGCTTTTTGCTGTTTATCATAATTATACACAAATTATAGACCAGCCAACGAGAGTACCTGACATTCCTGGACAAGGTAGTAACCTACTTGATTTGTTCTTGACAAATGATCCTTTCTTGGTACAATTTAAAGTATCAGATCCTTTGGGTGGTTCAGATCATAATTTGATCTCCACTCAATTGAATATCCCAACTCCTAAAGTTTTTAAGGCCAACCCCGTCTGGTTTGGGACTATAAAGCGGCGGATTGGCAGGGTTTACGGGCTTTTTTCAAATGGTTTCCATGGAAACATAATTGTCTTACTGATCAAGACCCAAACATAGCGGCTTTAAATTTTTCTAAAACTGTTCTCGAGGGTATGCGCAGATATATTCCTAATAGATTGACCATCCCAAAGACTGATCTTTGGTTTTCAAATAAATGCAAAAAAGCAATTAAAGTAAAGAAAAATGCTTTTCGTAAGTTTAATCTAAACAAAACTGATGAAAACCTTAGACAGTACCGTAATGAGAGAAATATTTGTAGGCGACTAATAGATACAGAAAAGAATCTCTTTAATAGAAAAAAAGCGTCTAAATTTGCTGAACACCCAACTGGTTCACGCAATTTCTTTAAAACTGTTAAGGCAGTCCAAGGTAATTTTTGTAAGTCTTCTCTACCTCCTCTTATTGATAGTGATATGCCTGTCATTGACCCAAAAGAGAAAGCTAATCTTCTTGGATATTATTTCTCTAAAAATTCTACACTAAAAGAACCCAATTTCTTACCAAAACCAATTCCTAGAACTTCTCATAAAATGATGCGTATAATTTTTCGTAAAAACATTATTCGGAAAATGCTTTTACAAATTAACACTAACAAAGCTTCTGGACCAGATTGTATTCCGCCGATTATTCTTAAAACATTTGCAAAAGAGCTATCACCGATCCTCACTAAAATTTTCTATTTGTCGTATAAGACAGGCGTTTTTCCTGAAATCTGGAAAATGGCAGCTGTGCAACCAGTTTCAAAAAAGGGCAGTAAAACTGATCCAACTAATTACAGACCCATTTCAATTTTGTCCGTTGTTGCAAAAATTTTTGAGAAATACATTAATTTTAATATAATGACTTTCTTAGAGTCATCAAAATTGCTTAATGAAAGACAATACGGGTTCCGTAAAGGAAGGGCGACAGGAGATTTACTCTCTTTTGTCACTCATGTATGGAATAAATCTCTTGAAAACCATGGTGAAACTTTCGGTGTTGCTCTTGATATATCTAAAGCATTTGACAAAGTATGGCACAACAATCTTATTTGCAAATTAAGTTGCTATGGTTTGGACGACCAACTTATTACTTGGGTACAGAGCTTTATTTCGGAACGAAAATTTCGGGTCAATGTTGATGGTTTCTCATCAGAAATTTTTTAAACTAATGCAGGCGTTCCTCAGGGTTCTGCCTTATCACCAACTCTTTTTCTTATTTATATTAACGATTTGTTGAATTCAACTGTTAATCCTATTCACAGTTTTGCCGATGATAGCACACTTCATGCATCACATGAAACGTCTAATATACACTGAGAAAAAAAGCTACGTAATATTAACCAAATTGGTTTTATTAAAATATTTTTGTTAAAATAATATAGTTTATGTTACGTTTCAATAAAATTGACTTTGCTAGTTTTTTTCAATTATGTTATTAATACAAAAATCGCTTCGTTATTTTACCTAAGCAAATACATTTTGTAAACAAACATTGGTTTTGTTAAAATTACATGGCTTCAGTTATTTTAACATAGCGGTAGTTTATTTTTATTAACAATGGTATAAATATTTAACATACACTCTGTAAAGCATATATTATAATAACAGAGCGCTATGTTAAGAGAAATTGAGTTTACGAGGCTAAGTTGAAGTAACGGAGCACTATGTTAATTAAATTGAAAGAATTGTTATAAGTATGTAGTGCTATTTTAAAATAAGAGAAAATTTTGTAAAATGTCAAAATTCATTTAAAGATTGCGTTTAAAATTAATTCCATTTGAAACGTGTTTTCTTTGTGCTTGGATATGAAAAAAAACATCTCCTGCAACTAAAAAAACACTTTTTAGATTGCTAAAGAAAAGGATAATATACAACATTAAATTATTTAAAAATTTAACAGGTAAGCAATTCAATCTTTTTATGAAGCATTTACTTGACTTTAATTATATTTATATTATATATTAAATTTAAATTAATATTATATATTATTATTTTTGAAATCCTGATAGCTCGATTTCTATTCGCGGAAAACTTATTATTATTATAACACAAGATGATATAAGTTAAGATTATAAGGGTAACAAATACTGGGAAAAGATGCAATTCGAGCATTACATATATAAATTTCAGGAGAGGAGGAGAATAAAGAATCGGTGAGTTAAATTTAAATGTTTTCCGCTTGCTAAAAATGTTTACGGTTTTGTTAACTGAACTAAATTAATCTGAGTTTATACACTCATATAATCTGAGTTTATAATCTGAGTTTTAACTTTGAAAAATATAGCTTTATATAAAAATTTAAAATAAATTAAAGTTAAAATTCGAACTATTTTCTGAATTAAATATACTCAATTTTGTTTACAGAATTAATTTGCTCAGATTGATTTTAATTTGGCAACGACAACGCAACATATTCGAATACCATAAATAAAAATTTTATGTACCCATTTCAAGAAATATTTTAAAAGAACAACAATCTGTTGTTACACCATCTACATTATCCATAACCGACAGTTTCATTAAATAGTTTAAGGAATCTTAGTTATCTTAAATCTGTTTATCCATCGTATATGATATGTTTTCTTTTATTAAATTTTAGATTTAAAATAATCAACTTCTATAATCTATTCGAATTTTAAACATTATTTAATTTTTTTGATTTGTATTAGCTGAAGTTATTATAGTCGAAATGCAAATTTTAATAAAACAAATACATTTATTAAAACTATATACCTCCATTTTAAATGTTAATTACAATTCTTCTCGGGATAATATTTTTATATTAAACAACCATTTTATAAGCATTTATAATAAACAAAATAAATTATAACGAATAATTAATAAATAAATACATAAATAAATTAAAATGATAAATAAATTTTAATAAATAAATAAATTATAATACATTATAAATAACACTTATATACATAATAAAAATGTTCATTTAACATAAATATATACATTAAGATGACTTAACTAATAAAACAATAATTTAATTTATATTATTAAGTTGTGTAATTAAAATACAATTTTCTATTATATATATATAAGTATTAATAAAATCATTGTTAATAAATAAATTTATTTTGAGTACATTGAAAAAGTGTTTTTATTCCCAATTTTAGAAGGAGTCCAAAGGTCCAAAATTGTTAATTTTAACCAAGGTTCTATAAAATATATAGTTATTTTAATTATGGCAGTCACTTTATTAGTATGTATAAATAACAAATAATTCTATTGTTTTCACTTAGCAAAGTTACATTGTGAAATAAAAGTTTTATAAAAATTATGTTAAAAGTACATATACCTTTGTTAGGCTAATTAAATCTTTATAATTGGCTATGTTGGTATAACAAAGTATTATTTTTTTTTTACTAAAAACTATGTCGTTTTATAAAAAAGCTATGTTAAAAGTACATATATGTTTGTTAAACTAACTTATCTTTAAAAATCGGCTATGTTGTTATAACAAAATATTATATTTTGTTTACAAAAAACTATGTCATTTTGTACAGAAATGAGTTTGTAAATTTATGTATATTTAACATAGCTAAAAATGTTCTAATAACAAAGTGCTAAGGTGGCTGAAAACTCACATAAATTTCTGTTAAATTAATACGTGTTTTCTGTTAAAAATACTTACTTTTTTCTTTCAGTGTACATTCTCCATCAGCGCTTAATAACTGTATGTCAAATTTGATAAATTCCAAATTTGATAAATTAAACGATGATCTAACGACAATCATAGATTGGGGTTTTTATTAACAGTGTTGAATTTAATACGAGTAAAACACAGGTTTGCCATTTTTCTAGACTGTCCGCACCTAATCCGTTTCCTTTAAAGTTTGACTCCAAAGATCTTGTGGAGAAAGAATCTGTAAGACTACTAGGAGTAGAAGTTGAAAGCAATATGAAATGGAATTCTCATATTTTTAACCTAGCTAAGAACGCTGTTCAAAAATTGGGCTTTTTGGGACGATGTCGTAAATTTTTCAATAGCGAACAGCTTCTATTAATATATAAATCATTTATACGTCCCTATATGGAGTACTGCTCTCACATCTGGGGTGGCGCATATATTAGTAGTTTAAAGTGTTTTGACTCTGTTCAGCGTAGAGCTGTTAAACTGATTGGCAACTCAACTCTTACTAATGAGCTTGATTCCTTACAACACAGACGAAATGTTGCTGATCTGACAATTTTCTATAAGTACGTTATGGATGAACAAACTTCCAATGAGATCAAATCTATTTTACCTGAATTAGCAAACCTATCGCGTAACACCAGAGGAAATTTTGTGGCCCATCCTTTTTCAGTTCATATAAAAAAGTGCAGAACTGTTGCCTTTCAGCATGATTTTTTCAACAGAGTCTCTCATTTATGGAATGCCTTACCCTCATGGGTTTTCCCTGATAGCTTTAATACTCAAAATTTCAAAGTTAGCGTCCATAAGTTTCTTAAAGAAACTAAATAAATATTCAAACTTAATCCCAATCCCTAGTTGGGCATGGTATCTTCGGATATTCAGAGACGTTAATTTATAATTTATTATAATTAACACTAAACATGCCTAATTTTGAGTAAAAAAAAAAAATGCTAAAAGCTCTGACCAATATTACTTCAAGTCAATTTTCAAGTGTGTTTACGGCACTTTTATGATAAATACAAATTCATTTTTGATAATAGAAAAAAAAAGTCAAAACCGGGAATAACGTCAGCATCTAATCTGAATTATGCTCCAAATTTATAAATAACGCTAGTGAACGAATAAATAACGCTACTGATTTCTAAGAAAATTCCTATCGAAAATCAAAGGATGTACTTTTTTATGAAACAGTTTTAGGATTCCGTTTTTAAAGACTTTAAAATATGAGATGTGTCTAATAAATAAAATAAATAAAGCTGTTTTCTTTTGTTTTGCCGGGCTTCAATGTGATACTAAAACTAAAACCATTTACATCACTGTCATCAACATTGATACCAATTCCAAGAAGACAAAATAACAATAAAATAAATGCAAAATCATAACGCGATGATTGTTCGTAGAATTTCTAGAGTTTTCTCTATATAAACAAGTTTTGGATTAACCTGGCATAGTAAGTTAAAATTGTATTTAAGGTTCTACTTTTGCAAAACCGAAAACAGTTTAAGTTGGAATGCGGTAGGGTAAACTTTTTAAATTGTATTGCGATTATGTTAACAGTTTAAGTCGAACTGCGATTGTTTGTGTAAAAACAGTTTAAGTTGGAATGTTATAATGTAAACAGAGAGAATTAAATTGTAAGCGGCACGCTGTATCGTGAACATTAAATAAAATAAGCACATATCGTTCAGAATCAGCAGTAGGAAACTCCTGTGTTGGATATGTGGCAAATCTCATGTGAATATCTCACAGAAATGCTTGAACAAAAAACGTGAAAGGTGGAACATTAGATCCAAAAACTGAGGAACATTTAACCTACATCACAAGTTTAAGAATGGAGATAAATGGTTAAAGCTTGGATAACGAGGGGCAAATTGAAGGTAAAAGTTGCTTCATGACACTGTATACGTTTTGGCACCATCAACTGGATAAAACACTGCAAACAATAACTGGAGAGTATGCTAAAATATTAGGTAAAAGGATCCCTGAAATAAGGATAGAGAACAAGAGATGACTATCAAAAAGAGGTACTAGTGGCAGAAGTTATGGACGAAGCTATTTTGGGATCGCCTTCATCAAATGTTAATAATGTAGAGATGTAGAGACACTACTGTTTAATGAAGCAAGTTTCAGAAATATTGAAAACGATGAACAATACCAGTGTACGTGCAAACGGTGAAAGTTAAAACGGAAACAAAGGCCAATGCATAACGAAGTAGATGTGAGCAGCTTAAACGAAGTTTTTATAGGACTTCAGTCTGAAACGCACCTGAAAACTTAAAAAATAAAAATAATTCAGGTACACAGAGAGGTGCAAAACTCAAAGGGGAACGTCAAAAGTAACGATAATCTAGACTCATCAAAGTAGGCTGACAAAGAACAATGTGATGACCATGACTTACAAAAGGACAGCAATTAATGATAGAAAAAAATGAGATATACGAAAAGAAAAATGTTTGAATTCAACAATTGTAGAAGAAATCGGGATGAACAGGTGTAGTGTAATATTACGTCTATATATAAATACGCAAGCACTATTTTTGTGGTACAATTTCAAAATATTTGCCCCAACCGAAGTGTAGCAATATGTATATCGTTGGAAAGGACTTGAGTCGAAATTTTTTTTTTTAATTTTGACGACTTTTTGAGAAAAAAGGGGGGAAATGTGAAGGTGTGTTTTTTTTGAGTTTTTTGTTCGGTTAATTTGTTTTTTTTTTTTCAAGTTATTTGTTTCACAATTTAAAATCAATTATATCAATAAATCAAACTCTGAAATGATGTGGTGTAGCTTTTTGATTGGGAGGTCTTTTTACAATTTCCACTTACAATGGCCGAATTTTGGCCACCCGTGCGATTCCTAGTTCTACATAATTGTAACAAAATACAAATCAAAATTGTATTCAATCTCAATCCAATCTATAGAATATTTTAATATCAAAATGAAAATCACTTATATTATTGTAATCGAATGCCATCGATTTGACGGAAGACAAAACAAAAATAAAAGAAATGTAGAATAATAACGACGTCGATTATTCTCAGAATTTCTCGAGTACTAAATTACATTAAAATTATTTAAACTCACAAAGGAAATTGTCATTTGATTTTGTGTCAAGGTGATTGAAAATGAAATGATGATTCCGAACTGGAGCAGAATTTCTTATCTCGAAATAACTGTTAATTACAACAAAATAGTATATTGTATTACTAGTACCCACGCGTTTTCCAAACAAAAATGTAGTTTCGTGTTAATCACTTGATTTTGAACAAATAAACATACAATTAAATCATAAATGAACATATTGTTGATTATTATATTTATTTAACAAACTTATTAACAAATTTTGAAAATTTAACTGTAAACTAGAGCACGTCTTTACTGTAAGCTTTGTACTCGAAATTATTAAGAACAGCTGATTCCAAATTCTAATTTGCTGCTAAATAAAAATTTCACTGATTTAATTTAGTAAGTTGAATATAACTAAACAAACATGAACACATCTTAGTAATATATTTTAATATAAATCTTCCTGTGAAGATGGCGTGCTTTAGCTTAGATTCAAATGTTTGTATAGATGTATTGATGAGTAATAACATTTAGTTTTTCGCGTGCAATAAATATTTTCGCCGGAGAAATCTACTATTTGGAAGAATAAATAATATTTGTAGGTGTATGTGTAACACATATGTGTTTTAATTATTATATTTGAAAACAAAATTGAACACTTTTTGTTATGAAAAAATAATTATTTCCATTAAAAATTATGTTTCATTTGTTTGTATTATCTGCTATATTTTTTCGAATACAGGTTAAAATACGTTAAACTTTACACTTTTTATTAAATTTCGTAAAGCGCATACGAATCGCCATTTAACTATTAACAAACTGAGCTTCACATTATCAAAAAAATTTATTCAGAATTAAACTATTTTGATTACACATAAAATTATAATTCTAAAATAAATTAAACTATAAATAGTTATTTTTGTAAATAGTATTGCAGTTTTTGCCAAAAACTAAGTAAAATAATCAATACAAAAAAAGTTGTATTTTTTTTTATCGACAAAATGTCTAAAAAATTTTCATCAATTATACTAGTGAATGCCAATGCCATTATAATGTGTATTAGTAACTTTGGATTAGATTAGATCAACAAAGTTTACTAGTTTTAAATATTATTTATAAATGGTGTCACCAGATTGTAACGACGGACTATTTTCAATTTTTACTATTTTAATAATAGTATTAATATTCAGATAAATTCGATAATAATTTTATTAATTTTCTTCAATTGTAATAAACGTAAACATTTATTTGTACCACTGTACAATTAAACATTTTTTTTTGATCATTTAAATAAACTCGTTTTCAATTAAAAATACTAGTTTTGCATAAACGATTGGTTGTATTAGTGGAAATTGCTTGTTACAAGATGGAAAATGAAACAGAAAATCTGGAAGATTGTGTATATAAGCGATCACATTTGTTTGATCGAGGATCAGTATAAATTTAAAATCAGTATATAAAATGAAATGTAAGTGATTAGTATTCATTGAAATTAAAATAAAACAAAGAAAAAAATACTTTTATGTTGTAAAGTTAACTGTGGAAAGAAAAAATCACTAGAAATTTTATTAGAAATAAACCCAATAAATAAAATTAAATCAAAACCGTTTTGTTTAATCTTTTCTGCACTCACAATTCATCGTAGCACATTATGGAATATTTTACTTGGTATTTACCTAAATGATGAAACTAACGAATTTTTTTATATACAACGAAGTGCCGTTTATAATGATCCGTTACATGCACTTCAGATTATTGGAATCGTTGACGGAGAAAACACAAAAATCAAAAGTTTTTCACTCAATATGGTTATTGGAAAATAAGAAATTACGTTTGGGATTTGATATTAACACTGATTGTAATTTTGTAACAATGACTAAAATTTTATTATAAAATTTCGAAGGATACGAAGAGATAGCTTTCGCTGAAACTTGCTGGATAGAAAACGAGAAAACTCGTGGAAGATACGAATCATCTTAATGGATTTCTAGCCGATCAACATTGAACATTAAGTGATGTAAGCATTGAATAAATATATGAGGAAGAATAATTACGTGTGGCTGCACGAATATTTTTTGAAGTATGTAATTTGTATATCTGTGCGTTCTTCATCCATGACATTTGACATATTTCGTTTTGTATTTTAAAATAAAATGATAGCTTTTATCCGAAATTCTACTTTAAGATATTCAAATTAAACAAAATTTATAAAAATTAAAATTTAAATTAATGTTTTACAAAACAATTATTAGTATTTGTGCAGTAGTTTATTCATAAAAATGAGGTGTTGCGTTAAAATATGTACAAATAATCTTAAATACACTGAAATTTGATCATCGAATTTCATATCAATGATTAGAATATTTTTACTAATACTAGGCATAAAAACGGTTTAGAATGATGTTTTAACAAATACATAAAGTATTTGCTTTACAAAAACTGTTATTTTCTAGTTTAATTTTATATTTTATTACCCTACATAAATGTAATTTTTCTTAATCCATTGTTGTCAAACTAAATTTCAAACGCTATCACAGCCGAATATAAGGTGTTCTTAAAGTAATTCAATGTGATTGAAATTTGTATTGTATGGACAATTAAAAATATTTATATTTGGAAATATAAGGAAATATTTTATTCAAAAATATTAGGCTTTTAAATTTATATGTAACATTTATTATTTCTTTTATTTATTTTGAAAATATAAATATGCAAATTGTAAACAGTACCATCCAGCTAGAATGCAAACACTATCAAACTTCACTAATACTAAAAATTAGATGCTTCACTCCAAATGTCTAGTTACTCTTCCTTAGATATTTATTCAATGGATGTAAGCCTTTTGAAATTTAATTTGTGTAATTTTTGTTGATTTAGTTTTTACTGATAAATTATTTTTCATGTTAGCCAATTAATAGTTTTATTAAATTATTCATTCTGTGATATGATAAGAGATTTGCAGGCCTAAATTAGTTTGTCGTAGATTCAGTTTTCATATATTTTGTGAGTTTTTCGGTGTAATGTAATATAATTATTCGTATAAAAGTCCAAATTATTATAAGATTTATTACGAGAAACCCCAGAACCAAAACAAGGAAGTTCATACATTATATTTTACAGTTGGTATACAGTGTGCTGTACATGAGATGAGGCAAACGGATATCTCATAATTTTTTAGATACCGGCTAGAATGCTGAAACATTTTTTGTGTAGATATAAGCGTTGAACTTAACGATTGTGTTTAGGTTTAGTATATCGCCTTTAATAATTAAAAAGTACACTCAGAAAAAAGAGAGAGCTTATTTAACGTAAAGTATATGTAAATTTGCAAAAGCTAATGTTACGTAGACCACAACTAAATATTTAAAAATATATGTAGCCCTAACGTAGCGTTATGTAATTTCGCTAGTAGCACATTAACTATTGGCTACGTAAAACAGACATGTAAAATTGAACTATTTTAGTAAAATTTACATTCCCGCAAGCACACCGCAAAACTTTTGCGCTGTTATGCAGTGGCGGTTTTAAGCACAGGCAAACCAGGCATTTACCGGTGGCCTCGCATTTTTTTTCTTTTTTTTAAAAAATTTTTCTTAGTACAATAAATATAAACAACGAAACTCATTTATTAAAATTCAATATAATGTATGCGTACAGTATTTTTATAAACAGTATTTTTATAAAATATTTAACTTTACATATACATCTATTATTATGTATGTAGCAATTTTTTTTGCGTAATAAATAATACCTGGCAGCCATATGAAAGAGTATGCGGTTTCTAGCCTCATATACATAAACAAAATTTGAAATTTTTTCTAAGCCTACTAGATTTTTTTTAACATTTGACAGTTATTATATTTTTGTGAATATATGATTGCTATAGCTGATGATTATAGTAGTTTTTTAGCAGTATGATTGTCTTTTTTTTTTGTTTTTTTTTAAGGCGTTCATGCTCCATGAAGGAGCGTTGCCAGGCTAATCAGCTTTGAATATTCACCACGGTCATTCGCAACAGCGACATAGTTACCATGGCAGCCGATTTTTTTAAGGTCGTTTATTAGGTCAGTCTCCCATTGTAGTCGTGGTCTACCTCGCGGTCGACCACTCCCTGGGGTACTAACGTACATTTTTCTAATCATTCCAGACTGAGAATCGGCTCGTAGAACCTGCCCAAACAAAGCAATCCTATTAGAACGGATACAACCTATTATATCAGGACCCTCAAGAAGGTCTCTGATCCCAAAGTTATACCGGGTTCTATACTCTTCATCGTCTGTCTTAAGTGGACTAAAAATGTAGCATAGGATCTTAAGCTCAAATACAGATAAATGCGATTCGTCATTTTGTGTAAGGATCCACGTTTGTGACCCATACATTACAACCGGTCTAATCAATGTCTTGTATAACTTGAGCTTGGTGTTAGTTGATACATACGGTGATCCAAGGAGAGGTTTAATTGAGTAGAAAGTTCGATTACCTGCAGCGATTCGAGCTTTAATATCTGTAAGTATGCTGTTGTTTGAGTCAAGCATTGATCCCAAATATTTAAAAGATTCAACTCCCTCAATTCGTTCATCGCCGCACATCAAATCTTTCTTCTCAGCCTCTCTTGAAACATTCATATGTTTGGTTTTATTGTAGTTAATTTGCAGACCAATTTTCCTAGCACCACTCTCAAGCGACTTGAAAGTCTCACTCATAACAGCCTCACTTCGGACGAGGATGACAACATCATCAGCGTAAGCAATCATCTGTACTGAGTTTATTGACAAGATATTGTTATTAGACGGTAGTTTTTTTTGACGGCACACATATTCCAAGGCTAGATTAAAAAGTATAGGAGAGATAGCATCACCTTGTCTTAATCTGGAGTCGACTTTAAAAAACTTTGATATTTCGTTCTCTACTCATACACAGCACTGAGAGTTCTGTACATTCGGTCATTTTGCATAGTGATACCAGTTTACCAGGAATTCCTATTGACACCAGAGCAGACCATAGAGCGTCTCGTTCGAGAGAGTCGTAGGCCTGCCTGAAATCAATGAGAAGTTGATGCACAGGTATGTTGAACTCTCGACACTTTTCCAAAATCATCCTTATCAAAAAAAGTGTATCGGTGGTACCTCGGCCCCGCCGGAAACCACACTGATATTCTCCAAACAGTTGTTCAGCAAAAGAATTGATTTTGGATAGTAAAATGTAGGAAAAGATCTTATATGCTGTGCAGAGGAGAGCGATTCCTCTGTAGTTTGCACATTGTAGGCGATTACCTTTTTTATGGATTGGTATCAGCATAGCTGTGTTCCAGGTCTGTGGCATGGTTTCAGTCCTCCAGATCATTTGAACAAATTCAAACAATCTTAAGGATAGAGTTTCGCCACCATGTACAATCATTTCGGATGTTATATCGTCGATACCAGATGCTTTATTGCGTTTTAATTTTGACAGCGCCACATCGAATTCCTCTTTGGTTGGTTCGTATACATGTACCTTTGACGAACGAATAAGCTTTGCTTGTCGCCCGACTTGTTGCTGGTCACTTAAGTTGAGAAGATTTTCAAAATAAGCAGCTCAAGTATTTAAAATATTTTTAAGGTCTACTTGTAGTTCCCCATCTTCGTTTTGAATAGCAGTCGATCTAGTTTGAGGGTCGATCTTATTTAAGGTTTTAACCTGTTGAAAGAAGTTACGCGATTGATGTTAATTATTGAAGCTTTCAATCTCCTCACACTGTCTCTTCCACCATTCTCGCTTCGTTCGTCTACATAGCTTTGTAACGGCTTGTCTTGCTAGTTTATAGTTCTACTTCGTGGACCTGGTGTTGCGTCCTTGTAGACACTTCAGATAGCAATCTCTTTTGTATTGAATAGCGTCAAGGCATGCTTAATCCATCTATGGCTTCTGGGAGTGGTTCTGTGGTCGTCCAAGTATTCCCTCAGCAGCGCTTAAAACAGCATCTTTGAGCAAATACCATGACTTATCGACGTCTCCATTAATGGTTTCTGATTTATCCAATGTTTCGGCAATATGGATTTGATATCTCTCTTCTGTTTCAGCATTCCTTAATGATGAGATGTTAAAACGTTTCCGTTGATTGGATTTTGGAATGCCTGGATTTGGAAGTGGAACCTTATCGTTGCACATACAAGGAAGTGGTCACTTCCAATGTATGCACCTCTAAAGGATCGCACATCCCGAACGCTCGAAAAGAAACGTGCTGTTACTAGAACGTGATCAATTTGATTTCGAGTGTTTCCATTCGGTGAGACCCAAGTCTGTTTATGAATCGATCGATGCGGAAAGAACGTACTGGCAATTTTCAAATTATTTGATAGTGCAAAGTCAGTCATTCTCTCACCATTATCCTTCGAATTCAAATACAGGCTGTTGCGACCCACTAGATTTCCATAAGAGATATCTCTTCCAACCTGTCCATTAAAGTCACCAAGAACCATAATGAAGTCGCGTGTGGGTGTTTGTTTCATAACCTCTTCCAGTGCTATGTAGAAATTATCCTTCTCGTCGACGGTCTTAGCTTCAGTAGGTGCATGCACGGCAATAAGAGAAATATTGTTATATGTACCACGTACACGTAGGTAGCAGATCCTCTCACTGACCGGGATGAATTTCAACACGGCTTCTTGTATGCGTGCACCAACAAGAAAGCCAGTTCCAAATTCTCTTCGAGAGGGATGACCACTACAGTATAGAGAGTGCTTATCCAAATCTTGTTTTCCGATTATCGGCTGTCTAATTTCGTGTAGAGCAGTAATATCCATCCTATACCTCAGCCTCTGTTTCTAGACTTATAAGAGCATCGGGAGCGCTCGATTCGGTAGTCTGGCCCTTTTTCACGTCCAGGTAAAATTCTGTGTTTGTGTCCGGGTTTGTTCTCTTTCTCATAACCAAATTTAACATATTAGTTTTTTTCCGGGGTTATGGTGTTAACCTTAGGCCCAACCCAAATTGTCGTGAATGGGTCCGTTCTGCATATTAAGGTCACCAGAAACAACCTTTTTACACGTTTATATAGCGAGCCGCTTGATTCAAGACAGACGCCCGCTCCAAGCCGCCCTTGACATGGAGAACAGACGCTTGAGTCGCATTGGTTGTAAGGCGCCAATTTGCCGTGATGTAGCGTCATTGACTAAGCAGTTTTTACAATGCTTGTCTCCAATACACCAACCTAATTCTGTCAGCATTACCCAGGCAGCACGGCGTGGACGTGGAATTACGGATTTCGCTACCCGTATGATTGTTATTGGTATAAAAGGTGGTAAATTGGTTTCGTATGATTGTTGTTGGTATAAAAAATGTTGTGTTATGATTGTGTGCGAGTTACAATTTTTTGGTATAATGTAAGTAATGAATGATGTAAAAATAGAGATTATTTGTTACTTCGGTCTGAAAGACCTAAGTATTACATTCATGAGCTCAAAGTGAAATTTTTACCCCCACTTTTTTTGACATTTCTCGACGTTTTAGGACCTCCTGATTCTAAAAAAGCAAAAAAAAATGTATGTCTGTCTGTCGGCCGACCGGCCGCCGTCATTACCTACGCTGCAGGGAAAACTGCTGGAGGGATTTCAAAAATTTTTTATTCTAAAAATAGGTATACACAGGGTACAGGTCCAAAAGGACGCTGTGTTCGATAACTTACCGGAAGTGTGTCAAAAAATCGTTATGTGTGTCAAAAATAGCAAATTTTCATATTTTTGGCTTAAAAAACGTTCATTTTAAGTGATTACGAGTAGGAACATTAAATTTGGAGAAATCTTGATGGTAGGGATTGGTATGTGAGATGAAAAACTAGATTATTGCATTATAAGTTTGTCAAAAAAATGTTGTCAAGTGTGTCAAAAGAAAGATTTTTATTTATTTTTTTACCCAATTTTTTGGAAAAATGAGTTGTTGAAATGAAATTTAATTGTTAATATTGAGAATTATGGCATTATAAGTTTGTCAAAAAAATGTTGTCAAGTGTGTCAAAATAAAGATTTTACTTCGGTCTGAAAGACCTAAGTATTACATTCATGAGCTCAAAGTGAAATTTTTACCCCACTTTTTTTGACATTTCTCGACGTTTTAGGACCTCCTGATTCTAAAATAGCAAAAAAAAAATGTATGTCTGTTTGCCGGCCAGCCGTCCGCCGTCATTACCTACGCTGCAGGGAAAACCGCTGGAGAGATTTCAAAAAATTTTTTTTCTAAAAATAAGTATACTCAAGGCACAGGTCCGAAAGAACGCTGTGTTCGATAACTGTACCGGAAGTGTGTCAAAAAAATCATTATGTGTGTCAAAAATAGCAAATTTTCATATTTTTGGCTTAAAAAACGTTCATTTTAAGTGATTACGAGTAGAAACATTAAATTTGGAGAAATCTTGATGGTAGGGATCGGTGTGAGACCGAAATCTAGATTATTGCATTATAAGTTTGTCAAAAAAATGTTGTCAAGTGTGTCAAAAGAAAGATTTTTATTAATTTTTAACCCAACTTTTTGGAAAAAAATAAAATTGTTTGTTTGAAATGAAATTTTTTATTATTATTGAGAATTATGGCATTATAAGTTTGTCAAAAAAATGTTGTCAAATGTGTCAAAAAATGATTTCATTTATTTTCTAGCCAATTTTTTGGAGAAAAAAAATTTAGCTGTTTTATGACGTAAATGTAATTGAAAATGAAATTGGACACGGAAATTTTTGAATTTGTTATAGTTTTTGAAATATTTTTGGAATTTTGAAAAACTTTGTATTTTTGATTTTGTAATGATTTTTGCAATATATTTAGAATTTCGGGAAAAGTTTTAATTTTTGATTTTGTAATAATTTTTGCAATATATTTAGAATTTTGGTAAAGTTTGAATTTTTAAGAATTTTTGGAATATTATCGGAATTTAGAAAAAGTTTCAATATTTGATTTCCTTCTAATTTTTGGAATATTTTTGGAATTTTGAAAAAGTTTGATTTTATTTTATTTAACAATATTTTGGAATTTTGATTATAATTTTCCGGCAACATCAATACGTTGCCGTGTTTCGTGTTAGTTTTGTAATAAATTTTTAAACAGAGATAAAAAATACTTGTACTTTAACAAAGAGTTATGTTTGATATACATCGCTGCCCAAAACTAAAAACCGTGTCCTCGTGAAAGTTTTTTGCCGAAAACTATATCAAAATCCTTAACCCAGACCGAAGTCTTGATATCTCAGAGCTGTGAGATTTCAGCCCCTCCATATTTTTCCATTTCACTTCTAAATTATAATTTTTATAGTTCAGACGTTCTTTTTTGGGGTTCTTAGCAATTTATGCGATTTTAATATTGACGATTTTTGGTTTTCTCCTGGTTATTCTTCTGATTATACATTTTATATTGACGACTATTTTATTCTTCTGATTATTCGCTTTTATAATAATATTATATAAATTATATTATATATTTATAAATAAATATCAAACTTTAGAAAAAGTTTAAATTTATATGCATCGTTATTTAACTATGAATCCTCATCGTGATCGAGACATTGGAAGAAAATGGGCTTCAGGTGCCGAAAAAAAGAAATAAGAATAAACATACAGATATGTTAAAGAAAATTAAACCATTGACAAGTTTTTTTAATATATCATCAGGTACTAACACAACTTTTGATGCAGGTGCTAGTACTTCGCAAGATGTTTCAGAAAAAATGGTAGATATTTTATCTGATCAGTCTGAAACATCTTTAGGGTCTTTATCTTTTGTTGTTTCAAATTCTGAAGTTTCTGCTGTCCTATTACCCATGAAAACACCCATGAAAAAGATTTTGAAATGAATTTGTCTCAAGAGTCTTCGTTAGCTTCCAATGATTTTGTTTTAGCTTCGAATCCCAAATTTCATGAAGCACAACAAGACATAACTGAGGTGGTTATTGTTTCCAACGACCCGGCGTTATAGCCCATTTCGTTTAATGAACGAGAAAGAGTCGATATTGTTAAAAAAGGACCGAGTCAGGTTAAACAAATAAATTTTAAAGCCAATAAATCGGGTCGCAGATTTAATACTAGTTTCTACACGAGAGTTCTTGCTAACGGTGAAGAAGTTTCTAGAAGCTGGCTAGTGTATTTTATACAAAATAATTCGGTATTTTGCTTTTGTTGCAAAATATTTCTACCCGAAAAATATGTTTATCGTCGACTGAAGGTTATTCAGATTGGAAAAATATAGGTTCTAGCTTAAAACAACATGATAAATCTCAGGATCACATTAACTGTATGCAAAAATGGATGAATATGTTAGTTAATTTAAAATCAAATGCAACAATTGATCAAAATTTGCAGAGAATGATAGAAAATGAGAAGAAACATTGGCGCTTGGTACTTGAACGTCTTTTTGCTATAGTGCTAATGTTAGCTGAAAGATCATTACCTTTTCGTGGACACCGTGAGCAACTTTATCAGCCTAATAATGGACACTTCTAGGCACAAGTAGAACTTATTGCAAAATTTGATCCAGTTATGTTAGAGCATCTCAAACGAATAAAAAATAAAGAATGCTTTGACACTTATCTTGGAAAAGATGTGCAGAATGAAATAATTGGACTTATATCGAGAAGAATACTGAAAACTATAGTATCATCTGTACAGCCATCAAAATATTTTTCTATTATCATGGATTGCACTCCTGATGTAAGTCATAAGGAACAGCTTTCAATTCTTTTGAGATGCGTTAAAATTAATCAGGGAGAAGTACAAATTGAAGAATTTTTTTGTGATTTTTTTCACATAACTGATAGCACTGGTTAAGGTTTAGTTGAAATTTTTTTAAATTTATTAGCTAAGTATAATTTGAATCTAATGAATTGTCGCGGGCAATCGTATGATAATGGTGCTAACATGCGAGGGTAATACAAAGGGGTTCAAGCTTAAATCAAAGAAAAAAATCCCAGAGCTCTTTACGTTCCATGTGCTAACCACACATTTAATCTAATGGTATGTGATGCTGCAAAATCAGTATCAATTGCAATTAACTTTTTTGGTACTGTTCAACGAATTTTTACATTTTTTGCTGCATCAACCGTTCGATGGGACATACTGCAAAGTGTTTGTAAAATGACTGTTGAATCATTATCAGATACGCTTTGGGAAAGCCGTATAAATAGTATAAAAGTTGTAAAAGATAATTTGGTTCAAATTATAGAAGCTTTATATACAAAGTTGTAGTTTCAAGCTCAATTAGAGTTGCTGTTTCTGAAGCTAACGGTCTTGCGAATGAGATATCCTCATATCAGTTTATTCTTTCACTTACAATTTGGCATGATATATTGTATGAAATTAACAAAGTAAGTAAAGCTATGCAGAATCCCTCGGCAGATATTTCTATTATGATAAAATTGGTGGAAACTACGAACAAATTTTTAGAATCATTCAGAAGTGATAAATCATTTCAAGCGATTATTAAAAAATCTGAAGAAATAGCTATAAAATTAGGTACTGAGCCAGCATTCCCTCAAGTGCGGCTTAGCCGAAAACGACGTTTTTTTGAATATGAAGGAAGTGATACACCTCTAAATGGAAAGTCTAAATATAAAGTAGATTTTTTTAATGGAATAATTGATGTTGCATTAGTAAGCTTAAATGAAAGATTCAAAATGCTTGATTCATACAACAAAATATTTGGTTTTTTTAACCCGTACCGAAAAAATGCGAAGTTTAAATGCAAATGAATAGTTGAATGATTGTAAAAATTTAGAAATATCACTGAGAAATCCTAGTACAGAAGAATCGGACGTGAACCATGAAGAGTTATACTCGGAAATAAATACATTTTTAAGAATGGAAGCTTCGGCGGAATCGAAAGATGCACTGGAAATTTTGAAGTATATTACGGCAAATTCTTTAATCGAAATTTTTCCAAATTTATTTATTGCCCTACGAATTTTACTAACTTCCCCTATTTCAGTGGCAAGCGCAGAGAGGTCATTTTCTAAATTAAAACTCATAAAAAACTATTTACGTTCCACTATGTGTCAAGACCGCTTATCTGCATTAGCTTTAAGTTCCATTGAAAATAAAATAAGTCGGTCCTTGGACTGTTCTGATGTAATTGATGAGTTTGCGTCTTTAAAAGTCCGAAAGGTTAAGTTTTAAGTTAATGTAATGGATCCTCCTAAAATCTGCGAAAAAAATAAATGGTACCGCATTTTGAGTAGTCTTATTAGTGCATCTTCATCCAAAATAAAAAAAATACTTTATGTAAATTTAAAACCTATGTGCGTTTATTGTTTCTTTACGTTCTAATAAATATCCAAAACACAATAGAACACAAGAATTAAAAACTCAACTAATATAATAGAAAACTTTCCTATGTCCTCGCATATGGTAAATCCGCCACTGGCATAGGATAGAACAAAAATGTATCCGAGAATGAAATTCTATTTTCTGTTATATTCTCTCTTTTTCTTGTATAAAACAAAGGATAAAACAATTTGTTTTTTTTATCGACATGCGCAGCAGGATAATTTTGTATTGGTTACTTTTGAATTTAAATTTGTACGTTTATAAAATTTGTTTTTTGATATAAATTAATAGTAAAATAAATTATATTTTTCATATAATTTTAATATAATTAATTTATGATTTCAAGTAATTGTTTTTAATTTATAATTAAATTTATTTAATAGCTAAGTAAAAGTATTACCACTTATAAAAAGTCCAAGCGGCACGTATATCCGCTAGAAATAGGTAGATTTCGAGATCAGATAGTTTTGTGTGCCAGTAGAACCTGATGTATCAGATTAGTTTAAAGAAAACAAACTAATTTCAAACAGATATCGAACAAATTTTAAAAGAAAAATTAGCTACCTATAAGCAAAATTATATCTATCCAATTTTGCAACAAACAAATATCAAATCTACCACAGAACATGTGTGTGACAATTTATGACACAAACCTACTCTATATATGTCATATGTCGTGCAATTACTGCAAAATATCATAATAGTTTATTTCTAAGAAAAAAAAATTAATTTCTTCTATTCAAATCTTTAATTTTTTTGACTGTTATAAGGTTGACATTGACTGTTACAAGGTTTTTGGAAATTGTGGTTGAGGATTGTTGCAAACTTATTTGTTGAAGCCAACAAGTCAAAAACCTCTAAATCCAGAGGTTTATATTTATAAGAAATGGAAAACCACTTTTTTTTCTAGTATAAAGCCTCTAGTTCCTTAACCATGTGTCAGATTTTTCTGATTTACGAACTTGTCCAAGATATTAATAAAACACACATTTTAAAGAAAGGTTTTTTGATCTGGCTCCACAAATAGCAACCGTGAGAGCGCCGGTTGATTCAAACGTATTTTGTGTTTTACAAGCTTTTTTGTTTGAGCCGCTCACTCAGAAACCTCTAACCGCAGAGGTCTTTTTTTTTGAAAGAAACTGGTTAAAAAGGTTTCAAAGTTTCTAAATTTATGAAGTTTTTAAAAATATTAGAATCCAAACGGCCGTCATAGCGGATCTGAAAAACAGAGTTTTTTTCTAGTATAAAGCCTCTAGTTTCTTAACCATGTGTCGGATTGGGCTGATTTACGAAGTTGTCTAAGACATTAATAAAACGCACATTTTTAGAAAAGGATTTTTGATCTGGCTTTACAAATGCGACCGTGAGAGTGCCAGTTGTTTCAAAAAAAAATTTTTTTGCAAACTTTTTTGTTGGAGCCGCTCACTCAGGAAACTCTAACTGCAGAGGTCTATTTTTAAAACAAATTGATAAAAAATATCGCAAAGATTCTAAATTTGTTAATTTTTTTGAAATATTAGTATCCAAACGGCCGTTATAACGGTTTTAAAAATCAATTTTTTTCAGAAAAAAGCCTCTAGTTTCTTAACCACGTGTCGGATTTTGCTGATTCACGAACTTGTCCAAGATATTATTAGAACACACAAGTACAGAAATTTTTTTTGATCTACCTCAACAAATGCGACCGTGAGAGTGCCGGTCGTTTTCGTTATATCTCATATCGTTTATATATATAAATATATATATATATATATATATATATATATATATATATATATATATATATATATATATATATATATATATATATATATATATATATATATATTTATAAATATATATATATATATATATATATATATATATATATATATATATATATATATATATATATATATATATATATATATATATATATATATATATATATATATATATATATAATATATATATATATATATATATATATATATATATATATATATATATATATATATATATATATATATATATATATATATATATATATATATATATATATATATATATATATATATATATATATATATATATATATATATATATATATATATATATATATATATATATATATATATACAAATTTTTTGTTTTTTGTTTTTTCGTCTCCGCTTATCATATATAGTCGTTTGGCACAAAAATTTTTCCGAAATTCCTAGATGAAGCTCATTGCAATAGGTAGATTTTTATATGAAATCTACCTAAAATACTGCTATAAAAATGCAATAAAACAATAATTCAAAAAATTGTATCCGTGTTCATACAATCTACGAAAAATAAAATCCTCCTATGAAGATATAAATTTATTTTTAGTTTTTTTATATCCATCCTTGTTCATACAATCGGCTGAAGTAAAATTTGTTAATATTTATTACAGCCTGTCTATTAAAAATATGCAAACTCTTTTAAGAATGTCTCTGATGACTATGAAACAGATGAACATACATACAAACAAACCCACAACCATACATGCCGGTCAAAATCATAACCCTCGTTTTTGCTTCGCCGTAGTAGGGTTAAAAGGTGACAAAAATAACTTGGTGTACATATTCTACAAAATAAGTTCAACCAAATCAATTTTGTAGCCAAAAAATATGCCACAAAGCATGTGTCATATGTTAAAAACGTTTGTCAATTGTATTACATTTTAGTTGATGCTACCACATTTATTTTGTCGAGCTAATATTGAGTTGTATTGGATTTATGGCATATAATATAACGATATATCTTCTATGTGCTGTTTACTACATCCCCTAATTCTGTTGGAGTTACCCTTTAATTTCGGGATCGCGATATCCTAAGTTATATAAACAGTAAACGTTCACGTTTTAGTGGTTTGACTACACAACGGATACAAAACCTCTGACTGAATCATGTTCGAAAATATTAAAACAATCAACTGTTATTTAATAAGTAAGAAGTATTAAATTTTATTCAAAACAATTTACAAATTCCATTTCGTATGCAAAATAATTTTTTTCCACTTGAATTCTGAGTCTTTATTCTGTGTTTGATGTGATTTTAACTTCAGCTCCAGAGTTTAGAAAATCCTTCAATTTTGTGAAATTTCTAAACCTTTAGCGTAAGCAGTTTTTGCAGTAGTTTGAACATTTTGTACAGTATTTTGAACTGATTCTTTAACCATATCTTCAGTTGCTTCTATATTTTTAGATAATTCCTTTACTTGTTTTTCAAGTGCAGCACGTAGTTTTGATCCCCAACTACCAAATGTTGTTTCCCCCTCAGCTGATTCAGTGATGACAACCTAATTTTAGTAGAGAAAGTTTTAGTTTTAACAATTCGAATTTATTAATTCAGCAAATTAATTAAACTTACATTTAAAGCAACAAATGCGACGAGAAATGCAACAATTTTTGAATTCATATTGAAATATTTAGTTTTGTCTTACGGTAAGTAACTGTAACTAATGTTAATAACCAAAAACTCTTCTCTTTATATACTATTTTGGGTGATATTGAGAACCAGTTGTACAAACAAACTATGTTGTGCAACTGTTTGGCAAATACTTGAAGAAAACAAAATCTATTTGGTACCTTGGGGATATTGGGTACCAATTGTACAAACAAACTACGTTGCGTAATTATTTTCAAATATATCAGAAAAACAAAAAATATCAAACTGTTGAGTAAATAGTTTATTAATTAGTTTTAAATGTAAAGTTAAAATTAAGGAAATTGGAAATAATTAAAAATTTGTAACGTTAATGACCCAAAGCCTTCGTACTGGTTTGCACATGTCTACATGTTTACATTAGTTTAATTATACATCATAATTCGTCATAACGGCTCAGCGACAGACCAATATTGGGTGCCTTTCGTGAAGCTATAAATAAACAATGTTAACTATTAAAATATGAACTCTAGGCGATAACTACGGCAAGATCTGGGTGACTACTCACCACCCGATAACATATATATTAATATATATATTAATCGACCGTTTAATAAAATAATAAAATCAATTATAATTTATTATTTTCAGTTTCATTTTACCATATTAAAGGTGCATTATAAATTATATACAGTAAATAGCGATTCTCCTAAGCCAGCACCAAGCCTAAAACCGCCCATCTATCTGCTATCTGGTTATCCGCATGTGTAGAATAAATTATACTAAATGAATGATTAAAGTGGAATGTAAGCAAGTGGTACTGTTTTTTGTGATATCTGTAACGGGTTTTATAATTATATTATCTTCTAAGTAAATTGTTTTAATTTTACGATTATTCTTAAAAAATTATTTCTGAGGTGGAGAATTCTAGACTTTCAATAAACTATTACATCAACAGTAAAAAAGATGTTTGTTTAACTTTGATAAGTTTTTTTTTCTTCAAGTATTTGCCAAATAGTTGCGTAACATAGTTTGTTTGTACAACTGGTACCCAATATCACCCAAAATAGTATATAAAGAGAAGAGTTTTTGGTTAACATTAGTTACAGTTACTTACCGTAAGACAAAACTAAATATTTCAATATGAATTCAAATTTTGTGGCATTTCTCGTCGCATTTGTTGCTTTAAATGTAAGTTTAATTAATTTGCTGAATTAATAAATTCGAATTGTTAAAACTAAAACTTTCTCTACCAAAATTAAGTTGTCATCACTGAATCAGTTGATGTGAAACAACAGTAGCTAGTTTGCAAGCAAAACTATTAGAACTTCGACGACAAGCTGCAAGCAAATTACATGAAGGACGTGCTGCAGCTTAAAAACAAATAGCGGAATTATGTAAAAAATTAGAAGCACAAACCAGTAGTCTTAAAGAAAGTCTTTCTGATTTTCGTACAAAACTAATCGGTGCACTCTCACCATTAGCTCAAAAAGCTCAAACTGCTGAACAAAATGCTAACGCTGAAGTTTTAGAAAATTTACACAAATTGAACGATACTTTACTAAAAGCTGAAGCTCAAGCTCAAATCACATCAAACACAGAATAAGGACTCAGAATTCATGTGGAAAAAAATTATTTTGCACACGAAATGGAATTTGTAAATTGTTTTGAATAAAATTTAATACTTCTTATTAAATAACAGTTGATTGTTTTAATATATTATAGAACATGATTCAGTCAGAGGAATTAAATTTACGGATATCCGTTATGTAATTCAACCACTAAACGTGAACGTTTACTGCTTATATAACTTAGAGTATCGCGATCCCGAAGTTACATGGGTAACGTCAACAGAATTAGGAGATGTAGTGAGGAGCACATAGAAGATATATCGTTATATTCAAGGATATGCCGTATATCTAATACAACTCAAGCGTCTCTTGTCAGATGTAATGCTTTGCTAAGCTAGTAATGTTCATGTAAATTCATCATCAGAACGTGACAATGAAAAAACATATTTGAAGTATTCTAAAAGCATCAACTAAAATGTAATTCAATTGACAAACGTTAACATATGACAAATGCTTTTTGGCATATTTTTTGTTGCAAAATTGATCTGGTTGAACTTATTTTGTAGAATATGTACACCAAATTATTTTTGTCACTTTTTAACCCTACTACGGCGAAGCAAAAACGAGGGTTATGATTTTGACCAGCTGTACTGAAAAAAACATGTCCTATTTCCAAACGAAATGCAGTTGTCTCAACATCACCGTGCGGTCAGATATGGCGAATCGAACTACGAAATTGCTTCAATAACTGTACAATTATAAGCCGATGTAGTTATATCTTCATCCGAGAATTTACTATAATAATACTTAAATTATCAATAAGAGATATTACTTAAATTATCAATAATTTGCACTAGTAAATTTTAGAAAAACGTATGTTATGTTTACAATTTTGGAGTAACTATAGCGCATAAGTTACAAACGCATCGATTTTTTTTCTGAGTGTAATTGATTTTGTTCAATACAACCGGATAACCGGAAAGCTTCGTCAAGCTCACACTCATAATTAATACAAAAGTAAAGAAGCAAATGTGAAGTTTAATCACTTGAGCTCACACTCATAATTAATACAAAAGTAAAGAAGCAAATGTGCCCCCACGTTTTTTGGCATTTCTCGACGTTTTAGGACTTACTGATTCTAAAAAAGCCAAAAAAAATGTTTGTTTGTCTGCCGACCGGCCGTCTTTACTTACGAAATCTAGAAAACCGCTGGACGGATTTCAAAAATTTTTTTCTAAAAATAGGTATACTCAATGGACAGGTCCGAAAGGCAGCTGTGTTTGATAACTGTACCGGAAGTGTGTCAAAACAAAACAATCATTAAGTGTGTCAAGTAATTAGTGTAATAGTTATTCTGTAATAAACTTTATACTTTATGACTTTTTTTATATGTTTAGTGAAGTAGAGTGTGACAACAGATGGTTTAGGACGGAGTGCGACAACAGATGGTTTAATTCACTGCGCTTGTTATGTTTGTACAACATTCGTTCGTGTATTAATTGATACTTTGACAATATTGAAAATACGCGTGGCAAGCGGTTGTTTGATTTTAAGTGATATTGAACAAATTGGTGGGGTTTCTCCCAAACTCTCGTGTTTTAAAAGCTCCATAACATCAGTACCTGACAACCAAATTTGATGAAACCTGGTACAGAAGTATTAAGTACCCAACAAACACTGTGTCGGCCCAATGCTAGCGTCATGGCATGTTGTCGCTTGGACGTCCAAGTGCATCCCCATATTGCTAGGCTTATGTGGTGGCAAAATGTACGCATTTCTATTTATTTTGTGACCATTATGACACTATGCGAAATACATAACGTGTTTCACTTCGTTTTTTATTATTAATGTGGTTATTATTAATCGTATGAAACATAAGGTACATATTATAAGCTTAATAAATTAACAATATCAAGAACAGAAAGAAAAACGAAAACAAATTTTAAAAATTAAAGGTCCAAATCTAAATTCTCCAACCATCGAAGAGCGCTTTCTTCATCCAAGCGGTTAATTTCATATATACCTCCCTCAAAAGATCTAATAGGACATTCATCTGATATGTGTATCATGCTTTGCTCTTCTGCACCACAGTCACAAGTTGGAGACGAAATGAAATTCCATAAAAACATGCAAGCGTTGCATCTACCCTGACCAGTGCGTAATCTGTTTAATTTTGACCAATGTTTGCGGGACAAGTTGGTGCCAGGTACTCTTTGTGTTGGGTCAGTGACTAAATGGTGATTATAAACGACTGGATTATTGTTCCACATCTTTTTCCATTCTTCGTTTACAGAGAAATTTTCAACAGAATGTGATTCATAAATTGGAAGTCTGGAAGGCAATCTTTTAACTGCAGCGATCGGCAGACTTGGAAATTTATTCTTAATATTAGACCACTCTCGATGTAGAAACTTGTTACGTCTAATTTCTGCGGAGCTATATGACTGAGAACGTATGGGGTTATATGAGGTTATATTTCTGTTTAATAAAGTATCGATCTTAGTTATGTGATGGCTATTTGTAAAAACTGGAGCACAATATTCAGCAACAGAATAAACAAGGGCCAATGATGATGTTCTCAAGGTTGAGAAATCCGCACCCCATGATGTCCCTGCTAATTTTTGAATAATATTAATTCTAGATTTGATTTTCGCAGCAACATTATTTAAATGCAAACGATAAGTTAAACTTCTATCCAATGTGACGCCAAGATATTTTGGAGTAGGATTATGATTAAGTAAAACTCCATCCAAATAAACTGATAGAGAAAAATTGGACATGGAAATTTTAGAATTTGTTATAGTTTTTGAAATATTTTTGGAATTATGAAAAAAGTTTGTATTTTTGATTTTGTAATAATTTTTGCAATATTTTTAGAATGAAAAAAGTTTTAATTTTTGATTAAATTAAATTTGATTAATTTTTGAAAAAATTAAATTTTTGAATTTGTGACATTTATATATATATTTTTAGAATTTTGAAAAAAGTTTCAATTATTGATTTTGTAATAATTTTTGGAATATTTTTAGAATTTTGAAACAAGTTTGACTTTATTTAATATTTACAATATTTTTGGAATTTTGAAAGAAATATGGATTTGTGATTTTATAATATTTTCTCGAAACGCTAAATGAAGAGGTTTTCGGGTAGTTTGCTGATTGTATAATCTATTCACTAAATTATGTTAATTTCAGTGGCGTAGCGACATACGGGTTTGTTCGGGTTTAAACCCCCCCCATTGAAATTTTAAAGTTTCTGTAATCTAGAAGAATTGCTCTAATATTCTAATATTAAGATTTTTTCCCTGGTATCTTACGAATGAATTGAACAGTTGCTTTCTTTTCATTCCACAGAACCCCACCCTTTCGATGTTGTCATAGTGATAGCACTAGCACACATACTCAAAAAGTTGACTGCCAGCTGCATGCCACGATGCGTACTATAAATGGTTTTATCAGATCCACCCCTTTTCCTTGGCCCCTGTGTTAAGCAATATCGCTCCACATGCACTCAGACGCTTGCATGCTCTCATGCCTTTCTATTACTAACCCGACTTTTACCCAACCTGGTTCGGATCTGCCACGTCATACCTGGGCTACACTCAACCGAATAAGAACGAATCATGGACGTTGTGCTGATTCTTTCTAAAGTGGGGCGTTTCAGAGTCCCTGAGTGTAACTGCGGGCTCCACAACAAACCATAAAACACATTGCAACTGTGTGTCCAATTCGACGGTACAATGGCGATCTCAGACATCTATTTGGCAACTTCTGACGTAGTAGCATGGATAGACTCGCTCGATGTAAACATCTAATGTTCAAATGTACTGCCCAATGTTCAAATATTTTACTTTTTACTTTTTTACTCATAGACGCGCAATCAAATCGATTGTAAGTTCATTTAATGTGTATCCATGTTTTGTTTTAGGTGGATTTCATAGAAGAGTCTACCTACTTTAAGTTTAATTTTTAATGTGTCACAAAAAAAACCATACGCTAAATAAAAAAAAATAGTGATACAATAATTTGGAAAAAATAACAAATATTATGTCAAAGGTAGCTTGTTCCACATATTTTTATTTCAAAATTTATGCAAATTTATAATTTCTTTCTATAACAACTGTTAAAACGTGCTATTGGGGCCTATTCAGTAAAATCTTCTATCGAAAATTTTTGCTATTCTTCTATTTTTTGTATGAAATTTTATTTTCCCGTTATAAAATTTCATACAAAAAATAAAAAAATAACAGAAACTTTCGATAGAAGATTTTACTGAATAGACCCCATTATCAACTAAAATTAGAGGGAAAAATAGCACTTTACCATCAAGGGTAGATAAAGTAGTACTTTAACAGAAAGGGTAGATAAAGTATTTTGCTGTTGATATTCTTCAAGTTTTTCCATTTTTGAAAGCACAGGTATTCTCTTTGATGTACCATCCGCGAGTTTTCAGGCAATTCAAAATTTCAGGCCATCTACGAATTGTCTCTGAAGCCTCCTCTTCCATATTAGAAGGCAGTTTTCTTCTGTAATATCGCACATATTGACAAACCCAAACTATCTAGTTTTCAAATTCAATTTTTGCAAAAAACAAAAAAAAATGATTTGTTTGTTTGTTTATAAAACTAAAAAAGTTATCAAAGCCTACCTATACACATTTTTTCGTGAAACTGTTTTTTTCCTGATACTTTTAAATTAAATTTATCATTGATTTTTCGGCATTTTTTGGTCTTCTTCAACAATTGCTATATAAAAAAATGTTGTATGCCACACGACGATAAATTTCATTATCTTCTCGATGCTGACGCCTCGACGCTAAAATAGCTCTCGAAGATAAAGTGCAATTTTATCATCTTGTACAATAAATAACTATTAATTTAGAATAAACATTTTTTTTTTAAATATTGTGCTTGCGGCGAATAAAAAATAGTATATGATGTACGGACGTAAGCTATTTTGGACTTAATGTGAATGCAAACTCCACATACGTCCAAAATCTTTAGCTTTACGTCCTAGCATCATAATGTACTATTCTGGCGTCTTTTATTTTTGCCCACTGGTCTACTATTTTGTCTACTATTCTTTCTTTATGAGTACATCTGTAGCCCTATTCCTGTACATCGTGAAATAGGAATTGAGAAATAAATTACAGCAATTTTTTCATAACTAGTATTCCGTGCCGCGGGAAATAGCAATTTCGTATTAGAAAATTTTCTTTATTTCATTCATTGCACTTTTTTCTCAATCCCCAATTCCCAGGGAAATGCAGGAATAGACGTACTGGTATTCTTTTTATTTTAAATTACTTATTTGAACGAATCAGTACCTCGATTCTGGTTCCATGAGAAAAAATGAAGTGGAATGGAATTATTATTTATCTCGAATTTTGATTTCTCACTAAATAATTCAATTCCACTAATTGGTATTCTCGTTCTCTTTTCGAGATAGCCTTTTTAGTACAAGTTCTAAACTAGCATAAATTTTTTAAGATGGAATTCTTTTGTCAGTTTATTGACTTGTTTTAATTTGTGTTTCTTTCGATAGCTAGTTTACAAGTTCGCTATAGATTTTAGCTGTAAAATTGTTCTTCAGAATTTAATAAATAGTGTGTTTGAATAGTGTATTTTGCCACATCGTCCCATTTCCCTATTTCCGTCTGCCTTATCAAATCTGCGAGAAGCATACAAAACAATATGTTTTGTATATAAATTAAATAAATAATTTAATTTTTCTAAAATAGTTATTGATAAATAATAAAATAAAATATCGTTAACTCCCACGCGACAAATCCATATTCTCCTCTAAATAATTAACTAAAATTTCTTTTGGCATGATTACTTGAACTTAGGCGCAAGCGGATTTTTTAAACATTTTTTTAGGGTAATTTAAGTAAATGTAGTAAAAGGGACAGTTTTGATCTGTTTATCTTATATACACATAGGAAATCGGGATAGTAAATTTTGTAGAAGGAACATATTTGAATAACATCGTATCAAAAAAGTGTAATTTGGTGATTCTATATCAAATAGAAAAAAATCTTGGCGCCTAAGGAGATATCTTTTTGATTTATCGTAGCTTTTTTCGACATTTTTTTCTCCATTTTTGTGGGTCTATACAAAATTTCAAAGCAAATAATCGCATTTCGTCTATAAATTCGTTGACGAGATAATTTGACAGTTCATCCCACAAATGCGGAATTCATTTTCTCATTCCACTGAATCTGAATGCAAAAATCCCATTTAGAAATCTCATTCCAAAAAATAATTCCAGAAAACCAAAATCTAGCTACTAGCTACTTTTTTTCGTTACTTCAAACATTTATTGCTAAGGTTAATTTCAATTTGAAGAGAAAAGTTGTGTTCTTGCGTCTTTAAATTTTACAAATAGATTTAGATTTTACATAGTTTACAAGGTAAGAAATATTTTTCATTAAAATTAATTATTTAATGTAAAATAATTTAATATAGTTAAAAATAATCATTAATCTACTTTTTAAAAAATCATTAATTAAAAAAATTAAAATTAAGGAAACATTAAAATGAAGTATATATTATTGTAATGAATTATTAATATATATAACTAATTAATTGGTTTATTGGGTTAAACTATTAAGTCTTATAAAATAATTCTTGACCCCCCCCCCCCCCCAATGGAAAATTCTGGCTACGCCACTGGTTAATTTGTGATCTGTTATAATTTTCCGGCAACGTATTGATGTTTCGTGTTAGTTTTGTAATAAATTTCTAAACAGAGATAAAACACTATACATGTATTTTAACAAAGTGTTTTATGTTTGATATACATCGCTGCCCAAAACTAAAAACATTGTCCTCATAAAAGTGTTTTGCCGAAAACTATATCAAAATCCTTAACCCAGACCAAAGTCTTGATATCTCAAAGCCTTCAGATTTCAGCCCCTCCATATTTTACTTTAATATGATCAATACGGTAAACATCAGGAAATTCAATGCAGTGACTTTATTTCCGTAGGAAATTTACTCTTTCGAAACTTTATTTTATTTCCAAAAAAAATTTTTTACTGATCGTTTTTTATTAACAAAAAGCTAAACAAGCACTTAAAGCTTTTAAACACTTACTGACAGAAATGAATTTAAATTTGCTTTACTTTTATTACACAGTGTAAAAGTATTTTCGTTCCCGATCATTTTGTATAAACAGACGAATAAATATGTATCTCAAATGCGCCAGCTTTTTTACGATACATGACATAACCGAACTTTCTGTTAAATGGCTTAGACTAGCTTTTTTACATAGACATGTTGATAAGCATTCTAAAAGCATGAACTATTCAAGAATTTTTTATCAATTTTAACCATATTGACGTCCGTCTAAAACTTGTTGATTTTGATACATCATCAAAAAAGCAAAATTCGTTACTTAAGCCGCAATTAGACTATTGCAGAACTCTGCAATATTTCTGCAATAGTCGTGAAATGGTAGCGTGTAAAATATTCATGGCAGAAAAGTTTGGCAATGAACTCATTGCAAAACATTGCAATGAGTCATTGCAATGTTTTAAAATGAGTTCATTGCTAAACTTTTCTGCAATGAATATTTTACACACTACCATTGCAGAAATATTGCAGAGTTCTGCAATAGTCTAATTGCGGCTTTAGGGTTTTAATCTTGTGTAATGCTGACCAGAAAAATCACAACGTAATTATTACAATTTTAAAATAATTCAATGAACCTCGGTTGACCGTTTATATTATTTAAATAACTGATCCTGCGGATTAACAAAATTTCCTACCATTAACCCGTACAACAACCCTATTAACTGTCATGTTATTATCTAACTGTTTTGTTTGAAGTCAAAAAAGAATTAATAACAGTAATAGAAATTTAAACTGAACGGACTGAATTACGGAAAAAGATTAAATTGAGATTATTAGAATCGTTATAATGAATTAATATGTGAACAAATTTCTTACAAATAAAGTAATGAGCTTATAAAATGCCTAAACGCAACGAGATGAGTATGTATTTACAAAAAGTACCGGTGAAATTAAAAATAATATCAAATACTCAGTGGCGTCATTTCACCAAAATCTTGGGGGGGGGGGCGAGAACTTAAATGACATAAAAAGATTTTTTTCGTAAAACATAACATGTAAATTTTTATACACACATATATTTAAAAGCATTTAAATGCATAGTCTTAGAAATGAAACTAAAATGCTTTTGAGCTACCTTGGTTAACATGCTAGATCTTTGACTTCTATTGTTGTTTCATCGAAGCGAATGCCGCAAAGTTCTGCAAAATCCCTTCATTTAATAAAAATAATTTTAAATTTAGTATCATCTCTGTATTGTTTAAGCATCAAGAAAGTAGTTTGGCATTACCGCCAGTCAGCGAGTTTTACTGTATCCAATAAGTTGGTTATGTTCGACATTTTTTTTGCCGCAGAACTCCTTCAACGTCTCCAGTAAAGACAGTAAAATATCCAAATTTTTTTAACCCTGCCATTTAAATCAGCAGCACTTCTTTTTGCATTATTTAGAATATGGGCTGCGAATCCAATACCCAATACATTCTGGTTCAAATTCGAGCTTAGCTTGCTTTTAAATTTTCACTTCTTGACGTGACACCACTAAAATTGGTATTCGAGTTATCAGCGCAAATTGCAACTAACTTTTTGTCAATGTTAAATACCAACAAGAAAACAAAATAACAACAAAACTTGTTCAAGCTACTGGAGCTGATGGCTTATAGCAACGCTTTTTTATGTTGATCTGTATCTATATGTCTTTTAATTCATAATGTCCACTAACCAACGCAAATTCACTCCGACTGGTAATACAATAAACCTTTGCGTCGTTATATTTTGATTTTTTTATAAAAGGATAGTCCAATTCAATGTCGTATGAGAATTTACGTAAACGTTTTCTATCCATCTTGATTTGCAGGAGAACTTTTTAAATATAATTTTAAAAATTAGTATAAATTTAACTTTTATAGTAGCTTAAAACTTTTGTTTTTTTAATTTTATTTTTACATTTATTTATTTTTTCCGTTTAGTTAATAATAACTGTATTGGAAAACTATATAGAGAAAATACATAATTAATTATTAATGAAATGTTCAGTATTATTTTTTTTTTTTTTTTTTTTTTTTTTTTTTTTTTTTTTTTTTTTTTAGAGGTTTTCTTTTAACTAGTTTAGAACTCTTAAATTAATTATTTCATATTTCAATATCAGAAGAGCATTACCCACAAATTACAATAATTTAACTCAAAATGATGCACTGGTCAAACAAATCGTTCTGCTATATCATACCAAGAACATGCAAAATAAACATGAAAACAGATTAAGAACTTAACATATGGTTTTAATTAATCGACAGTATCTTACAGACTGGATTGAAGTTGATATCTATTGGAGGAGTGCCAATCATTAAAAACATATTCTTTTATTGCATTCCTATACCTAATGAGGTTAGGAATATGTCGCACAGTGCGATTTTTTGTGCAATAAGTAATTTTTTCGACACATAAAATTTAAAAATGTAATGATGCAGTTTTGTAGAAAATTGATTCAGTATAAAGAATCCATAAATTGTATCCCAAAAAAACGTTTATTTGTTTTTGAAATAATGAAGTAAAGTCACATGTAAATTTTGGTCCAAAATATTGAAAACTGTTTACGCACTTCTATAGTGTTTGTACGTAAGATAACTTTATTGCTCTAATTTAAATAGTGATTATTTTCAAATATAGCCTTTTCTGCGTATTTAAAAAAAAATTATAAAGATCGCTCATATGGTTTAAAAGATATGATAGAATAAAATTGGTTCTATAATATGCCGTGATTACAAACTTCCTTGGAAGAAAAAAAAGGTTGCTCGGTCGTGCTAGGTGCTCCCGCTATAATAAAATAAAAGGTAAGACTCCATACTATCAATTAAAAAAAGAAAAAGTTTAAATAATTAATAATCTTTTATAAAATCATAAAATTTATAAAATCATAAAATCATGAAATTTTGGGTTCTATGGGCGGTTGGTAGTGGGCGTGACCAATTTTGATGAAACTTTATTTTATTCTTAATTGAGGTAATAAAAGGCTCTGTGCCAAACTTCAAAAACTTTGGGCCAAAAAGAAATTTTGGGTTCTATGGGCGGTGGGGTAGTGGGCGTGGCCAATTTTGATGAAACTTTATACTTTTCTTAATTGAGCTAACCAAAGACTCAGAGCAAAATTTCAACATTCTACGAGCACTCCTTATATTTTTTGCCAAACATTGTATGAACAAATCCCACTGTGTGTCGTACCGACGATGGTAACTTGTTGTATTTTATGAGCCCAGAAAAGAAGACATTACCACACCCCCTTATCGTATTGACTCGTGGGATGTAGAAATTGGATCGCCTCCTGGTAGAATAATTGTGTATGTCCTTTAGATAATTTAGATCTATATTACAGCGTATAGTTGTGTTTAATCTTGTGTATAAAAAGAAGCTGCTGATAGTTAGACATTGCTTCGACAGGAATAATAGATCTGTTATATAAGTTAAGAGTTAATCTAGGCAGGCGCCTAATAGATTTAATTACTTTATTTTGAAGAATTTGTAATTCATTAATCATATCTTTCGAAGAAGGTGCCTGCCAAATTATGTTCACATAATTTAAGTGGCTATTTATATGTGCATAAAATAATTGCCAAGCCGATTGCTCAGAGATGAGATTGCGGGATCTGAAAATTGCGAAGATCATCGGTGCTATCTTCTTTTTTATTTGAAGAACATGTTGCTTAAAGTTTGGAATCAATAACTAATCCCAAGTATACAGTATTATCAATTTGGGTGACTTTTATAGAATTGTGTACAAAGTATCTTGGAAAATCTTGTGGAAAAACTTTATTTTGGAACAAAATGTAATTAGTTTTGTCAGCGTTTAGGGATAACCCATTCGCAGCAAGCCATTCAGAAATGAGGTCAAAGTCAGATTTCATTTTGTCAATCAGCTCTTCAGCTGTTTTAGCGGAGTATACCAATGCAGCATCATCTGCAAACAATTGCAGGATTCCTTTGGTATTCAAATTGAATAAGTCATTGACATAGAAATTAAATAATTGCGGGCCAAGAAGAGAACCCTGCGGACCCGCTACAATGGTTTCCATTGAACTACAACACTCATTAATGATTGTATACTGTTTTCTGTTTCTAAAATAATCCTCAAAAAGAGATAACGATAGCCGAGATAGGTTTATAGACTTAAGTTTTTCAAGTAAGGTATTATGAATGATACAATCAAAGGCTTTTTTTATATCAATAAATAAAATGGCAACAAACAGGTTCTGATCCATAGCGATGTATACTTCATTGAGAGCATTTGCGACGGCAGACTCAGTCGTTACTCACTCACTACTCACTTGTTACACAAGTAAAGACTGCAAAACAATTGAAACAATTTATTTTAATTTTACTAAATAATTAATATCTTTTCTGTATTCTGTAAGTATAAGAGGTATACAGTATACCTCTCGTTCTATCTTTTGCAAATATATACCATTTATCAAGTTTTTATGCTCTCTACTTTGTTTGTTATTTATTGAGAAAAAAAAATTATAAATTAGAAAATAATAATTTTACTTTTGAGCTACCTAGTTAAAGTGTGTTTTAAACAGAGTTTGAAACGCTACTTATATCACTCTTTTACTTTGTTCTTCCAGAGTGCGTAGCTTAAAAAAAATATAACACTCCTGTATGTGAGTGAAAATAATAAAATATCATTCTTGCTACTAAATTGAAATAAATATTTTCTTTAAAATACTCAAAACTTTTATTTTTGCTTCAAATTTGATGCTTTCCAACGTAAAATGCTTTGAATGATTCGTTCAATTATTCATGTATTATTAGAAAAATGAATATAAAGGATGACGTAGAGGGACTATTCATAAATCGAATAAAAGAACAGGAAAATGTAATCGACTCCAAAAGAGTAAAATCATTTTTTTTACATTTTACTTTTTGAATATTATTTCAAAGGATTAAAATGAGTGCTCGAATAAAGTAAAACTCTGGTTTGAAAATTTAAATGTTTATGAATTTAGACGGAAATCTGCGACTTTTTAAGTAAAATATTTTGTATTTTATTTTTCATAATATACTTTCGATCTTTCGTATATACACCGGGGAGATGTTTCTATAAACAAAGAAACCTTTTCGTTGAGATAGATCTGTTAGACATCAATAGATATTCGCAAAACAAAATGTAAATTATTGAAGTGAAAAAAACTGAGTTTAGTATTTCTAAGAAAATTATAGTTAAAAAACTATTTAGTAAAAAAAATATTGCACTAGTTTGTTCTCTCAATATAGTTAAATCAACATATACATAACATTATACAAATTGCAAGAAAAAACCGTGAAGCCATTGCTTTGACTAAGATATTGCGCAAACTGTACGTAGGTAGATATAAGGCTTATATAATTATTTCGATAATGCGGGCAAATGTGGTGGAAATATTTGTTTCGTGGTACGCTTCGTGAGACAACGCAATCAAATGTGGGACATTTCCACGCAGCGTGGGACGTCTGGTCAGTTTGCTACCCATAAACGTGCGTAAATTTTTCATTTGATTCAAAATTGTACAATTATTGCGAGCTTCTTTTAAATCTATAAGAAAAACCTACCACAAAAAAATAATAGTTTCTCCCTCCCTGTGACTGTATAAAAAAATGAACAAAGATTGACGTTTAGGATACGTTTTGGATTTTATTATAACCAACCAAACATATAATTTTTGCTATTTTATGAATTAAAAATTATAGTCCATATAGCGAAAAGAATTTGTCAGCAAGTTTTCATAACATACTTTGAAAATATTTACATAAGTTAAATATTTGTTCGTGTCTTTAGAAAATATTGCTTGTCCATTATAAAACATTCACTATTATAAAATCACTGGAAATAACACCAAAAATTTAAATTACTCTCGTAATTATTTTCATTCATTTTATAAAAATTAGCACAACTATCAAGAAAACCGATATGTTATAGGATTTTACAATTAGAAATGTTTTTAATTTATTGTTTTTAAAAAATTCTTGTAAAGTTTGTACAATATGAAATAGATAAAAAAACAGGGCCAAACAGTCAGGGTTCTCCAAATAAGTGGGATATAATTAGGTTGTGTTCTCCTGCATGTACTTACTTTTAAGTTTATATAAATTACAATGACCAATAACAATTGAAATTTGAATGTTAAATACTGCACTATGAACTCTCGAGGTTTGTTTAGTTTGTTAGTTTGTTTAAAGTTTGTTTAAATAGTTTAAATAGTCAGTTAAAATAGTCAGTTTAGTTTAGTTTAAAATATAGTTTAAATAGTCAGTTTAAATAGTTTAAATAAAAAATAGTTTGTTTCCTCTGGCTTAGACACGAATATCTTATAAACAAAACAATATCGTACGATAGAATTTTGTCAAAATACGCACCCACGGCGTTTTTGGAAGAACGATCGTGTTCTGTTTATAAAACTTATTTCATCAGAAGATTAGATGCAATACGACCGCCTTTCGTATCGGCGGCGCTCTAGTCTATACAAAGAACGATAACGGTTTGAATATTGTGGTGAACCGTACTTTAGTCGGGCCAAAATAATATGTAACGTAATAATTATATTATCAGCAGTGGCGTCATTTCACCAAAATCTTGGGGGGGCGAGAATTTAAATGACATAAAAAGATTTTTTTCGTAAAACATAACATACACATTTTTATATTCACATATATTTAAAAGCATTTAAATGCATGGACTAAGAAATAAAAATAAAATGATTTTGAGCTACCTCGGTTACTCTGCTAGATCTGTGTCTTCTGTTGTTGTTTCATTGAAGCGAATGTCGCAAAGTTCTGCAAAATCCCTTCATTTGTTAAAACTAATTTTAAATTTAGTATCATCTCTGAATTGTTTAAGCATCAAGAAAGTAGTTTTAATTAAAGCGCTTGTTCTAGAAATTATTATATCTTTGCTTTGTAACTGTTCAGAGAGTGAATTTGTAAACGACAGCAGATCGTGCAGCATAAAAAAGGATGGTTTTTCTATACGATCCCAGGCATCCCGGGATTTAAAATTTATGAGTCACGTAGTCCCAGGATTCATAAAACACCACGGGATTGCAATCCCTACGTGCCTCCTCTTATGTCGAATCGTTTTTTTGTTTGTTTGTTTGTTTTCCTTTATTTGTCTCAGAGAGAAAGAGTTATGTCTACCCTAAACTGACCAAAGCCAAATCGTTAAAATGTGGGACAAAATGCAAAGATTCTTCCAAATACTAACTAATTAGAATTTCTATTGCGAGAAAGTGTGACGGTGAAAACGTGCTAACTAGATTGTGCATAAATTTACTATTTAATGCTTTCCTTTACTATTTGTTTACTATTTAATGCTACAAAAAATTCTTTTATTTTAATTGGACATTTTTCAACCGTTAGGAAACGTGCTTACAGTGGTTCGTACATTTTCAAAATTCTTTCTAGTGCTGGCATTACCGCCAGCCAGCGAGTTTCATTGTATCCAATAAGTTGGTTATGTTTGACATTACTTTTGCCGCAGAACTCCTTCAACTTAAACCAGTAAAGACAGTAAAATATCCAAATTTTTTTAACCCTGCCATTTAAATCAGCAGCACTTCTTATTGCATTATTTAGAATACGGGCTGCGAATCCAATACCCAATACATTCTGGTTCAAATTCGCGTTTAGCTTGCTTTTAAATTTTCACCCCTTGACGTGACACCACTAAAATTGGTGTTCGTGTTATCAGCGCAAATTGCAACTACCTTTTTGTCAATGTTAAATAACAACAAGAAAACAAAATAACAACAAAACTTGTTTAAGCTACTGGAGCTGGCGGCTTATAGCAACGCTTTTTTATGTTTATCTGCCTCTATATGTCTTTTAATATCATAATGTCCACTGTTAATTTGCAAATTCACTACGACTGGTAATACAATAATCTTTTGCGTCGTTATATTTTGATTTTTTTTATAAAAGGATAGTCCAATTCAATATCGTATGAGAATTTACGTAAACGTTTTCTATCCGTCTTGATTTGCAGGAGAACTTTTTAAATATAATTTTAAAAATTAGTATAAATTTACCTTTTATAGTAGCTTAAAACTTTTATTACACAAGTAAAGACTGCAAAACAATTGAAACAATTTATTTTAATTTTACTAAATAATTAATATCTTTTCTGTATTCTGTAAGTATAAGAGGTATATAGTATACCTCTCGTTCTATCTTTTGCAAATCTATACCATTTATCAAGTTTTTATGCTGTTTACTTTGTTTGTTCTTTATTGAGAAAAAAAATTATAAATTAGAAAATAATAATTTTACTTTTGAGCTACCTAGTTAAAGTGTGTTTAAACAGAGTTTGAAACGCTACTTATATTACTCCTTTACTTTGATCTTTCAGAGTGCATAGCTTAAAAAAAATATAACACTCCCACACAAAGGAGTGAAAATAGTAAAATACCATTCTTGCTACTAAATTGAAATAAATATTTTCTTTCAAATGCTCAAAACTTTTATTTTTGCTTCAAATTTGATGCTTTCCAACGTAAAATGCTTCGAATAGTTCGATCAATTATTCATGTATTGTTAGAAAAATGAATATAAAGGATGACTAATTTTGTTCTTTTGCAAATCGAATAAAAGAACAGGAAAATGTAATCTGCTCCAAAGGAGTAAAATTGAAAAATCAAAATTTTACTCTTACGAGTAAGAACGATATTCAAATTATAAACATTTTAATTTTTGAATATTATTTCAAAGGATTGAAATGCGTGCTCGAATAAAGTAAAATTGTAAGCTCTGGTTTGAAAATTTAAATGTTTATGAATTTATACGGAAAACTGCGTCTTTTTAAGTAAAATATTTTGTATTTTATTTTTCATAATATACTTTCGATCTCTCGTATATACACCGGCGAGATGTTTCTATAAACAAAGAAACCTTTTCGCTGAGGTAGATGTGTTAGACATCAATAGATATTTGCAAAATAAAATGTAAATTATTGAAGTGAAAAAAACTGAGTTTAGTCATATATTGTCAGTCAGTTATATATAGAAATATATGAAAATTATAGTTAAAACACTATTTAGTAAAAAAAATATTGCACTGGTTTGTTCTCTCAATATAGCTAAATCAACATATACATAACCTTATACAAACTGCAGGAAAAAACTGTGAAGCCATTGCTTTGACTAAGATATTGCGCAAACTGTTCGTAGGTAGATATAAGGTTTTTTGATTATTTCGATAATGCGGGCAAATGTGGTGGAAATATTTGTTTCGTGGGACGCTTCGTGGGAAAAATTTCTCCGTGGCACAACGCAACGAAATGTGGGACATTTCCACGCAGCGTGGGACGTCTGGGCTGTTTACTACCCATAAACGTGCGTAAACTTTTCATTTGATTCAAAATTGTAGAACTATTGCGAGCTTCTTTTAAATCTATAAGAAAACCTACCACAAAAAAAATAGTTTCTCCCTCCCTGTATAAAAATATGAACAAAGATTGACGTTTTGGATACAATTTAGATTTTATTATAACCAACCAAACATATAATTTTTGCTATTTTATGAATTAAAAATTATAGTCCATATAGCGAAAAGAATTTGTCAGCAAGTTTTCATAACATATTTTGAAAATATTTACATAACTTAATTTGTTCGTGTCGTTAGAAAATATTGCTTGTCCATTATAAAACATTCACTATTATAAAATCACTGGAAATAACACAAAAAATTTAAATTGCTCCCGTAATTATTTTCATTCATTTTATAAAAATTAGCACAACTATCAAGAAAACTTTAGATATGTTATAGGATTTTACATTTAGAATTGTTTTTAATTTATTGTTTTTAAAAAAGTTGTAAAGTTTGTACAATATGATATAGATAAAAAACAGGGCCAAACAGTCAGTTCTCAAAATAAGTGGGGCATGGAGGGATCAGTTTTTATTGTTTACAATTTTTTGTTTATTATTGATCTGGTGTGACAAACCCGCGTACTCCAGTCCCTGCTATTGACATACGAGTTAACGTGAGATATCACATACCACTGGCAATAGCAGTGAGATATCACTAGCCAAGGTGACATCTTAGGGGTGGTGGCGGATGAACTGTATTCAGTCAACGGTAGCACCCTCAATCTTAGCTGTAAAATAATCATTGATGATGAGACGCTATTGCTTTCTTGAAGAAACGAGCCTTTATATAATTATGTGTGGGCATTAATCATTAAGAAAGATGGTGCGTCAAAGGATCAAGGAATAGGCAACCGGCTGGATTATTGGCAACTACATTTTTGTTTTGTTTCAGCAAATTTTTGCCAAAATTTGCACTCAAAAAAATTTGCCCGGTTAGATTCACAAAATCGTTTTGTAAAAGTGCTAACAAAATTTTTTTGTGAATTTGCCAAAAAATGCTAAACTTGATACAAAATTTTGTATAGTCTATTTGACTTTTTTAAAACTGAAAAAAAAATTGTAAACCAACCAATTGTTTTTGTGATTTGGATTACAAATGTACAAAATCATAAATATTTCAAGATACAAATTTTTTTCATTCTTTTAACAAAAATATTGTTAAGGTTTATGTTGATTTTTTTAAATTTAAAATCATATCTCACTTATCCATAATAAAATAAAATTCAATTGTACAAAATTTTGTAAAATTTTGTCAACAGAAAAATGACATTCTACAATTTTTATTGTCAAACTTAATACGAATATTTTCGATTTTTTTTAAACTTTACAAAGATTTAAAAAAAACAAACACATTTTTTACAAAAAAAAACTTTGCTTTTACAAATGCTTTTATAAATTTTCATAAATTGAAATTATGTATATAACCAAAATTGGTATTAAACAATTTCAGTTTCAATTTGGTTGTCTGCAGAGTAAAAATTCGCAGATATTTTTTAAAATTGTGATTAATTAGCAATGTTTATTCATGATAAATAGTGATAGTAAAAATACATATATGATAAATTTAGAAGACATACTCTATGCACAGGTGAGAAATTTTACATATTTCGATATTAATAGGTCACTTACCGATAGCGTAGATATTGAAATTGACTCTTAGAGATAATGGATGAACTGAATTGGATCAGATCTATAACATATTTCAAAACCTACGTAATCGGTGACAGCCAGCATAAAGTATAAAGATATCACAACTTTTTTAATGTTTTTTTAGATGCTGAAATTGATTTTACAGTGCTACCTCAGTTAGAAAGCTTAGGCTGTGATAACGTATTAATATGTTTTAAATTTGTTTTTTTAAATATTGCAGATATTTCAAAATAAAAATATAACATAAAAAATATATAATAAAAATTATAATATAATAAAAAAAAAAATAAAATAAATGTTAGCAAAAAATTGTGTTTTATTTATTAACGAAGAACTAATATATATATGAATGACTGTTTTACAAAAAAAAAATATTAAATCCATAAATGTCTTTTGTTGACCAAATAAAAAAATTTGCTATTTTTCTAAAACTTCTGTGCAAATAAAAATTAATTTTGAGGATTTTACAAAACATTTAATAAAATCAAAAATGTTTCGGGCATTTTTACAATTTAATTATAAAGCTTACAATCTTTTGCTGGATGTTAGTAAAATAATTTGTAGTGTTTACAAATAATTTTTTGTATATCTACAATATTTATTGTAAAAATGTAAATTTAACAAAAATTTTTGTGTGTTGTATATTTATAAAAAAATTGTAAAACGTATGTAGAATTTTGTTAGTTTCACCTAGTTTTTTTTTTGAGTGTGCTATTTACTTTTTAATCTACTTTTATTTTCTTTATTCTATCATAAAATATTGGCCTATGTCATATTTTGTCAGTGATAGGATTTTTTATTTAGTTATCCATTCTTTAACAAAAAATATAAAAAAATAAAACAAAGGAAGATTTACGTCCATCAACACCTTCGAACGTATGTTGTTGTGGGACCTTGGTCTTAAAAGGTTTTTAAGTGTTATTGAGACACATATTGTAATTCCTACTACACAACACATTTTATTAAAAAGAAATAATTAGGTTGTGTTTTCCTGCATGTACTTACTTTTAAGTTTATATAAATTACCAATGGCCAATAACAATTGAAATTTTCAATAACAATTGAAATGTTAAATACTGCACTATGAACTCTTGAGGAGCCCTATACTAATGAAATATTTTGTTTCCTCTGGCTCAGACACGAATATCTTATAAACAAAACAAAATCGTTCTTCTAAAAGCGGTGATGCCGCGCACCTTATAGTACAAAAGAATTTTGTCAAAATACGCACCCACGGAGTTTTTGGAAGAACGATCGTGTTTTGTTTATAAAACTGATTTCATCAGAAGATTAGAAGCAATACGACCGCCTTTCATATCGGCGGCGCTCTAGTCCTTGATACAAAGAACGATAACGGTTTGAAAATTTGCTATGAACTGTACTTTAGTCGGGCCAAAATAACATGTAACGTAATAATTATATTATCAGATATATTTCAATTAATAGTATGCGATAAAATTGGTATATTAGTTAAGTAAATCTTCTAAAAATTAGACGAATTTACAAAATAACCGTGCATTGAAATTTTTATAGTGTATAATTCTACCACGATTAAATGGTTTTATTGAATCGATGTATTGAATTATTGATAGTATCAGATCCTTGGGGGGGGCCAATGTCCCCCCCAGCCCTACCCAATTGACGCCCCTGATTATCAGATATATTTCAATTAATAGTATGCGATAAAATTTATATATTAGCTAAGTAAATCTTCTAAAAATTAGACGAATTTACAAAATAACAGTGCATTGAAATTTTTATAGTGTATAATTTTTATATAGTGTAAACGATTGGATGGTTTTATTGAATCGATGTATTGATAGTATCAGATCCTTGGGGGGGGCCAATGCCCCCCCCCCAGCCCTACCCAATTGACGCCTCTGCAAATACTATAGCAAACAGCACCAAAACTAATTTTTAGTGTAACGGGAATCAGACCTGTGCATCGACCCATATACGAACCCATTATCCAGATTTGTCACTCTCAAAACATAAAAACATTAATATTTAAATTTTGCGACATTCCAAAAATATAAATACTTTACCGACATATTATATTTACAAATGGAATACGGTTTTCACATTTTTTTAAACTTTTCGAATTTAAGTGTGAGTTCTATCACAATTCACAAAGCCTATTCAATTAAATAATAGTACATTATGATGCTAGGAGGTAAAGATAAAGATTTTGGACGGATGTGGAGTTTGCAAATCGAGGCGCTAGCCGAGAATTGCACCCACATTAAGTCCAAAATAGCTTACGTCCGTGCATCATATACTATTTTTTATTCGCCGCGAGCAAAATATTTAAAAAAAAAAATTTTATTCTGATTTAAAATTATAAATTTGCATAAATTTTAAAATAAAAATATGTGGAATAAGTAACCTTTGACAAAATATTTGTTATTATTTCCAAATTATTGTATAACCATGACAACAAATGATAACAACTATTTTAATTGGATAATGAAATTTTGAATTTGAGGGTTGCTTTGATAAAAAATTCTATTTTTCATAGAATTTAAACAAATACAAATGCTTTTTACTTTTTTGGACGTAACTATGGCAACAAAATAAATAGTTGAAAAGTGACATTTTAAGACCGCAAATCACAGTAATAAAGGAACACTTTAATATATAGGTGAATAAAAACGTTTTATAAGCCATGCACAGAAAATATTCAACTTTGTTCTAAAATAAAGTAATCGAAAAATATATAATATGTTACACACATACCTAAAAAGTATTTTTCGTTCTTCCAAATAGCAGATTTTCATCACGAAAATATTTGTTACAATCGAGAAAGTAAATGTTATACAGCAAATTATTTATAAAAAAATTAAAATGTAAATTAAACACGCCATCTTCATCGTAATATTTATACTATAATAAATTTTTTTAAGTACCATGTTGAAAATGGAGATTTATTTATTTATTACTAGTAAAATACAAATTTGTTTTCATATATTTATGAATTAATACTGAATTATTGTTTAAAGATTTAATAGTTCAAAAATTTGTAAAATGATTTTGTGTTTATTAATAGTTTTCAATTAAATTAGTTTGATTATTATATTATTTTAAAGTTTCAGTTTTTTAAATTACAAATAAATTAAAATAAGCACAATATATAAAATATAAATGAATTTAATTAAAAATAGAAGTTAAAATTCAATAAATTATATAAAAATAAAATAAAAAAGGAAACTACAATATAATATCATAGATATACTAACACTAATATTGGTAAACTAACACAAATATTGGTAAAATAATAATTAAAAAAAAATTTACTAAAACAAAAAGGTTTGTTGAAATTTTAAATTAATAGAATTAATTTCTTTTCTTAAACTTGTTCAGAGACTTAATATCAATAGTAGATTCTCATATATGAGCTTAGAATGAAGGCAATTCTTTGATTTGCCTTTGAAGATTTGCCATCATCCTAAGCGAATACAAGATGCTATTTTATCCACGACCGTAAATATTATATTATAATTCATATAATTAATATTAATTAATATTATATTTCATATAATTAACACTGTTTGCCGTTGGCACTTGGCGTAAGATTTCAAATAACATAATGTCAATCTCTTGTTACTTTACGCAAATAACTTATTTAATAAGTTTAATAAAAAATTGAAGAAAACAAAGCTTTTTTAATTTTACTGTTATTCTATATATATTTCAGCTTGTTAGGCCATCTTCTGGAGTAATAAAGCAATCTTCTGGAGTTAGGCCATTATCTGGAGATTACTCCAGAAGATGGCCTAACAAGCTGAAATATATATAGAGTTTGAACAGTAAAATTAAAAAAAGCTTTGTTTTCTTTAATTTTTTATTAAACTTATTAAATAAGTTATTTGCGTAAAGCAACAAGAGATTGACATTATGTTATGTAAAATATTTCGTTTAATTTCCAGTTTTCATGCAAAAATTTGTATCGCCATATTGAAATAAATACATCAAAGATAGCGAAAAACAAAACAAGTTGGTTGTTTACGTTGTTAGGAGAATATTTAATAAACTATAGAACTGTTAAAGAATTTTAATCAAATTCACTAGTTGTGGAATGAATACAATTACAATAGAAGACATACGCATGGAAAGCATATATTCTTTAGTATTCGTGGATAAACAAATTTCTACAATTTGACGCACTAAAAAATGTATAATTAGTATTACTATAAAAAATGGAGAAGTGTGATTAGTTCTAAGGCTGCTATTTAGAACTCTTATACTAAAGGAAGAGAGAACTACACTACATGAATTTTTGGATTCAGAAACATTGAAAACAAAATTGAGATCGAATCTCTTCCGTCACGTTGTCAGAGTAACGAGTTACAAATATGCAACAAAGCCGGTATTTTAGTCATATATTTCCGCTATTCTTTTAAAGACCTCACGATAAAATAAACACTTAACGAACTTACGCTGAATTCTCTCTAATTTATGTTTATAAGTTGTTTGAAATGGAAACCAAAAAAGAGACGAAAAAATCCGAATGAGATCGAATAAGGGTAGCATAAAGAATTAACACTGGCCAAAGTGATGAAAAATCTTTACAAGTTCTATGAACAAAGCCAAGAGTTTTGAACATTTTGTATGTAGAGTCAATATGAATGAAAAAATTCATGTCTGTAGCAAGCGTGCGAGATTAAAAAGCAAAAACAAATGTACGAGTATGTATGTCAGCCGTCCGTCACAACCTACGATATCTAGAAAACCGCTGAAAGGATTTCAAAAATTATTTCTAAAAATAGGTATACTCAATGGGAAGAGCTGAAAGGACGATGTATTTGATAACTGTACCGGAAGTGTGTCAAAGAAATGTGTTTCAAAACAAGAAAATTTGTATATTTTTAAATAAAAACGGTAATTTTAAGTGATAATGAGTAGAACCCTTGAATTTAAAGAAATCTTGATTGGGATTGGTATGTGAGACCAAAAACTAGATCATTGCATTATAAGTTTGTCAAACAAATATTGTCAATTGTGTCAAAAGAATGATTTTCATTTATTGTTTTACGCAATTATTTAGAAAAAAATAAAATTAATTATTTGTGTGACATGAAATGTAATTGAACAACACATTGGACATGGAAATTTGTGATTTTGTTATAATTTTTGTAATTTTGAAAAAGTTTGTGTTTTTGATATTTGCACTATTTTTAGAATTTTGAAAAATGTTTCAATTGTTGATTTCAGTACAATTTTTGGAATATTTTTGCCATTTTAAAAAAAATTTTTGATTTTGTTATAATTTTTGGAAATTTTTTTATAAATTTTAAAAAGAGTTTGAATTTTTGAATTGGTGAATCATGAAATTTTGCAATAATTTCAGAATTTTGAAAAAAGATTCAATTTTTGATTTTATTATAATATTTGTAATGTTTTTGGAATTTTGAAAAATTTTTGTATATTTGTTTTTATTTATAATTTTTGCAATATTTTTAGAATTTTGAAGAGTTTGAATTTTTAAATTTGTGAATTTTTGCAATATTTTTAGAATTTTGAAAAAAGTTTCAATTTTTGATTTGGTAAGAATTTTCGGAATATTTTTAGAATTTAGAAAAAGATTAAATTTTTGAAATTTTAAAAAAAATTGTATTTTTGATTTTGTTAGAATTTTTGCAATATTTTAAGAATATTGGAAAAACTTTCAATTTTTGATTTTGTAATATTTTTTCGAAACGCTTTCGGTGAGTTTTTTGAGTAGTTTGCTGATTGTATCATATTTTCACTAGAGCATATTTTTTTTTTCAATAAAATGTGTTGTGTAGTAGGAATTACAATATGTGTCACAACAACACACAGAAACCTTTTAAGACCAAGGTCCCACAACAACATACGTTCAAAGGTGTTGATGGACGTAAATCTTATTAATAATATTAATTTATGTTGTGTTATAATTTTCCGGCAACGTTTTGATGTTTTGTGTTAGTTTTGTAATAAATTTCTAAAAATAGATAAAATACTTTTACAAAGAGTTTTATGTTTGATATACATCGCTACCAAAAATAATGTCCTCATAAAAGTTTTTTGCCGAAAACTATATCAAAATCCCTAACCGAAGTCTTGATATCTGAGAGCTTGAGATTTCAGCCCCTTCATATTTTCGGTATTGTTTTCATGGATTCTAAAAATTATATAGTCATGTGTATGATAAACAATATTTAGGGTATATTCAGGCATGCAACGCCAGACCAAGCTATTTTAGCGCCGTGTGCAGATTAGACAAATGGCGCCCTTAAATTTAAATAAATTGGTAGATATTATAATCAACAAAAATGTGGCATCTGTTGTTAATACAAAATGTTGTGTAAATAGGAGTTTGGCGCCACAGTAACACATAGACAACTTTTAAATCTAGGCTCCTCATCAGTCTTTATTCTGAAGTGTTAGTGGACGCTTTTTATAATTGGATCAGCATTTTCTTTTAATGTTCAATATTTAGACAATAAATTCTATCATATGATATATGCCAATATCTTATTTTTGGAATAGAAATAAAATCCATAAAAAAGTAAAAAAAATGTTCTTTTCAACTCATAATTTCTAAATTGATTTAATAAAGTGAAAAGAAAACCACATAAGTTTAAAAAACGTCGTTTCATAGTGTTCGTAATTGAGTTTTGAAATGTTTGTAAAAGTTTATGTATTTTATTTCATTTTCGGGTAAAAAAACGTCTGTCTCTGATGTACTATGATGCGTACGTTTTCATCCACCAGTTGAAATCAGTTTAAAATTATTTTATGAGATTTTTGTTTACAACCATTAACACACTGGCTTTCCAATTGATCGACAGTCAACTAATATGGTTGATAAATTAAAAGAAGACTATATGGGCTGAGCTGATCACCAATATCTATCACCCAGGCAGGAACTATCCAAATATTCGATTAAAGTAAAACTTCATTGTGAAAAGCTGTTTATGATCGAGTGTGAGTATTGAGCTAGTTGAAAATGTAAACGGGTGAGAGACAGGTTTGCTGCCTATGATCCTCTAACGAAAATGGACAACACAGAAAATATAGAACAGAAAATTGCTTCTTTAAAATTAAGCAATTAATTTTATAAAAATTGTACGTTTACTATACCGTCTAGTTATTTTTTAGTATTTAGGAGAAAATGTAAATGTGTAACAAACGTATTTTTTGATTTACATCAATTTACTCAAATCGTGTCGAGTTTGACATTTATCTATAAAGTAAAGGGAAATCATACATTCAAATCACTTTAGTAACTTAATAACCTAAACAGTCACTCAATTATCGGAAAACTAATTCAATTGTTCATACTGGTTACTTACCACATAGAGCCTTTAAATTTTTCAAATAAAATAAATTTACTCAGAAATTTCCCTATCGGAAAATTTAAAAATAAAAACTTTTGTTTTAGTATGCGTTACAATTTTAAAGTACGGGTAGAGGGTAAAATAAATTAACAAAATTTGATTTCAAAACTTTTTGTTTGTTACTAAAATTCATATAACTTTAGTGCACGCTTAATAGATATTACATAAAATTAAATTTAAATTTTATTGCTTACCTGTGCCGTTTTTCCATTATAAGTGTTTTGTGGAAAATAAACCGATTTACTCGAAACAGTTTAAAATCTGGATGGCTTAAAACGAAAAATAACCTTTAATTCGTTTGATTGCTTGTAATAAGATTACGATAAAATATCACTAGATTATTTATTTTCTTCTCTTTAATTTTTTAACGTCTCACATTAACTAAAACTATGTACGGATATTAACAAACACATGGAAATATTCGAAACAAAAACTTTTATCTAACTTTAACTTATAATATGTTCACTTCCTTAAAACCAACTGACGTTAGGAAAATTAAACCATTAGAAATTAATTTTTACTTGTGCAATTTTGTAGTTCTGATTTTATTTATATGCTCATGTTGTATGATGAAGTAGTAGTATTGACCGATTTATTGTAAACGAAGTTTTTTATAGTTACATATCTTAGTGAATGTAATGAGTAAAAGAATTACGATAGCAATGCATTTTCATGCGAATTTTAAATCGTGTGGATACAGTGATTTCAAAGTAATGCATTTTAATTGAAAAAAACAAAAAATGCTTATGTAACATAAAATATTTATACGAACATTTGAAATACGCGACACTTTTGTTTTAGAAATCAAATCAATTTCATATTGATAAGATATTCACACTCAGACTACAAAATTATTCGTTTTGTTAAGATAGTAACTTATTTTATCAAGCCTTTTTCGTAATGATGTACAAAAATTTAAGCTTCGCGATTACAAAACCAAACGTAACGAAACCCAAACAAATTTTGAAACGCGATTAGACATAGTAAAGGCTTGAAACCACATACAACAGAAACAGAATTCCATACAAATTATACAGAAACAGAATTTTTTCCTGTCAAATTTGTATGAAATTCTGCTTCTGTTGTATGTGAATGCCCGGCTTTCGGCGTACTCATTTTAATCAAAGAACACCGATATAGACTAGGGTCGATAATTTTTGAAAACAAAAAAAAATAATAGTAGGATGAAACCCATTAGAAAAGGAGGAGAATATTATAAAAATGAAAGGAAAAATAATTTACGGGCGATCTGAGGTCGGGAAGGGAAAGGGGTGAGTTTTTAAGGGTAAAAAACGGTTTATCTCGATTTCCGGCAAAACTAAAAGTCCTATGGAAAAAATTTAAATAGCAAAGTTGTAGGTAATAAAAAGATCTAAAACTTTTGTATTAACACTTATTTCACATAACCTCAAAATTTATGTGAAAAATTCAAAAAACCAAGTTTTTGGTTTTTTATTTTTATCTTTTACAAAAAATTTTTTTTTCACGAAATTTGGTGAAAACTTACTTTTTTGTGTTCCAAATACGCTATAATTTATTTGATTTGAAATATTTATTTTTTCATCTTATTTTGAATTAATATCGAAAAAGCACCCTAATTTTCAATCGAAAATTCACCCGTCAAAATATCAGCTTTTTTCAAAAAGTTGGTATGCTTTCTGTTCGTTGAAATCTCTACTTTTCGATGGTTAAAAACAAAATATATTACTATAGTAAATCTTCTCAGAAAATGCAAAAACTGAATTGAATTTTCGATAGAAAATTAGGGTGCTATTTCGATATTAATTCAAAATAAGGTGAAAAAATAAATATTTCAAATCAAATAAACTACAGCGTATTGGGATAAAAAAAGATACGTTTTAACCACTAAATTTCGTGAAAAAAAAAAAATTTTTTGTAAAAGATAAAAATAAAAAACCAAAAACTTGGTTTTTTGAATCGAAAATTCAATTCATTTTTTGCATTTTCTGAGAAGATTTACTATTGTAATCTTTTTTTTTCACCATCGGAAAGTAGAGATTTCAACTAACAGAAGGCATACCAACTTTTTGAAAAAAGCTGATATTTTGACGGGTGAATTTTTGATTGAAAATTAGGGTGCATTTTCGATATTAATTCAAAATAAGGTGAAAAAATAAATATTTCAAATCAAATAAATTACAGCGTATTTGGAACATAAAAAGGTAAGTTTTCACCAAATTTCGTGAAAAAAAAATTTTTTGTAAAAGATAAAAATAAAAAACCAAAAACTTGGTTTTTTGAATTTTTCACATAAATTTTGAGGTTATGTGAAAAAAGTGTTTATACAAAAGTTTTAGATCTTTTTATTACCTACAACTTTGCTATTCAAATTTTTTTCCATAGGACTTTTAGTTTTGCCGGAAATCGAGATAAACCGTTTTTTACCCTTAAAAACTCACCACTTCCCCTTCCCGACCTCAGATCGCCCGTAAATTATTTTTCCTTTCATTTTTATAATATTCTCCTCCTTTTCTAATGAGTTTGATCCTACTATTATTTTTTTTACTTTTTTATTATTTTTAAAGGCTTCTACCCTGGTCTAATAATGCGGAACCGCACTGATATGTTGTACCCGAAGAAGTTCTAAACTACTAAGACGAAATTTGAACATTCAAACACATGGTAGAACTAGACATTTTCTGTACTTCTAATTCCACGCTCACCTTACCTTTACACATGGTACAATGAAAGGAAAATGTCTGGTGACCTTTCGGAGACTATAAACAGCTAAACGCTGTCATCGTTCTGGATAGATATTCCATCCCCAACATACAAAATTCCTTGGAGGATGCAAATTTTTTTTAAAATAGATCTAGTAAGAGCCTCACTACCCAACAAGTATTTTAATTTAAATATTTAGCTGGTACAAGTATTCCTAATATGTATCAAAATATTTTCTTATTTTAAATTTTTTTGCTGTGGAATTTATTATCTATTATCATTTTTTATCGAAATATTACGAATTTCACTTATGTTCAAATATTCAAAATCGGATATCGAACTCGGTACCTTTAAGTTGCCAGATCAACGGGTTTCTCAATCATCTAATTTGTAATATGTAATAATTTTGATAAAACTTTAACATGAATTTTTATTTTTAAAATGTATTCTTCACCGGAGTGACCAGTGTGAGTATAACCAATAACGTTACATTACATGAAAAGATCGGCAGATATTTAAATTTTTAGTTTAATAGAAACAATTATAGTATAACATTATCATTTTTAAATATTTATAGTCTGAAAAATAAAAAATTAGTCTATAATTAATTAAGAACAGTGATAAATAAATTAATTATAAATAAATATAATTCATATTATCCAGGAAACAAAATTCTTATCGAATTTAACTTCAATACATTTATCATTTAATAGTAGTTTAAGCAATTAATGTTTAATGAGATAGTTTATTCTCAACCAAAAGTTTAAAATTTGAGCGAGGCATGAGCGATCATACCAATTGAATAATGATATTTTTTATTGGAAAATTTTCATTAGACAATAGTTTAAGTTCATTAGTCTATAGGCTAGAAAACAATACAATAATACCTACAAACTATTACTAGGTGACCAATGCAGAATGCAATTGATAAAAAAGAGCGAAGATATGTCCGAAGATATGTTACAATCCAAAATAACTACAAAATCACTACAGTTTAATGTGTTGCAGCAATATGCATCTACCTCCGGCATAGATTTAGTGGAAAATCAATGAAAATTTTTTAAACGGATTTGAAACCGATATGTCTGACTACAACGATCGCATCGTGAATTTTGTCTATAAAAAGTACTTTAACAAAACGGCAAAGAAAAAAACGTGAACGAACCAAATAAAAACTCGTCCAGGTTGAAAACATGATCAAACTTGTTCAATCTAGGTAAAAGTGTGTTATTAAATTTTTTTAAAATCAACTAATAACAAACTTTTATTTTCAGACTTTCAATATCACTGCAGTTCAAAAAAAAAATAAAAAAAAAAAAAACAAAATAATACAAAAAAATAAAGAAATTTAATTTAATTTGTTTAAGTATTGTTAAAAGACGATAATTTTCCCATTGAAAGTCTTTGGAACCGTTTTTCGGTGATTATTTCTCCGTGGTATGTCTAATTTTCAATATTTTTTTGTAAGCCACCTATGGCTAGATGTCGTCTTACAGGCAAAATTTCATTTTGATATCTTTTATAGTTTGGGAGGAGTATGCGGACAATGGAAATGCCGAATCGGGGGAAAATGGCAAAAATATACAAATATGGCAAAAATATACAAATAAGGTTGATATTATTAATTGGAAGAGAATAAATAATTTAATTAAATAGAAATTTGACTTTAATTAGGTGTAAATTTTATTTACTAAAAAAACGGAGTAATTATGGAATAAAATTAATATCCAGAATGACATTTTAAATATCGCGTGTCAATGGAATGTATGAAGTGAAATCCATGACATTTCAAAAAACAGGCAACCTTTTTTTCACCAGGAGGTAATCTATTTTATATTACACTGATCTCACACCGATAAAATATGTACAGAGCAATGCAGTGTGTAGGAAAATTTTTGTAATTTTTATTTGTTGGAACTAATATTGTGGAATTATTGGAACTATTTATTACTGTGGAACTATTTATTATTGTGGAACTGGAAAATATCGCCACAAAATAACTAGATTTTCGGGACCACTCGATTGTGGAAAATCGCATACTCTTAATAGTCTATTCAAGAAAGTTAATAAAAAGGCAAGGATAACACAAATTGAATTTTTCTTGACCAGGTGGATGCATAGCAGTCTTGTTAAAAGATCAAAAACTACTTTGCCACCCCTACTCTTTTAGCACAGTCGTTAGACAACACACAGTTCAACATAATTTCAGACCCACTGCTTGAATTTTTCTCTATGAAACTCACATCTACTGAAGCTACGTACTCCGCGTTTGATAGAGTACTAGTAATTTGATGACATTTTTCTGTCCAAACTAATCACTTTATCACAGTAATTACCTGCGCAAAGTTTACTAAAGACATACGATACATCAACGGATAAGACAGCGTGGTCAGCGATTACTTATAATATTTCGGTAAAAAAACTTTTTACATTTAAGTTGAAATATTTCCCAAAATTAGAACAGTAGAACGATGAACTTAAGATGTTGCTAAACTCTCAAGACCATTAAAAATCAAACTCAAATGCAACGTATTTCGTATTACTTTGCATTACTTCATTTAAAGGAGACATTGCAAAACTAGTGTGTTTTGAAATTTAAAATATTTTCGGCGAATTCTATGTCCATCTTTAGCCAACCAATATGATAACTCTGAATCAGTTACAGATTACAACGCCAACATGAAAAAATAATTTCTTACTTCTCAAAAGAAATTCAGTTAAGACAATCATTTATATCCCCTAAGATTTCAAAAACTGCAGAAATATTTGTTCAAGTAGACCAAGTAGAGTAGAAGGTTCTTATAGTTCACCTTAGGGAGGACTAAAAAAATTAAAAAGGCCATGATTTTCAATAAAGACATCATATGTCATAATTCATTTTTCTCTCAATGGAAGAAAACATTTCAGAAACCTCAAAAAAACTGTATCACAAGGCATATATGTAATATATTTGAATTTTTTGTTTCACTTTATGTTCTGATTTCACGATTATTTTACGGGCAGCAAAGTAGAAGACGCGTTTCATATAGCTAATAGCAACGAGCTTTTATTTTACGGGCGTAAAAACAATTTTCCACCACAGTCCTCACGATAACTATAGGGTGTTATAGTTATTTACATATCGAGGACGGAAAGGAGATTACGCTCGTGACTCATATTGAAGTAATCTCCCTTTCAGTCTGAGTGCATGCACAACTTTTTCGTACAAATGCACAACTGAAAGGTAAAATAAATCAGTTTTTGAATTTTATAAACTTGTTTTAAAAATACGAAAAAAAAACTTAACATGCCATGTTTTGCACTATAACCTTCATACAATAATTCACTTGTATGTTCTAATATCACGAAACTAATCATAGGAACGGGCTTTTATTTGACGAGCGTAAATTACAACTCTCCGCCATGATAACTAAGATGTAAAATGTGTTTTACAATTCAGTTGAACAGAATAGTTATTTATGTACCAAGGGTGTACAATTATATATTTCAATATTTCAGTCCTACTGAGAATTTGTAAGCTATAACAACTCGCTAGAGCTGAAATTTACTTTATACCTGTAGTACATACACCATTTTTTTATACTTCTTTTAAGAGCGCGTACAGTAAAAAATGAGGGCGTAAAGTAACTTTAAGAGGGAGTACGGTAACAATAAGAGGGCGTACAGTAATAACGATAGAACGTAAAGTAATAGAGGCCAAAAAATTATGTTTCGCGCAAATCTAAGTAAGCGTAAAATAGTTCATTATTCATAGGAAGTATAAAAAACAATATACAAATCGCCAATGTGAATGAGGTACACCGTACCGTACAAGAAGTTTATATACAGAGTTAAGGTACACCCAACCGTACAAGAAGTTTATATACAGAGTTAAATCGAAATCCGACAACAGAACTTTAAGTTTTAAATAAACAATTGTTCGGCAGCCCGTCTCTTTCTCTCCACCCCTCACAAGCTTTATTTAAAAATAAATAATAAAATTGGAAAATCAAACAATTGTAAAATAAAACATTTACTGGCCCGTAACTGTACTAATTTTATAATTATTATTGCATTCTATTTATGAATTATTAGCGTTTACGTATATAGCAAACATAAAAAAGTAATAATGTATGTAGTATTTTGATAGTTTGGAGGCTCGACTTAATCATGATACTCGTATGAATGTATGAATGAACTTATGGATTTTTTTTTGTTTACTCGCATTCATAATCACTATAGTTATTTGTGTATTTCACAGCTGATGTAAGATACACACATATAACGTGAAATGAAATTTTTTACAATAGTTTGTTTTTATAACTCCAATGAAAATATTTTAAAATATGTAACTTTGTATTGTATTAGTAGAATATTTTAAACAAACAGTAGGACAAATATTTGCAACGTGCGATTGCATGCATAGTTTTTTTTACGAACATAGATCAGATTTGCTCTTATTAGTTGTATGGAGAGAAGATCATCTATTTTTAGAAATTCAAATATTTGTTAGATTGTGCAAAGTTTTTCAATTTTCTAGCATAAACTTTGTTTTTGATATTGAAAGACAAAAATGACAATCTTAATCATTTTATATTAGACATTGATATTACATTTCAAGTTCAAATTACTTAATAACTTTGATTTTATTTAATCAAATAAAAATAAAACAAAATTGAATCTGCATTTAAAATGATTAAGTGTTATTTCGTTTTTACTATATATTAACTTCGAATAATACTTACTCATTGTATGAGTTAAATAAAATTCTATAATTGCATCAGATTAAACTTATAAAATAATGAAATTTGATTGGATGGAAAAACGCGTACGAAAGGCTTGACTCTATCTTATGACGTAGCTAGTTTATGTCGTTAGATTTATATAATTCAAGTAAAATGATACAGTTTATTAAGTTAACATAATTTTAAAGTGTTATACATTTCAACATTGAAATATATAGACTCCTCGCTCTACTTCAATTTGTAAAAGTTCTCAACAAATTAAAATTCATATCGAGACATTTACTGTCGTAGTTTTTTGTTTTGAAATTGTGTCTCTTAGAAAAACAAGTTCGCAACCCTATCTAGTTTAGTATAAATAAACGAATCCTTTCAATCATATTACAATATTATATCGATTATTCGTCAACTCAACATTAAAATTTGTGTTTTATTGCTGTTGCCGGCATTATTTGTGAGAAACTCGAAAACCTAATAGTAATAGTTTACAGTGATAATTGTTTTATTAAATATAGGTTGTACAAACTACAAATTGTACTGTATAAAATTCGATCAATAAACAAAAGCTCGCTTCCTCTGCAAAATCTGTCGCGTGCAATTTTATATTTTCGCAAACCAATTTGAAAACACCGGTTCCTCAATTTAAAAAAAAAAAAACAACTACTTCTCGTACCTACGGAGTGAGAAAATAATTCCTTTTTTGCAGTGTGCGAGTGGCCAAGTCACTCGATCTCTTGAATCTTATTATTCATATTCTTTAAATTAGTTACCCAAATTAATTATAAATTTTATTAACGTTCCACAATGACGAAGTAAATGAACCCTGAGGATGAAGTAAATTCTCCGCAAATGGATTGTGACATCAACTAATGCTGGTTTTTAATTACCACTGAAGACGATGTGTAATGTCTTTAAAAATTTGCGATTTATTGATGTTAGAGTATTTGTTTGATTTAATTATTTTACATTATTATTCAGTAAAATATAGAGTTTGTTAGAATTCATTTGCATTCATTATTGCAACAAAAGTGAATTGTTATTGAAAGAGTATTATAAATTGCTGAATCGATTAAGGGTTTAAGTTTATGTTTGAATAGCATAACATATCGATGTTCAATATATTCCATTCTGCATTATATTATATCCAAAAGTTTTACCATTTCCATCAATTTATAAAATTTTCGAAATGGAAATATTGTATTTGCAGACATAGTGGTTACTTATATAAATTTTTTTTAAACAAAATAAGAATTATTCTTGTATTTACTACACAAACACTGCGGAACAGGAAGTTTGAAAAGGTCTACGTTCTGAAACTAAAGGCAGGTACGGTTGTTTTTCTAGGAACGTCAACAAAACAAAAAACATGAAATACTGCCGACAAACAATAATAATTAAAGTTAATTATAATAATATTTTAAAGAGCTCCAAAGAGATAAATAAAAAAATTGATTATACAAAATATGTGAACGTGTCGAAATTATTTTTTTATCAAATTATACCAATATTTTGTTTTGTGTGAATTTTAACACTTGTTTGATTGTTTTCGTAACCTAATTTAGAATGTTTCAAAAGATTAAAATAACATCTAGATATTAGTGATGATGAAATTAAAGGCTTGTACTATAAATTACTATTTTAAATCTGGGGGAATTGGGAGTTTTCTACATCAGTACACAACATAACATAATATAACGAAACATCACACAACACAACACAACACAACACAACACAACACAACACAACACAACACAACACAACACAACACAACACAATACAATACAACACAACACAACACTACACACCACAGCACAACACAACACAACACAACACAACACAACACACCACACCACAACACAACACAACACAACACAACACAACACAGCACAACACAACACAACACAACACAACACAACACAACACAACACAACACAACACAACACAACACAACACAACACAACACAACACAACACAACACAACACAACACAACACAACACAACACAACACAACACAACACAACACAACACAACACAACACAACACAACACAACACAACACAACACAACACAACACAACACAACACAACACAACACAACACAACACAACACAACACAACACAACACAACACAACACAACACAACACAACACAACACAACACAACACAACACAACACAACACAACACAACACAACACAACACAACACAACACAACACAACACAACACAACACAACACAACACAACACAACACAACACAACACAACACAACACAACACAACACAACACAACACAACACAACACAACACAACACAACACAACACAACACAACACAACACAACACAACACAACACAACACAACACAACACAACACAACACAACACAACACAACACAACACAACACAACACAACACAACACAACACAACACAACACAACATAACACAACACAACACAACACAACACAACACAACACAACACAACACAACACAACACAACACAACACAACACAACACAACACAACACAACACAACACAACATTACATAACATAACATAACATAACGTAACATAACGTAACATAGCATAACATAACATAACATAACATAACATAACATAACATAACATAACATAACATAACATAACATAACATAACATAACATAACATAACATAACATAACATAACATAACATAACATAACATAACATAACATAACATAACATAACATAACATAACATAACATAACATAACATAACATAACATAACATAACATAACATAACATAACATAACATAACATAACATAACATAACATAACATAACATAACATAACATAACATAACATAACATAACATAACATAACATAACATAACATAACATAACATAACATAACATAACATAACATAACATAACATAACATAACATAACATAACATAACATAACATAACATAACATAACATAACATAACATAACATAACATAACATAACATAACATAACATAACATAACATAACATAACATAACATAACATAACATAACATAACATAACATAACATAACATAACATAACATTACATAACATAACGTGTTGTCTGACTAAATGAACTTACAAATAATTGTAAAAAATGATAACGCTTGGAAAATATCTGGGAGCAATATATTTTGAATCGTGTTTTGACGAATATTGCAAATCTCACAATAGTATATTGTATAGCTGGTGCGAAAGCGTTTTCCAAACAAGAGTGCAGTTAATAATTGTTCAATAGTTATACTCAATAGTTTTTGTAATAAATGCACAAAATTATATAATAAAATAAAAATTTACCTTGTCTGGTTTGTGGATTTGTTTTTAACACTTTTCATATTATATAAGAGCACCATTTTTACTTTTCGCCCACTTTTGTGGGGAGGGGTCTTGGATTTTCCTTAAATTTTATTATGTTGTAGGAGTTTACCAAAAAATAACTTTTTGCAAATTTTCAGCCCTCTAGGGTCACCTGAACTCGAGAAACCGGTATTAAAATTCCCAAAAAAGGTCATTTCTCACCCTATTTTCAAAGACCATTACTTCTAACATCTGTCAGCCAATTTAAGTTCAACAAGTAACATTTGTTTTAGTTTTAAGTTCTTATTCTTAATAAAAAAAATAGAGCCCTACGTAATAGGGTTCAGTTTTGGGGACCAAATAATTCTAATTTTAGAATGACCAAGTCATTCTAAAATTTGACAATTTTATAACGACTGTAAAAATTGTACCCAAAAATTTAGGACATTTTAACAAGTCTCAATTGATAGATTATGATCTTGTCTTTAAAACATCGCTTAGTAAACTAAAATCTATCCCTTAGATTCTGAGATACATCTGTTTGAAAATTGTCATTTTCGAGAAAATTGCGTTTTTTTGCATATTCAAACCAGTAGTACTTTTTTCTCGCAATCTCAAATGACACCAAATTTAAACTGTAAGTAGTGCTTAACAAGTATATTAAACTTCTAGTAAAATTTTTTTAAAAATAAAAATAGACACCAAGACCTTTAATTTAAGGTTCTTAAAAAGGCCTCATGGGGTCTAGAAAAAAAGATATAACAGTTTTAATATCTTTTAAAATTCAAATTCATCACATCCATGAACATGAACGTTCATTTTATCCGATTTTGAAGAGAAAATAATAATATTGACAATTCAACTCACTAAATAAAGTTTCGATAAGAACCAATAAAAACGCTTCATTTACTATTTTTTAACAAATCAAAACGAATTGTTTCGATTATTTTTCTCTGTTGGGAAGGAACAGCGTATATTTTCGAATATTTTCTGCCTACTTAATATATTAATTTAAAACAAAAATTCACATACAAAATTATGTGAAAATGCAATTTGCAAATAGTAAAAATGTCCGTTTTCATTCATAAATGATTGCATGTTTATGTTTATTTGTCAAAAATAAATTACAAATTTATAGCCTACTAAGATGAAATAATATTTAATTTTGTTTGACAACAAAGGATTATGTTGTATGAAATAATGTTACTATTTCTGTTCGTTAAATTGTCTGCTAAATACAACTCGTCTCAAAATTATTAGTCGATTATTTTTCAACATTACCACTCATGCCATTTGAGGTTAAAAACCTCAAATGACATTCGTAATAATGATTATGAAAAATAATCGACTATTTATTTGACGACTCGTGATATTATATATGATAATCCCATTATAGGTGAAAAACACGTGAAATCAGCAAGGTCTGGAAATGGGGTTTTAATTTTGTATATTTAGGTATTGGAATTCGTTGACATCAATAGAAAAAAAATTTTCTGCGTTTTTTAGTTTTTTTTTTTACCCTGTCTTAAGATACAGGGTGATGAAAAATCAAAAAATTGCCCGACCCAGGTGTATTGAAATGGCTCTACAGTCAAAACTACTGAACTGATTTTAATGTTATATAGCTCAAAATGTAGGTATTGAACAGAGCTGAGAAGAAGCAGAGAAATAATAATTCACTTTATGTGACCTTGAACATTTTCTTTTAGAAAAATAACGATAAAAAATTCAAATTCGATTTTCTAGAAATGCGTATTTTTAAATTTTTGATTTTTTAATATGTGAAAGGTACATATGTTACTAACATTTTGTAAAAAATTCAGGAGGGGAAAATTTTTTGTTTTTTTTTATTAATTGTATTGCAAGACGCCTTAAAATTTTTCATCATAAAAAAAGTGAAGTTAAAAAATGAACAGTTTTTTTTGGATTTACATATATGTTTTTATAATAAATTTTTAATTTTAACTCAAAATAAATATTTTACACATTTTTTATTATTTATTTAATTTTACATTACTAAATTCCGTAGAGTTAGAATAACGTCTAGCTAAGATTGATCCATCATTTGTAGAAATGTATGAGTGATATCCTCGTGTTCCAGGAATTCTTTTAAATTGGCGTATCTATCAGCTAGTTGATTTCGTTTTGCAATGTAACCTGCCTCCGTTACATAGAAAAAATGCATGTTATCATGAAAATTGCCTAAAGCTGCTGCCCAGTTATATAACTCCAGAGGTGTTGATATAACTTTGTCGTATTCTTTCTTAAGACTCGCCTAGCTGCTTTTCTTTTTACTGTTCCTCCAATTCCATCACATCAGAACTGCTCTAACCAGGTAACGAGGAGGTACAGTTCACCAAGGAGTAGTTAGTTGAAGACGTACAATTGATTTTTTTGATCGCAGTACTATAGCCACGCTATATTCTGATCTAAGCTATAATCTTATCTTGTAATTGAAGTACACATATATATTTTTGTGTTAAAAATAATATAATATTTGCTGTGATAAAATATACTATATCGAATATTAAGTAATCTCTCTGGACTAAAATTGCCCAAATTTATTTTTTGAGTCAACAAAACATATATTATTAACTAAAAGTCAATTTTTCTCCATAAAACAAAAACAATACTTCCACTACACCTAAGTGAACAAAATATAGAAAATAGGGAAAAGTATAATATGAGTCTAAACCAGGGATGGGGTACCTTTTTACCATTAAAGGCCAGTTATAGTTTTGTAAATCGTTAGCAGGCCGCATTATGCCGAGTATTGTTACCAAGTTTGGGTGGCTGCGTCTGTTACTATAATGGCTCTTTTAGACTCTGTTCAAAAGCGTGCTAAACGAGTTGTTAATTTTTTCTGATCTCGTTGTTTTTTATAAATATGTTCATCAGCAGTGTTCGGATGAAATCCAATCCATTATGCCTGCAAACAGTCAAACTGTTGAGATCACTCACTCACCACTTTCATATAGTGTCAGAATGCAGAGGGATTTCTTTGTTTGCAAAACGAAATCAACTAGCTGATAGATACGCCACTTTAAAAACAATTCCTGGAACACGAGGATATCACTCATACATTCCTACAAATGATGGATCAATATTAGCTAGACGTTATTCCAACTCTACGGAATTTAGTAATGTAAAATTAAATAAATGATACAAAATGTTTAAAATATTTATTTTGAGTTAAAATTAAAAATTTACTATAAAAACATATTGTAAATAAAAAAAAACTAAACATATGTACCTTTTACATATTAAAAATAAAAAATTTAGAAAATACGCATTTCTAGAAAATCGAATTTGAATTTTTTACCGTTATTTTTCTAAAAGAAAATGTTCAAGGTCATATAATGTGAATTATTATTTTGATTAGCTCTGTTCAATACCTACATTTTGAGCTATATAACATTAAAATCAGTTCAGTAGTTTTGACTGTAGAGCCATTTCAATACACCAGGGTCGAGCAATTTTTTGATGTTTCGTCACCCTGTATCTTAAGACAGGGTTGAAAAAAAAATAAAAACGCAGAAATTTTTTTTTATTGATGTCAACGAATTCCAATACCTAAATATACAAAATTAAAACCTCATTTCCAAAATTGCATGTTTTTTGCTGATTTTATGTGGTTTTCACCGATTCGCGGTCAGTTCACGAAACGGAGTTTAGGGAAAAAATATTTTCCTTTCCTCTCCCTAAACTCAGTTTCTGTGAATTGGTTTTCTGTGAATTGTTTTTCTGTGAATTGTTTTTCTGTGAATTGGTTTTTCGTGAATTGGGTTTTCTGTGAACTGACCGCGAATCTTTAGAATTGTGATAGCCAACTTGTTTAACTAAACCAACTTCGAAAGTTTTTTCAATAAATTTAGCAAACATGTCTTCCGTCAATATTTTCAACAAAACGAATATTTTTCAAACTTTAATTCTCTTTATTTGGACTGTTTATCACAGTTATGTTCACCACCCAAAACTTAGCCCAAAGATGATGTTGTTGTCAACAAAACAAGGTTGGCATGATATATATCAATGATATATATCCGATATATATCATTGATATATATCACGATATTTATTCCCTGATATGTATCATGATATTTATAAAAAAGAAAATATTAACTATTCCTACCTAAAATTTGAAAAACTGTTGCAGCACTGCCCGCAAAACGCGTGCCAAATCGTGGTAATCTGGTTCAGCTATGCCAAGAATAAGACCATAAAGCTGACATAGATCCTGACATAACTAAACTTATGACATAAATATTGTAATGCATGCTAAACATATGCTTTATTACCTAAAGACCATAGCAGTCGCTTTAGGCCGAACTCCAAAATATAAAACGACTATTGCCGTTGTTGTAGAAATTTGGCATAAACTGGAAGTCGATCTTAAACTAGAGTAACCTGTAGAAGTTAGGAAACTTTTTTATCGAAGCAGACATTTCTTTGAGAAACATGTCTTTAGATGCACCTTATCACCTAGCTAATGTATGCTTGACCATTGATTGTTTTAGGTAAACATTTCAAGAACCACCAAAGAGAAGAAGCATATACTTCCTTACTTAAATATAATTATTTCAGACTTCATTCCGTTTGTAATGGCGCTTTTAGCTGAAATTACACCATTTTCAAAATATTTACACCATTTTCAAAATATGCATTTCAATCTCAGTTTAGAAACTCCACCAATGGTGTGGTAGAATGGAATTACTACTTTAGCAGGATTTTCCAGAATTTCAAATACGGGCAAACACTGGTCCATTAATGGTTAACAGTATGCGACTTTTATTATTATGCCAGTACTAAAATAGCCAGTATTTAGTTAACTGTGAATGGCCAAGCACTGACCCATGAATGGTAAACAGTAATTGACTATTGCTATTGAGCCATAACTATAGATCCATGAATCACCCGATCTACGGTTTATAAAAAATAGCCTGTTTATTTTACTTTAAATTGCCAAGTAATGCACGCCAATAGTTAACATTACTTGGCTATTGTAATTGGGCCAGTACTGAACCATGAGCTGGCCGATCTGTGTCATTTGGCTAAAATTCACTAGAGTAATATCCATTTTCGAAATATATATTTTGCAAAATTTCAACTATAGTTGTCCAGATTGGTATAAGTTTTAAATTTTTTTCTTGGGACATTTTTATGTTATTACTAGCAGGACCCGGCGTGCTTTGCTACGCTTATAAATAAAGCTTGTGCACAGACATTTTGTTGACGTAGTAGCAATGATTTCAAAAAGTGGTAATGAGAATTTTTAATTTATCTTTTTAAAAATATGGATGAAAAATAATCAGCACTCTTACTGATCAGTTCGGATATATGAAAAATTAGCGATCAAATAAGTTTTCAAGTAAGCAAAAAAAAATTTAAGCAACTTGTTGAATTAGTAGAGGTGTGTCATCTCTATATATAACATAATACAGAACATAAATAGATTTACAAATGTTCGCAGTACCCATATGTTCAATGTGCTGAGTGCTCACTAAGAAAAGAGAACCTACAGGTTTCTAATGTTCAATTTCTCGATGCTTCTGCAGGTTATACATTATTTGTTGTGGCTCCATTGTTGGTTCAGATATAGAGGTTATCTAGTTTTATGCCTCTATTCTATCTACGCAACATAATTGTCCATACGAAAATCAATCCGTTCTACATCTAAAGCGCGCACTTTTAATGATTGAGCGTGATCTTTTTTTATGGTGATTGCAAACATCAATTTAATTGACAATTGTGATCTTTTGAATTGAAATGCTAATCACCCGTATTGTACTTATATTAAACCTAATCATCAGTATTGTATTTATATTAACGACGTAATTTCACATTGACCGACGGAGCAGATCGATTCGACGGTAGCATTAATAATTGATTGAGAACTAAGTTCGCTAATACTACGCACAGATCTTCAATCATTTTGCTATATAGGACAGGAAATATCATCAACCATGTGCGATTTATATTTTTTCCCATAACGTTCTTGTAGATGAAGAACAGTAAGCGGTCAGCATGATTTTAAACATAGTTCGAACTTAGTTTGGAGGTGAAGTGCTGCATGTGTCATTGATGAATGATACATACATCCCAGTGCTGCTTCATTGTAGCACGCTAAAACTGAAATGTTGCCTTTATTAAAGTACTTTCTAACTTACGTATTTGACTGATTTGACGTATATACCGTATTCCAAGTTTATGTGCGATCTGTATGTTCTTTGTAGCAAAGGATTAATATGGAACAACCATCCATGTTTATGGAACTATTTCCATGTTCCCGTTTCGCATATTTATATATTGTTACCTTACCGCCATCTGCTGCGGCTCTTCTTTTATATAAAGGATCATCGTTTCATGTATCTGAATTTCGTGTAACTGACTGAATCCTTGGTGATATCACTTTGCGTACTTTGGATTCAGTGGATTCAGTGTTCTGGAAAGCTCATGTTACATATTTTTCGTCACAACTTCCTACAAATCTTTATCGAAGCTGGCATCGGATATTTGCCGTGTGCATTTGAGATGATTTTGTGTGTGTGCGTTAGTTGTGAATAACCGTCATATTAAATTGGCTCTCGCAAATATACTGGTACTTCAGAGAAAAGCTTGGTTTGATTTAATCGAATGAATATTAAACATTCTGTTTCGAATGTTTTTGCATACATATCTACCATGTATTGGTGAAACAATTGAAGGCATTTCCAAATGTGGAAATCTTCCCCTCGAATCATTAATCCCTCTTTTATTGACAAAAATTATATCCCGGTTGAAATTTATTGCCGACTTTATTAATTGTCACTTCGTTTATTGTCCGAGCATTGAATCTTCTCATATGTTCTCAAGCAGGCGTTTTGTCAACCTGACCTATTGAAACTTATATATGTATCACATACATCATGTCAACTGCTGTTTTGAACAAATGCACAAAATCGTTTTTTGAAATCTGGTTTTCAAAAAAATTATCAAAATGCCATTCCGTGTAGAAGTATTTGGTAAAATATACAATAGAGCCAATTTCCATGCAATGAGCAAAAATGAAATAGAACATTTTTATGACCGTATGTATATAAATGTATGTACAAATGTGTTGAATGGTCTAGTGGTTAGCACTACTTCCATTTAGGTCAAAGTGTTGTTATACAAAGTCATTAACAAACATAAACACACTGGTTACACAATAACACTGGACACTGGAGTGGTTATACAATTAACCGGTAATCAGCAAATATGGTTGATAAATTGGACAAAACTATATATGGGTGATCAGATCACCCATACATAACTAATCGATTAAATTAAGTCTTTAAGTGAAACTCGACCATAAAAAGATTGAATTGAGATTAATGCAGGTGAGGGGCGCTTGTCGACAGCTTACATTCCTATATGAAACGCATATCGCTAAAAAAAACTATATAATAACCTTTCTGAATGCAACATTGTGTCCAAATTTCAAGAGAATCGATCCAGTACATTCCTAGATTGCCTATTTTGAACCAACGAACATTTGCATTTGTATTTATCATATATAGATATGTAGATAGAAGATAGATAGATAGATTAATAGATTGATCAGTTGTTGACTACTGAGAATTGAAGAGTATTCCAGTATCGCAATTATTCCAGTATCGCAGTATCCATATCGCAATTAAAAAATGGAGGTTGGTGGTAGAAGGGGGAAAATAAGGGATTATAAGTATTTTGTAAAGACAAATCATAAAAAAATAAAAATAAAAAAATTTTTTCTGAAAAATACAAAATATTTTGGGGGGGAGGGCCCCCCTTATCACTTATGTGTATAAAAAAATAGTTTACGACCGATTCTCAGACCTACCGTATATACACATAAAATTTCATGGAAATCGATCAGGCCGTTTCGAAGGAGTAATTGAAGAGTATTCCAGTACTAATATCGCAATTAAAAAATGGAGGTTGGTGATAGAAGAGGGAAAATTAGGGATTATATGTATTTTTTAATGTCAAATCATAAAAAAATAAAAATTTTGTCTGAAAAATACAAAAAATGTTTGGGGGGAGGGCCCCCCTTATCACTTAAGGCTATAAAACATAGCTTATAACCGATTCTCAGACCTACCGAATATACACATAAAATTTCATGGAAATCAGTCAGGCCGTTTCGGAGGAGTAATTGAAGAGTATTTCAGTACTAATATCGCAATTAAAAAAATGGTCGTTGGTGGTAGAAGGGAGAAAATGAAGGATTATATGTATTTTTTAATGTCAAATCATAAAAAAATAAAAATCCCCTTATCACTTAAGGGTATAAAAAATAGTTTACGACCGATTCTCAGACCTACCGTAAATACACATAAAATTTCATGGAAATCAGTCAAGCCGTTTCGGAGGAGTTTAATTACAAACACTGTGACACGAGAATTTTATATATATAGATAATTATTTTGTATTTAATTTATTTAAATTGAAACATAAGATATTTTTTAATGGCCCAGTCATGGTTGCCAGTACTCGGCCATTGCTGCAATACTTGTCAACATTATTTGTCCGTTACTGGGTCAGCTGTACAGTGTACAACCTTGTATGGCTCAATATTGTTTTTTTCTCTGGAAAATAAATGGCAGTCGAAATTATCAAAAAATAAAATTATGTTAGTGGCCGAGTCATAGTTACCAGCACTGTGAGTCGTGGTTGCCAGTACCGACTCATTGTTGAAATATTTGGTCGCCAGAAATTGACCATTACTGGACCAATTCTATTTCCTTGTATGGGCCATTGCTGACTTTTTTCTCTGACCCTTGAACGGAAGTCATTTATTGTTCGAAGGTATTATCCAGTAACATTATGTTAATGGTCCAGTTATGGTTGCCAGTACTCGACCATTGTTGCATTACTGGTCGCCGGTAATGGACCATTAATGGAGTAGTTCTACAAACTTGTATGGGTATTGATAATGCAACTTGACAAAATAAACAAGACAAAGTGAGCGAGCGTATTCTCGGACTTGTGCAATCGAATATATAGACGAAAGGCTTGATAAATTGCCTATAAAAACTGAATTGAAGTTGCCATATTTGAATTTAGTTTATAGGTGAAGAGGTAAGAAACGAAGGAGCGTGGAAAGGGCCACATATTGTATTATATTTAAGATAAACAACTGATTCAAAAATAAATATCAGAACCCGATATATATCGGATATATATCTGATATATATCGGATATTTTGATATTTATATAAATATCATGATATTTGCCAACCTTGCAACAAAATCATTACTGATAGAACAACTAAACGATCATTTTACGTTTCAAAGCTATTCAACTGCCTGCAAACCGATGAATTCAATTTAAAATTTATTGACCAAAACATATGATTGATTAAATGCTTAACATATGAATTTATTTTAAAATATATTTGGTTAGATATACATACTTGGTTTAACAAATTGTAATACGTGACATAAAATACGTACAAAAATGATTATATGGAATAATTTTAACATCAAATTAATATCTCTTAAGTTTATTATTGACCTAACAAGCTGCATTCTAAAGTCAAATGAATATCTAATTTATGACCTAGTTGTAAGAATCCAGATGAAATTTCATTCACACGATCCGGATGGCATACTACTGCCGTTTTTGCTTTATTTGTAAACAAAGGTGCAACATACTTCTTACCAACTCTTCTTAAATCATCTTCAGTTATATCAGAAATGTTTTCAACTAAAACCCGATTGTGGTTAATCGGTACTCTCTTAAAACTTGCCAACAAAGCTTGCACAACTAAATCACCAACACATTTTTCACGTTCAATTATTTCAAATATTAACGAGCTTCTAGCAGACTCTAATAATGTTTCATCAAAAATTGCGTTTTCTTGTAACTGCGCTTCGGTTATTGTTTTAGCTTCTTTATAGGCGGCAACCACATTAGTTGCTCTATATAAACGTAAATATAAAAGGCCTTCATTGGGATTAGGAATAATAGTATATCCGTATGCCAATCCTTGTCCACGAATTTGTTTCCAAAACGGACCTTCTAACTGCCCTAAATATTGTAAAAATAATAACAACGCAGGTAGATCTGGATCTTTAAAATCGGTTATAGCTGGAGATGCTTGGTACAGAAATGCACTTTCGACACAGCCCATACCGAGAACGGCGCCTGACGATTCATATATTCCTCCACTTTTCATAATTTCAAAATCTGGAATAACGATAAGTTTGTTAGGTTTTGCTGGATGATCTCCGAATCGTTTCCATGGTTTCTCTAGATCGCAATTCATGAGTGATAATTTCTCCCAATCTGCGGATATGTGGACTGCCATATTGTTCTGTTTTGTTATAATTTCTCGGGTTAAATTAATTTCATCAATCACATCTTTTGCTGTAATTGGATTATCAAGGCGTGTTAACAGATTATTCAAAAAGGTTTGTTGCCTCAACATTGAACTTTGTTGTACATTGCTTTCTTTAATATAGAACATTGCTTTCAATAAATCACTTGCAACTGAGTTCCCATGTCGTTTTGCTTGGGCGACATCGTTTACCATTTTTGTTGCACAAATTTTAACTCGTTCAATTGTAAACTCTGTCGTCTTTAGTAAATCAATTAACCAATTCACACCGATTTCATATTTTTTAGGTTCAACTTGCAACATAATTGACGCTGTGTTGGAAAACGGACCACAACTAAAACGGCTAATTGATTCAAGTCCTAATCTAGTTCCTGATGAAACCGTATCACATTCTAGGGCAGCAACTACTTTTTCATATGGAATTAACTCATCACCTTTTCGAACAGGTGATTGCATGAATAGATCGAGTAGTAGAAGGAGATATGGTCGATGTGTTGATGGCACTTCATTTGTGTTCAATGAAGCAATCAGCTAATAACAAATTATTGAATATAAATATTTTAAACGATTGAATTAGTAACTGTAACTTACATAAACAAAGTTCGTATGAATATCGTATGCTTCGGTGTAAATTGGTAGCTGATCTAATTTTAATCCTGGCGGATTTATACCCAAATTTGATTGATATGTTTGAATTGGATGGAAATGAATTCCATCTTTACTAGGTATTGGCACTTCGGTCAACATTTCGAATGGTGGGGGAAGCTGTTGGAAATATTTAAATGTATGGTCTATAGTCTGCAAATAATGAATAAAAAAATGTAATGTCTTACCTCGTTCGTTTCCATGGCTTCAGCCAATTCATCACCTTTTATGCGCAGTCCTTCGGGACCTAGATCAATACGTTGTCTATCTATTCGTTCTAGCTCAACATTCGCCATTGTTTGTTGTTCTTCAATGCTTGGAATTGCACGTATTACAACATAATTTTTCTGAAAAATAAAAATACAATTGTTTAGATGTGGCACATTCCTTACTAAACCTGACCAAGGACCGCGTAAGCTAGAACAAAGAAGAATACAGTTGTATACCAAAAGAGCTAGCGTTACCTATTTACCAATAGAGCTGGCGCCACCTATGTAGAAGCAGAGTTGGACTGAGTTACTAGCAAAACTAGTTTTAGTTATCTACAAACACAACTGGTTTACAACTCTTTACCAGCAGAGCTTGCTTCAGCTTCGAACACAGCAAATTTCAATTGTTACTAACAAAGTTGGTGTTAACTAGCGTGCTGCAGAAATTAATTAAGGTTAGCTGCCTTAATCAAACTAGCCGATAAAATGATAACAAAATTCTTTAGAATGTATGATGGTCCGAATGTTGGCCAAAGCTGGGTTTGGTTATGTATGTGTAAATCTTGATCTAGTTACTTACAGGCCAAACTGATTCCAGCACCTGGAATTGAGCGTTAGTCCAAGGTTGTTCTAACTACCTACCATGAAAGCAGAATCCGTTTAAGGCTGATTGCAGCTGTCCTACAAACAAAGCTGAGTGCGGCGTCTTAACAGTTAGGCTAACATCAGTTCAATTTTGTAGCTGTGAAGGAGTGAAGTGTTAAATATTTCTTTTCATTAAAACTTTTAACACCACCACAATTACAGAATTGAGCTACTGAAGTTCCTTCCGGCTGATTTTAGTCCAAGTCATTATCGGCAAAGCTGGATCCACCACCGCAAAGCTGGCGCCCGTGCTCTACCAGTAAAGGTATCTCCGGATACATAGCATTCCATCCGGCTGCAGGTTTCCACTAGCAAAAATCAAACTGCACAAGGCAAACTACCTCAAGGTTCATTTTATTAAAGCTGACTCCTGCTAGACCTTCTAGAAAAGCGGACTTCAACCGCCAAAACTGTCACTTACTACCAATTAGCAAAACTGACACCAGTTGACTACCAGCCAAATTCCTCCAACCGATTACTAGCAAAGCTAACTCAAACCGATTTCCTACAAAGCTCGCTTCAACCGATTACCGGCAAAGCTGCCTCCAACCGATTATAGCAAAGCTGGTTCCAACTGATTACCGGCAAAGCTGGCTCCAACCGATTACCAGCAAAGATTACCGGAAAAGCTGATTCCAGCTGCCTATCTGCAAAGTAATTGCAAATGTGTACCATTAAAGGTGGTTCCAGTTGCATAGCAGCAAAGCTGAGTACTACTGTCTTACAGGCAAATATCGATTCTGCTGCCTACCAATAAAGCCGACTGAAGTGTTTACCATCAAATTTGCTGCCAACAGACAGGCTTCTTGCAGACCTATTACCAAAAAAGTTGCCGATTCTCTCAAGAAGTCGATTTAAACTGATTGTCAGTAAAGATGGTTTTGACTGGATCTAGATAACAAAGACAGGACCTCTCTGTCAGCCAACTAATTCTGGTCACATATAAGCAAAGCTGGTTTCACTGTTTCCAAGAAAATCTAGCCATCTAAAGTGATTGCAGACATTTACTAGAGAAGCTTGATCAGAACATCAACTGATGTTTCCACACGGAGTGTGCTAGACTGATTTAATTAAATCATTTAATCTACAGGCCCAGAGTATTCGAATAAACACCACAGGAGCTATCTATCAGCGAAACAGGCTCAACTAAACTTTCTGACCAACACTGAATGAATTAATGTAAAACGAGCTTATAAAACTCTCAAACTAACTCAAACCTCCTGTTAGCAGATCCGAACTGGCAAAGATAACTAAAACAACCAATCAGAAAGGGTTTCGAACTGGCAAAGATAACTAAAACAACCAATCAGAAAGGGTTTTCTGTCAGTGATTTTGACTCGTACTAGCAAAGTCGGTGGTCCTGATTATCTACTTCAAAAACCAGCCGCAGATAATCAACCTAAACGTTATAAATTAATCAAAACTTACATCAATGAAATACTTATTAAGCAAATCAATCCAATATTGTTCTCCTTCGTTTTGAATATTCTCTAATTGTTTTATGTCATTCAATCTGGTTTCAAACTAAAAATAATACAAATAGAATAAAAATATAAAATAAATATTAGGAAAATAAAAATTACATCATCAGTTGTTTCGCCGTACAAGATATCCCCAATAGCAGCAAATGTGACAGCATCATGAGGATGATTTTCCAGACTACTCAATGATTTCATTATTTTTCGTTCGATTATATTTTTCATTCGTGTCATATCGATTTTCTCTCCACCATTACCAATATTCGTTAAAACTTCATTAAATTTATCGAATACTAAATCAACTTTTTCGATTGGAACATTAATAAATTCGAAATATAACAAACATTCCATATTTTCAATAATATCACAGGTTATTTGACTTGCAAATGGATCATCGATTTCGATGAATTCACGATAAAGTGGGCTAACTGATGTATCGGATAGATATCCCAATAAAACATATATCGCGGTAAGTAACAAATGTTCAGTATTTGCTGTTGGTCCTCTAAATCCAATATACACAAGACCACAATCTTCTTCATCGGATGGATAAAGAATTTTTTTATTAACTGATTCAATTATTGGAGGTACTGGTGATCGCCATGGTCGTTGAAACGATGAACGTGGACCATTTTCGATAATTGAATCCTCAACTTTTTCTAGAGCTTCAAAAACTCTTGCTTGATCAACCATTCCAGTAATAATTATATTTAAATTTTCGGGTCGATAAAATTCCGAATGATAATCTCGAACTTTTTTGTTTGTTGTTGATTCACGGAGGTTACTCATAATGCCACCTGTTACAGAACTATAACCTGATCCCGGATAAGCAGAACGCAACAGTTCCATATGGCCACGTGTTTCTCCTGTATTTTCTATACCTTGCATTTCACAATATACTACCCCGCCATCGTCACCATCACCGGAAATGTGATGAACTTCTGTAATGAACGCAGAATCCTATAATTATGGAAAAAATAATTAATATAATATTTGAAATAAATCAGTCTTAACCTACAGTTAAAGTTGGATAAAGTATATGATCTAAATAAATAGGGAGAAGAGCGAGGAATCCTTCACAACCAGCTGTTGTCATAGTGTAGCAGGTATGATCCGTATCGGTCCAAGCATTAGTTCCAGAAGCTAAACATCGATTGGCTAATAAATCCAACACACCCTTATAAGGATACGTTTTCGACCCCAAAAATATAAGATGCTCCAATGTATGGGGTAATCCATCATCGTCATGTGCTTCAGTAGCTTTGAAGATATAAGAAATATACATAAAAATATTCAACAGATATGAAATGATATCAAATTTATATCAAACCTAAAGTAAAGTAACCATTCACAACTGGTCCTTCAACTTCACCCAAGAAAACAGTTATTCCAGTTCGTAGAGACTTGTATTTGTGTACCGGTATGATTCCGTTTAAGTTAGTTGAACAAATCAAATCAAAATATGACGACATTTTTTAAAAAGTGAATTTTAAACAAGCTTACGATAGTACGATTCACAATCACAATTAATTAAAATTTGGATAATATCCGGCGAGCCGCGAGCCAATTATTATTTTGACTTTGACAAAACAATAAAAGAAGAATATATTATATTTATACAATATTACAAAAAGTACTAAATCATCGTTGAAGCGATTTGTTGTACTAGAGTTTTGTTGCATGCAACAAATTCTTATTTGTTTTAACTTTTTTCTAATTTAAATTATTTGATTTGATTTTTAGAAGTTGTATAAATGCAATATATTATATTTTTGCAAAATTATTAACGTTTTCGGTGTAAAAATGTTTACTTTCTTGTTCGTTTTTTTGAATTACTCAAAATACTTCTGCACCATCTATTTTACGGATTTGAAACTAAATAAAAGTGAAAACGGTTGTCAAAATAAAAGCGGGAAAATCACTTTTAGTATATTGAAATCCGGTCGTGTTGTATTCATCATTAAAAAATTAATACGATTTGGATTCGATTTAATATTTTTTCGGAATATTCCTACTTTATAAATTAAGCAAAATATTAGATTCTAAATATAATAAATTTTATTTTATCGGAAATCTAATTTATTTCATATTCAGTTCATTTTGATTTTTCTTCCACTTACAAAATCCCAATTTGTCGCTTAAAAATTTCAATTCTATTAGTTAGCGGATAAAAGGGATTATTATGTAATTCTCTGTTTTTATATTAATTTTATTTGTTTCGCCTCTGCGACATGCCAAACCTTCGACCAATGATAACTGTTTTCATCTCGTTTAGCATGAAAAATTATATATAATTGTAAGACGTTAAAATGTATGAAATAATTGGAATTGATTGATTTACTTATGGGCAGATGTTTTATTTGAGTGTTTTGGATTAACTGAAAATTAATATTTGTATTAAAACACAGAAATATTTACGAATTCGGATTTAAAAAGTTAATTGTATCTGGATGTCTATAGGCACTAATGGTATAACCGAGGTAATACGTTTTCACACAGATCATTCTGCCTTAAATTGGTTTAACACTTTCCATTCGGTTGAAATTTTTTCGTTTTATGATAGCTCCATCTGCTTAGTATACTTTTTACGTTTTTTTCAGAGTTCTAGCTGTAGTAATTTTTAATTCATTGAGAAAATAGAAGGAGGTAGTTCAACTAGAGTTATCTTTAATTAGTAGAGAGCTTGTGCAATTTGGGTTACCTTTATTACATATTTATGCAGTAGGCGCATGTTTCTATTTGAAGGCGCTTGCTCAGCAGATTTAAAATGTCTTGGGTGTAACTTCTTTAATTCTGCAATCAATTATTACTTCGGTCTGAAAGACCTAAGTATTACCTTCATGAGCTCAAAGTGAAATTCTTACCCCCACGTTTTGGCATTTCTCGACGTTTTAGGACCTACTGATTCTAAAAAAGCAAAAAAAAAAATGTGTGTCTGTCTGTCGGCCGCCCGTCCGGCCGTCACAACTGACGAAATCTAGAAAACCGCTTGACGGATTTTTTTTTCTAAAAATAGGTTTACTCAATGGGAAGAGCCGAAAGGACGATGTGTTTGATAACTGTACCGGAAGTGTGTCAAAAAAATTGTCAAGTGTGTCAAAACAAGGAAATTTGCATATATTTTGGTTAAAAAACGTTCATTTTAAGTGATTACGAGTAGAAACATTGAATTTGGAGAAACCTTGATGGTCTTGATGGGATTGGTATGTGAGACCAAAATCTAGATTATTGAATTATAAGTTTGTCAAAAAAATGTTGTCAGGTGTGTCAAAAGAAAGATTTTTTTTTATTTTTTACCCAATTTTTTGGAAAAAAATTAAATTAAAATTTTGTTTGAAATGAAATTTTATTTTTATTATTATTGAGAACTATGGCATTATAAGTTTGTCAAAAAATGTTGTCAAGTGTGTCAAAAGAAAGATTTTTTTTTTTTACCCAATTTTTTGGAAATAAATAAAATTAATAATATGTATGACATGGAAATATATTATTATTATAGATAATTATGGCATTATATGTTTGTCAAAAAAATAATGTCAAGCGTGTCAAAAAATGATTTTATTGGTTTTTTAGCCAATTTTTGGAAAAAAAAAATGTAGCGTAAATGACGTAAATGTAATTGAAAATGAAATTGGACATGGACATTTTTTAATTTGTTATAGTTTTTGAAATATTTTTGGAATTTTGAAAAAAGTTTATATTTTTGATTTTGTAATAATTTTTGCAATATTTTTAGAATTTTGAAAAATTTTAAATTTTTGATTTTATTATAATTTTTTTATTATTATTATTGAGAACTATGGCATTATAAGTTTGTCAAAAAAATGTTGTCAAGTGTGTCAAAAGAAAGATTACTTCGGTCTGAAATTTTTATTTATTTTATTTTTTTACCTAATTTTTTGGAAAAAAATAAAATTGTTTTTTTGAAATGAAATTTTATTATTATTATGTATTGAGAATTATGGCATTAAAAGTTTGTCAAAAAAATGTTGTCAAGTGTGTCAAAAGATTTTTATTTATTTTTTTACCCAATTTTTTGGAAAAAAGTAAAATTGTTTGTATGACATAATATTTTATTATTATTATAGAGAATTATGGCATTATAAGTTTGTCAAAAAATAATGTCAAGTGTGTCAAAAAATGATTTCGTTTATTTTTTTAGCCAATTTTTTGGAAAAAAAATGTAGCTGTTTTTATGACGTAAATGAAATTGGACATGGAAATTTTTAAATTTGTTATAGTTTTTGAAATATTTTTGGAATTTTGAAAAGCTTGTATTTTTGATTTTGTAATAATTTTTGCAATATTTTTAGAATTTTGGAAAAAGTTTTAATTTTTGATTTTGTAAGAATTTTTGGAATATTTTTAGAACTTTGAAAAATTTTAAATTTATGATTTTATTATAATTTTTGGAATTTTGAAAAAATTTTCAACTTTTGATTTTGTAATAATTTTTGCAATATTTTTAGAATTTTGGAAAAAGTTTGAATTTTTAAGAATTTTTGAAATATTATTGGAATTTAGAAAAAATTTAAATATTTGATTTTATTCTAATTTTTGGAATATTTTTGGAATTTTGAAAAAGTTTGATTTTATTTGATTTAACAATATTTTTGGAATTTTGATTATAATTTTCCGGCAACGTATTGATGTTTCGTGTTAGTTTTGTAATAAATTTTTAAACAGAGATAAAAAATACTTGTACTTTAACAAAGAGTTATGTTTTTTTTTTTTTTTTTATTAATTAGTTGGACATGTTTAGCACACTAAATATGAAATATTCATTATTTAGACTCTTTGAATATCCGAAGATACCATGTCAACTATAATGGAAGGAGATGAGGAAAATGGAAGGAATGGGGATATAGGGATAACTATACTAATTGTTTTAAATGATTATGGACATGTTCTTTAAATGCCTGAGGGAAAAATTCATCGGGAAATACAGAGGGAGGCATTGAGTTCCACAATTTGGCCACTCTATTAAAATAGTCGTTCTGAAAGGACACAGTTCTACAACGAGGTATTTGTACAACAAATGGATGGGATAACTCGGCAGCTCTTGTTTGTCGATTATACTGCGCACACGATCGAAGGATATTTTGAATTTCCTTAGAGGAGAATTCGCTAAAGTTATATTTATAGTAGATTGACAATTCAACCACATTTCTTCTGTGCTGGAGTGAATCAAGCTGGTCCGTTAGTTCGGTATTACCAATCAACCTATTGCTTTTCTCTTTACAGAGTCTAGACATTTTATTGTTGACTGACAAGCACCTCCCGAAACATGACAGCAGTACTCCATACATGGACGAATAAAGGACTTGAAGATTAGCAATATTTGCTCGGGATTGAAATACTTTTTACATCGACTCAAGAATCCTAATTTTTGCATTGCAGATTTAGCGAGGTTGAACACATGTTTATTCCATTTCAGGTTTGATATACATCGCTGCCCAAAATTAAAAACCATGTCCATGTCCATAAAAGTTTTTTGCCGAAAACTATATCAAAATCCTTTACCCAGACCGAAGTCTTGATATCTCCGAGCTGTGAGATTTCAGCCCCTCTATATTTTGTTATTATTTTCTTTAATTTTTTTTCTTTGAATTAAAACAACGTCGCCATCCGTACGAGCAAAACAAAAACTTTACATATTTTTTTCCATTTTTTTCTTTTATTAGATTTTCACTATGAATTTTACTTTTCGTTTATTTTTATTGCCTTATGTACACGTACAATTGTATACAATATAATATAATATAGGTATCCAAACATATAATCCTAAGAAGTTTTTGATCTTTTTTGTTTTATAATATATAATAACTTAATCCAACTAAGAAGTCGAATTTACAGCAATTATCTAAAGTTTGCGATATGCGCGTTTTAGTTTTAAAATAGTAAAAACTAGGATGTTTGAAAGCTAAACATCGAATGAATAAATTTTAAATTTTTGTCTTTTGACAACTCATCATGTTTTTGATGAAAAAAGATTTCATTTTTTTTCCATTTCGTTTCGCTACGTTGTTTGTTTTTATGAAAAAAATATAAAGGTCTATGCGGGTGAAATCATCTTTGAAATATCCGTTGCCATTGTCAATAAAAAAACAAATTTGGTTTTTTTAATGAGTTTTCGTGCATTACACTACTGCGATATCATATCAGTTAATTATTTCAAAAAATATTTGATAATTTTTAATATCCCAGTAGGTCAGACGTATAAGTATTTGTTATTAGTATAATTCAAATGTTATTGGTGAAATTGAATGATGTTATTACATTTTAGAGAATTTCATTGGGTTAAATTAAAATAAAACTAAGGCAAAAAATTTTCGCTAAAAATCGTTTCACAATTTTCACGCCTTGCAGTGAATCGAGTATACGCGTCCATGACAGGCGTTGTTGACAGATATTCGACTAGTTCCAAGCGCATTGCTCTGGTTACCATACATAAACAGACTGCGATGTAACCTATCTGAATTATTTTACATCTGCCATGGTACTAGCCTTAATATTGATAGGATCAGCGTAGTCAAACCCAAAACTAAGAAATGCCCATGCAAGTGTGACTCGCTCTGCAGCCAAATCGTTCATCAACCGTTGTGCCGTTGTTTTCCTCTGCCTAAAAGATGTAATGCATTTCGTAGTGACTGAGTTTACTGCTCTTTGTATATCAATAATCCATTGTTTTTGCACTAATTCCTGAATCATTAAGTGCACACCGCCATGGAGTATTATTTTATGTGTTTGGTTTATCAACAACTCTACGAATCTTCCCTTAATTGTTCAAATTGCTGGATGTCGCTCATCATAATTTAGATTTGAATTACTTAACCTGCCTCTCATTCGAAGAATACCATTTGAATCAATAAATGGAACCAATTTAGCCATTTTACCTTTTATTATAGGTTTGAAACCTTGCTATCTATTGTCATTTGCTTGTCTCCTTTTAATGCTTTGATTTCTTGACCAAAATATGATTGTTGCGTGCCCTTTATCCAATTTGCCAATGCCTTATTATTTTCTTGTTTTGTCTATACACCGCTCTTGCGTTTAACTTGCTCTTTTGATCTTGCATTGCAATATGTACGAATCGCAAAATTAATGATGTTATTCTTAATGCTTTGCTTATTGAAACGCACTACTTCGGTCTAAAAGACCTAAGTATGTATTTCATTCTCGAGTCAAAAGTGAAATTCTTACTCCCACTTTTTGGCATTTCTCTACGTTTTAGGACTTGATTCTAAAAAAGCAAAAAAAATGTCAGACCGTCACAACCGACGAAATCTAGAAAACCGCTGGAGTGGTTTTAAAAATTTTTGTTTCTAAAACTAGGTAAACTCAATGGTAAAAACCGAACGGACGATGTATTCGATAACTTTACCGGAAGTGTGTCAAAACAAGGAAATATGTATATATTTTGCAACGTTCATTTTAAGTTATAAGTTTCTCAAAAGATGATGTCAAGTGTGTCAAAAAAATGATTTTTATTTATTTTTTTACCCTGTTTTTTAGAAAAAATAAAATTAATTTGTATGACATGAAATGTAATAGAACATGAAATTGGACATGGAAATTTTTGAATTGGTTATAATTTGTAGAATATTTTTGGAGTTTTGAAAATGTTTGTATTTTTAATTTTGTTATAATTTTAGAATTTTGGAAAAAGTTGGAATTTTAGAATTTTGAATTTTTGCAATATTTTTAGAATTTTGAAAAAAGTTTTTATAAGAATTCTTAGAATATTTTTAGAATTTTGAAAAAGTTTAAATTATTGATTTTATTATAATTTTTGGAATTTTGAAAAAAGTTTCAATATGATATTTATATAATTTTTGCAATATATTTAGAATTTTGGAAAGGTTTGAATTTTTGAATTTTGAATTTTTGCAATATAGAATTAGAATTTTGAAAAAAGTTTCAATTTTTGATTTTGTAAGAATTTTTGGAATATTTTTAGCATTTTGAAAAAGTTTAAATTTTTGATTTTATTATGATTTTTAAAATTTTGTAAAAAGTTTGTATTTTTTTAGTACTTTGCTCATTGTATCATCTTTTCACTAAGTTATGTTAATTTACGATCTGTTGTAATTTTCCGACAACGTATTGATGTTTCGTGTTAGTTTTGTAATAAATTTCTGAACAGAGATAAAATAGTTGTACTTCTACATAGAGTTTTATGTTTGATATACATCACTGCGATGTGTGTTGAGTTGCCGAGTGGTAGCACGCTAGACTTCGAACTCGGAGGACTTGGGTTCGACTCCCACCTAGATGGGATTGATTTTAAGCAAAGTGATTTTAAGTAAAACAGTTACAACCAAACACACCGGTTTTCCACTTAAGCCGATAGTCAACTAATATGGTTGATAAATTAGAAAAACTGTGAGCTGGATCACCCATATAAAACTAATCGATTAAATTACGTCTTCAAGTGAAACTCGACCATAAAATGCAAATAATTGAAAATGAAATTAATACAGGTGAAGGACACATGTTGACAGCCTACGTTCCTATATGGACAATCACTAAATGCCACAAAAAATATACATCGCTGCACAAAACTAAAAACAATGTCCTCATAAAAGTGTTTTGCCGAAAACTATATCGAAATCCTTAACCCAGATCGAAGTCTTGATATCTCGGAGCTTGAGATTTCAGTCCCTTCATATTTTATAAATTAAATTATTACCATCAATACTCATTGCCGTGTCAGTTTTAAATGTAGTTAACACAATTGGCTTTGATTCGCATTCAACTGCCTCCCCATCTGCCAAATCAACTAACTGATTGTCAATACACTTTCATGCCAAGATAGGCATTCTGAACCTTTCCACCAAAAAATTTTATTTAAGATTTCCGCTGCCGCCAAATCGAAGGGATTATCTTTGGTAGAATCGTGTTGCTAATTACAATGGTTAGTGGTTTCTTGAATTGATGACACCCGATTTGTATAAAAAAGCTTGTAAATCGCATGGCAATTTTTTTAATCCAATATAGAACCACTGCTGAAACAGATCATATAAATGTTTTGAGGTCTCCTATATCAAATGCCTTTAATACATAGGGCTGTAAACGATCCAACAATTCCGCCGCACACAATTCCAGTCTAGGAACCGAAATCGTTTTTACTGGAGCCACTCGAGTTTTAAATATAGTTAAATTGACTGTAGCTACCACGTTCTGATCAGTAGTGCGAATATAAATTACAGCCATGTAAACTTTCGTATAGAAGCGTCAGCAAATCCATGCTTTTGGATTTGAGAGCAATGTATTTACTAATTCTTCTTATAATTATCTTACTATAATCTTATGCCCGATTGCTTGAGCATATAAATCTCCGTTAACTTTTTTTGATTCTCCATTTAACAAGTTTTGCGTTTTTTGATCGCCATATATAGATTCAAATAAGTTTTCTTATATTGTTATTTAGTTAAATCTTTGTTTATATTTGTCAAAAAGTGGCATGATAACTGTTTGAGAGATATTTCTTATTTACGATTAAGCTAAGTCTCATTTAGCTAAGCAAATGTTCTAGCAACGGAGCATTAAAATAATTATTTGCTACGCGCCAAAATGATTGCTTTATTTTTCACTCCCTATATATCCAAAGAAATTCAAATTGGATGGACAACAAACTAAATTTTAAATCCTACTCACCACTCAGTGTCAGATTTTAAAATTGGAGTAGCAGAGCAAGAGTGAATTCACCGTACATCTTTATGCAAAATTTTCAAGCTAGTAAAGAAAATTATAATAATATTTTACTTAGATAACAAACCGTTTTAAAATATAACAAAACCCATACACCAAAAACCAAGAACTACACACATATATTTTTAAAATATTTTTAGGTTTTGGAAAAAGTTGTGTCAGTTGCTCACGAATTAAATTTTGTTTCCAAAATCCGAGGCTGAAATTTGGAAATGCCAAGAAATATGGCAAAGAAAACATAAAATTCCATTCCAATTCCATTTGTGGTTGAAACACTAGAATTGTACCTATAGAAAGTTAGAAATATTCTCATTTTCATATTTTATGTTCAACACACTATTGTAAAACATACTAGACCTTGTTCATAAGTAAACCAATAAAACGATGGTAAATTCCATCACTTGTTTATGAGCAATTTCACGAAGATTCAACAACGTTTTGACTAGACCCCTTTTAGTTTTGATTATTTTTTGTTTATAGATAGTCTTTGATAAATAAAAAATACAAGTTCTCTTAGAATTTTTTTTTTCGACCAGGGGTCTTCACAGGGTGCCCCTCAATTTTTGTTATTTTGTGATGTGAGTGCATTTTGACGAGCGATTGTAGAAAAACTACTCAATCGATTTTCATAAATGATATGTCGTTGAATAGGTATTAGAACAAAATTTTTAAAAATGTACACTGTTAATTTTTGGAAATAATTTTTAACGGTGTAACATAATAAAAAAAATGGTGTAATTGAAAAAAAGATGGCATAGCCTTTTTTTTTTTTTTTAAACTAAATTGAAGCTTATTTTATATCTAACCACTTGTGAAAGTTTAGGACTAGCTATATGTTTTGTTTTAGAGATAAAATTCGTTGTGCATATGACTGTCGGGAATCAGTTTTTTTTGTTCTGAAGGAAAATTATAAAAATGGCGATTTTTAGATTCAGATTTTTTTTTATGTTAAATATCAAATATTTTATTATTAAATGAACTTTTTAAAAAGCAATTTCAGTCAAGTTCAGCAAAATTTTGCGACATTTTGACTCGACCCTTTTTAATTTGGTTTATTTTGGTCTATATTTAAAAAGTTCTACTTGAAGCCGTATTTTTCATTTATCAAAGGCTATCTATAAACTAAAAATAAACCAAATTAAAAAGGGTCGAGTCAAAATGTCGCAAAATTTTGCTGAACTTGACTGAAATTGCTTTTTAAAAAGTTCATTTAATAATAAAATATTTGATATTTAACATAAAAAAAAAATCTGAATCTAAAAATCGCCATTTTTATAATTTTCCTTCAGAACAAAAAAAACTGATTCCCGACAGTCATATGCACAACGAATTTTATCTCTAAAACAAAAAATATAGCTAGTCCTAAACTTTCACAAGTGGTTAGATATAAAATAAGCTTCAATTTAGTTAAAAAAAAAAAAAGGCTATGCCATCTTTTTTTCAATTACACCATTTTTTTCTTATGTTACACCGTTAAAAATTATTTCCAAAAATTAACAGTGTACAGTTTTAAAAACTTTGTTCTAATACCTATTCAACGACATATCATTTATGAAAATCGATTGAGTAGTTTTTCTACAATCGCTCGTCAAAATACACTCACATCACAAAATAACAAAAATTGAGGGGCACCCTGTGAAGACCCCTGGTCGAAAAAAAAAATTCTAAGAGAACTTGTATTTTTTATTTATCAAAGACTATCTATAAACAAAAAATAATCAAAATTAAAAGGGGTCAAGTCAAAACGTTGTTGAATCTTCGTGAAATTGCTCTTTTAAACTAAATAACGAGTCAGACTTATTACTACATGGCGCAGTTGATGAAACATTTAAATTTAAATATAATACAATAAATTTAAATTAAATATATTGCAAGATTTAAATAAAATTAAAATAAAGTTTACTAAAAAATTTAGTGGCATGAATAAATTTATTTCCAGTGTAAAATAAATTTATATTAACATTTAGTGTGCTTTATACAAAACTGTGTATATAACTGGAAAATTCAATTGCCATCAATAAAAAGTTAAAACCACGTTATATTTAACAATGAAATGTCGTACATAGCTGGATGGGAAAGATCAAAACTTTGTCACCAATAAAACGACCACGCGGCAGACCACGGAAACAAGTGAAATTTGTATATGTTTAAAATAAAAAAAAATGGATTGTATCAAGAAAATTGGTGAGCTAAATTTGTCTGAAGGAAACCTTAGCGAAAATTGGCATGTGTTTCATAGAAATTTCACAGTTTTTGCTACTGCCATTGAACTTACTAAAAAACCGGATGAAATTCAAGTGGCTGTATTTCTAAACACTGCTGGCGAGGAAGCAACAGAAATTTTCGAGAATGTTATATATCTGCCGGAAATTGATAAAAAGAATCTGGAGAAAGTTATTAAAGCGTTTGAAAAATTTTGCGTAGGAAAAAGTAATCCAGTATATGAGAGCTTTTTATTTCATAGTAGAAACCAGAAAAACAATGAGCCGTTTGATAACTTTTTAATGGATGTACGGAAAATGGTAAAAAAAATGCGAGTTTGTTGACGACGATAGGATGGTACGAGATAGAATTGTATTAGGAGTTAATGATAAAAATCTACAAAAAAGAATGTTGGAAATAGATGGTCTTACCATACAAAAAGCAGTGGAAATGGCGAGATTGGCGGCAGTGACTACTAAGCAAGTAGAAACAATTAACCTGGAACATCTGTAGATAGTGTAAAAAAGGGAAGTCATGATAAAAATAATGTCAAATTTAAACAAAATTTTAATCACAATAATTTAAATCATTCTAGTTTCAGAAATCCGAATGATCAAAATCGTGATGTAAAGGTTAAGGTTATATGCAATTATTGTGGTAAAGAGCATTTTAAAGGTCAGGTGTTACCGAAATTTTCATATAGAGCTGAAAAAAGATGCAACACCAGTTGCTAAACCATCAAGACGTATTCCACAATCATTAAAATAAACGTTAAAAATAGAACTGGAGAGATTATGTTCTGAAAACATAATTTGGTTGGCCGAGGAGCCATGTGATTGGGTGTCCAACATAGTTCTGATTGAAAAACCAAACAAATTACGTATATGTTTAGACCATAAATATCTAAATATTGCAATTAAAAATAATTTTTATGAAATTCCTTCATTTCAGGATTTTAAGCCTAAGTTTGCAAACAAAAGACTATTTTCAGTTTTTGATATTAAGGATGGATTTTTCCAAGTTGAACTGGATGAATACTCTAAGAACTTGTGTGCGTTTAGTACCCCGTTTGGAGTTTATAGGTATAAGAAATTACCCTTTGGGATAAAAATAGTACCGGAGGCATTTCAAAAAATAAACGAACAGAACTTTAAAGGTATACCAAATTAATTTATTTATATAGATGATATTGCAATTGTAACCGAAGATGAACAGGAGCATGACAAAACATTGGAACTATTATTAAAAAGAGCGGAAGAAAAAAATATTACATTTAATAAAGCCAAAATTCAATATAAGAAAACAGAAGTAAACTTCTTGGGACACAAAATCTCTGAAAAAGGAATATCATTAATTGACAACAGAATCGAAACAATTCAGTCATTAAAAATACCAACGTGCAGGAAAGACATGGAAAGACTGTTAGGATTTATCAATTATGAAAGAGATTTTGTACCAAATTTATCAGAAATCTCACATCCATTGAGAGAACTTTAAAAAAAAAACGTTAATTTTCAAAGGTTGGATATACACAGTAAGTGTTTACAAAAAATTAAGGATTTGATTCAAAATGCTCCAACCTTAAAAGCGTTTGACAGCATAGAAAAAATAACAATACAAGCAGATGCTTCTAAAAATGGATTAGGTGCCTGCTTGATGCAGTGTGGTAAGCCTGTGTCTTTTGCATCTTGCAGTCTTAATGATACACAAAAACAGTATGCTCAAATTGAGAAAGAGCTGCTAGCAATCATTTTCGCTTGTACAAAATGAATGCACTTGTCTAAGGATGAGAAATTGAAATAGTTACGGATCACAAACCACTTCTAGGAATTGTATCCAAGGAATACAGCAAAATTCCATCGACCCGCCTACAAACAATGAAATTAAAATTAGAAAAATATATATTCACTTTAAAGTACGTTCCAGGCAAGTTTTTATATATAGCTGACTTTTTATCAAGAAACTATACAAAAGAAACTTTGGATGCTAACAATTCGAAATGTTTGACCGAACTAATCCATACGATTAATGTCAGTGATGAAAAAAAAGAGTTGTATAAATTACAAAAAGATAATGATGAAATTCTATAAAATTTAAAAACAGTAGTAGAAAATGGTTGGCCAAAAACGAAGCAAAAAGTGCAGGACAATATCAAATACTTTTGGAATTTAAAAGATAAAATTTATGTGGAAAAGGGATTAGTTTTTTTTAAGATAGATTATTTATCCGTAATAATTGCAGAAAAATTATACTAGAATCACTTCATACATCACACTTAGGAATAGAAAAAACAAAACAAAGGGCTCGTGGTATTGTTTACTGGCCAAGCATAAACTTGGACATTGAAAACGAAATTACAAAATGTAAAATTTGTCAAAAACATCGATCTGCAAATATACCACGATATACCACATGGTCCCTACCAAAAAATTGGTATGTATATAATGGAAATATTCTCACAAAATTATTTAATTGTTAGTTACTATTTTTCTAAGTATCTAGATATTATTCCAATACAAACAAAAACTGCAAAAACAATTATTGGAAAACTTGAAACAATATTTTCAAATCATGGTATTCCTAAAAAAATTATAGCGGACAATGTACCACTTAATTCATTAGAGTTCATTAATTTTTCAAAGAAATTCGACATTGAAGTATTAACAAGCAGTCCAAAATATCCAAAATCGAACGGTTTTAGTGAACGATGTGTTCAAATTGCAAAAAAGATGGTTGAAAAATGCAAGGAAAGTAAAACAAATCTATGGCTGGCACTTCTCGAGTACAGAAATACGCCAATTAAAGGAGCAGAATACTCACCGGCGCAAGTATTGATGGGAAGACAAACACGAACTTTGGTGCCAGGGAAAGATGAAATCTATAAAATCTCTGATAGGTGTTCTAAGATAGCTACCACAAATTTAAAAAATAATCACAATAACAAGAACTATTATGATAGGAATGCAAAAGAGCGTCAAAATTTCAAAAATGGAGAAAAAATATGGGCAAGAGAAGGAAAATATTGGTACCCGTCAGAAATTAAAAATATACACACCAAATCACCTCGATCATACTATATTGAAATGCAAAATGGAAAGATTTATCGGCGAAATTCATTTTTCTTAAGAAAGTGATTAGAATAATAATAAATATAATAAGATCTCTACACAAGTTGCCTTTAACGCTGACCTATTTTTAAGAATATAAAATATACAATTAGTACTGTAATTAAAATATAAAATCTGAAAGGAGAGATGTAGAAAGTTAGAAATATCCTCATTTTCATATTTTATGTTCAACACACTATTGTAAAACATACTATACCTTGTTCATAAGTAAACCAATAAAACGATGGTAAATTCCATCACTTGTTTATAAAATAACGAGTCAGACTTATTACTACTGTACCCACATTAAACTTCTTAAGCCTAATGGTTTCGCAGATGAATATATATATCAACAGAAAGGGTTATGTAAGTATTAACGCACAGGCAGCATGTGATGCTAATAAACTATTCACCAGCATTAACGCGCAATGGCCAGGGTCTGTGCAAGCCAGTAGGATATGAAGGCAGTCCAAAGTTTATAAATTATTAAAAAACCTGAATAATGTTTTGGTTTTGGGAGATATATGGGTTATCGAATTTCCCCTTGGTGTCTAACTCCATATAAAAATCCGGTTAGTAGAAATGAAGAAAATTTCAACAAAATACACACAAGAGTCAGAGTGGTTATAGGCCAGTTGAAAAGAAGATTTCCCATTATTGATTACACTCTGCGAGCTGCCCACGACAAAAGGCCTTCCGTAATCATCGCCTGTGCTGTTCTTCACAATTTATCAAAAGTTTTCAATGATGAAAACATATGGTATTTCGATGATTGGTAGGTTGACATCGGTAGGTTGAGGAACAAAACAATCACGAGGATGATGACAACAATTTAATCAAAGTAAGAGACCAACAATTAAGGGATGAAATTGCTCATCGACTAAATCAATACCAAGAATAAAATAAGAGAAGAAAAGTAAAAAAACATATTGATTATAAATTCATATTACTTCGGTCTGAAAGACCTAAGTATTACATTCATGAGCTCAAAGTGAAATTCTTACCCCCACTTTTTTGGCATTTTTCGACGTTTTAGGACCTACTGATTCTAAAAAAGCAAAAAAAAATGTATGTCTGTCTGTCGGCCGTCCGGCCGTCCGTCATTACCTACACTGCAGGGAAAACGGCTGGAGGGATTTCAAAAATTTTTTTCTAAAAATAGGTATTCACAAGGGACAGGTCCGAAAGGACGCTGTGTTCGATAACTGTACCGGAAGTGTGTCAAAAAAATCATTATGTGTGTAAAAATAGCAAATTTTCATATTTTTGGCTTAAAAAACGTTCATTTTAAGTGATTACGAGTAGGAACATTAAATTTGGAGAAATCTTGATGGTTGGGATTGATATGTGGGATCAAAAACTAAATTATTGCATTATAAGTTTGTCAAAAAAATGTTGTCAAGTGTGTCAAAAGATTTTTATTTATTTTTTTACCCAATTTTTTGGAAAAAAATAAAATTGTTTGTTTGAAATGAAATTTTATTATTATTATTGAGAATTATGGCATTATAAGTTTGTCAAAAAATGTTGTCAAGTGTGTCAAAAGAAAGGTTTTTATTTATTTTTTACCCAATTTTTTTTAGAAAAAAATAAAATTAATAGTTTGTATGACATGATATTTTATTATTATTATAGAGAATTATGGCATTATAAGTTTGTCAAAATATAATGTCAAGTGTATCAAAAAATGATTTCATTTATTTTTTTAGCCAATTTTTTGGAAAAAAAATGTAGCTGTTTTTATGACGTAAATGTAATTTAAAATGAAATTGGACAAGGAAATTTTTGAATTTGTATAGTTTTTGAAATATTTTTGGAATTTTAAAAAAGTTTGTATTTTTGATTTTGTAATAATTTTTACAATATTTTTAGAATTTCGGCAAAAGTTTTAATTTTTGATTTTGTAAGAATGTTTGGAATATTTTTAGAATTTTGAAAAATTTTTAATTTTTGATTTTATTATAATTTTTGGAATTTTGAAAAACTTTTCAATTTTTGATTTTGTAATAATTTTTACAATATTTTTAGAATTTTGGAAAAAGTTTGAATTTTTAAGAATTTTTGAAATATTATTGGAATTTAGAAAAAATTTAAATATTTGATTTTATTCTAATTTTTGGAATTTTGAAAAAGTTTGATTTTATTCAATTTTAGAATATTTTTGGAATTTTGATTATAATTTTCCGGCAACGTATTGATGTTTCGTGTTAGTTTTGTAATAAATTTTTAAACAGAGATAAAAAATACTTGTACTTTAACAAAGAGTTATGTTTGATATACATCGCTGCCCAAAACTAAAAACCATGTCCTCATAAAAGTTTTTTGCCGAAAACTATATCAAAATCCTTAACCCAGACCGAAGTCTTGATATCTCAGAGCTGTGAGATTTCAGCCCCTCCATATTTTGAATTTGAATTAATAATATAACTAAAAAATAAATTACAAAATAATAATTAATCCATTCCACTCTAATAAAAAATAGTTTTTCAATATAAATAACATAAAAATTAAAATTTAACACATATATTATAAATTATAATTAATAGTTTGGAAATGTTTTGTTTTAAACGCTTTTAATGAGTTTTTAAAATAAAAATTAAAACCTTTATGTACTTTTAATTTTTATAAATCCTTAAAAAGACTGCTTAAGTTATAATAATTTAAATTTATTGTTCTAATTTTTTTTTTATATTTTATTTTAGTATGGTTTAAGCTTTCGCCAATATTACCAAGTTACATAGTTGTTTTTAAATTGTACCCTGAACTATAATTTGAATGCTAGGGAATATAATTATATATAATTAATATAATATAATTAATAATATATAATTAATAATATATAATTAACTTGAGAAGTAAACAAGGGGCTATTAGTCCTGAATTGTATCATCACTGAAGATACTGCGAAGCATCATCCTATCATCAAGCCTATCCTATCATCATGACATTATTTCGAATTATACATATATTATAGTGTTAACATAATAGGGAATGCCTATTATGTTTAGGAGGAATTATGATGAACTGTTTTGGAGACAAGAGAACAGCAGCCAAATTCTGTAACTGTGAAGTGGTGAAGTGATAAGTTTTTTAATGTAAAGAAACGAAGAAATTTTTAACACTTCACCGCTTCACAGTTACAGAATTTGGCTGCAGGTCTTACAGTGTCGTTATGCGCAAGACCAAATGCATAAATGCATTGTATCTGTCATACCGACAATTTAAGAGAGCTCCCCGTCTTTCAAAACACCTCATAAATCCTCTTAAATCATTGATTGTAAAAATTTTATGCAATCAATTTTTTATTATTTATTAATAATTATAGAGTGATTTTAAATATTATAAGATTTAATTGTAAATGTCATTCATATAATGAACGATGTAATCATGTTTATGAATTAATTTTAATTATAATAAAATTTAATTATAGATGTAGTTCATATAAAGGTTGATATAATCATATAAGATACATAATTACTATATGATCGAAGTTATTAATTTATATAAATGTTGATGAAATAATTTCTTAAATCTGGATAATCCAAAAAGAAAAGTAAATTTACAGCAATTATTACTATTGTTTGTCGATAGTAAAATAATTAGAGTTATTGCTAATTAATTAAAGAATTTAATTCTTACAGTAACTTAAATACCAAAAGATTAATTCCTTAAATCCAAGTGAATCACTATAATACAATGATCACTATGATACAATTATCAACCAATAAATTTTTTCATGATAAAATAAGTAAATTACTGCAAAACAATTCATATTATTCTTGAGTGATCTAATATTAATAAATTTGAGATTTCTTATTAATTAGATAAAACCAATACTACAAAGCTGAATCAAGGTTATAATATAAATGAAATTATTTATCGATAACCGTTTATACCGTTTATACAATAAAATAAGTAAATTATTACAAAATAACCTATATAATCAATTTATATAGTTATCAAAATGAGTTTTATATCAATCTCAACAATACTATTCAAATCCGTATATAGCAATATAAATTCAATGTGAATTATATTGATTCACTGATACTAATATGAATTTACTTTTAATGATTAAATGCTAATTGGAAGATTAAAAAATAATAGTTAATGATTACTATAATGATTGAATAATGATTGGATAATGAATATCCAATCCTGATACTAACTTCAATTAAATCAATTAATTAATAAGATAATAAATCTCTTACTTTAAAATTGGTTGTACTATGAATACGTATTTAAATGTTTAAAAATATAATGATTCCACATAATCCAAATTTCATTCATATAATTATTATAGTAAAGTAAGAAATAAAACTTAAATTTTATATGTGATTTATTTTGCTAAAATTTTCAATGCGGTTGATAATATGTTAGATTAATACAAATTATTTCGAATTATTCCTAATATAAATCCAAAAAGTCCTCGATATATACAAATATGGAGACATATGACATTCAAAAATTAAAGATAACATGAGATAAAGATTGAATGAAAATACTCATCATACATTATTTCTCAGACATATTAAATATATAAATATATCACCATTATGATATTGAAAATTTTAAATATACATCGCTTAAATACAAAAAAGTTACAGAATTTTATAAAGAATATAAAATAACCATTTTGGAAAATTAATTATTGTATAACAGATAAAAATTTTACCAATCCTATCATATCATCTTAATCTTATAAGAATTATGAGTATATTACCATTAGTATACTTAAAACTTAATTAGAAATATTAAATGATTAATATCGACCTTACATTACGGACCGGATCCCATAATTAATTTTATGTCACACATATTTACTTCTGATCACTACACTGTCTAATATGGTTATAGAAAGAAATTCATTTGTAAAAAATGAAATCTAATCCATAAACTATAAAAGATAAAGCTGCAATCCATGTCAAATTCATAATCGTAATACTAGTCCATGTGTTCGGCATAATATTTGATGTATAATAAAATCTTCAAGATATTCCAATTGTATCATAGATGGAAGTGAGGTTAATTTATAAATGATATCATATGCTTAGATTCCGTATATGTTGCTTATATTGAAGTCAAATTAATAAATTCTTGAGTGATTATACAAGTTACAGCTTACGTAGATGCAGTGGCGTCATTTCACCAAAATCTTGGGGGGGGCGAGAATTTAAATGACCTAAAAAGATTTTTTTCGTAAAACATAACATACACGTTTTTATACACAGATATATTTAAATGCATGGACTTAGAAATAAAAATAAAATTCTTTTGAGCTACATTGGTTACTCTGCTAGTCTTCTGGTGTTGTTTCATCGAAAATCCCTTCATTTGTTAAAAATAATTTTAAATTTAGTATCATCTCTGCATTGTTTAAGCATCAAGAAAGTAGTTTTAATTAAAGCGCTTGTGCTATAAATTATTATATCTTTGCTTTGTAACTGTTCAGAGAGTAAATTTGTAAAGGACAGCAGATCGTGCAGCATAGAAAAAAAAGGATGGTTTTTCTATACGATTTTTTAGATCCCGGGCATTCCGGGATTTAAAATTTATGAGTCACATAGTCCCAGGATCCACAAAACACCACGGGATTGCAATCCCTACGTGACTCCTCTTATGTCGAATCGTTTTTTTGTTTGTTTTCCTTTATTTGTCTCAGAGAGAAAGAGTTATGGCTACCCTAAACTGACCAGAGCCAAATCGTTAAAATGCGGGACAAAATGCAAACGTTCTTCCAAATACTAGCTAAATAGAAAATTTCTATTGCGAGAAAGTGGGACGGTGAAAACGTGCCAACTAGATTTTGCATAAATTTACTATTTAATGCTTTCCTTTACTATTTTATTCTTCAAAAAATTCTTTTATTTTAATTGGACATTTTTCAACCGTTAGGAAATGTGCTTGCAGTGGTTCATACATTTTCAAATTTCTTTCTAGTGCTGGCGTTACCGCCAGCCAGCGAGATTCACTGTATCCAATAAGTTGCTTATGTTCGACATTACTTTTGCCATAGAACTCCTTCAACGTCTCCAGTAAAGACAGTAAAATATCCAAATTTTTTTAACCCGGCCATTTAAATCAGCAGCATTTCTTATTGCATTATTTAGAATATGGGCTGCGAATCCAATACCCAATACACTCTGGTTCAAATTCGAGTTTAGCTTGTTTTTAAATTTTCACCCCTTGACGTGACACCACTAAAATTGGTGTTCGTGTTATCAGCGCAATTAGCAACTAACTTTTTGTCAATGTTAAATAACAACAAGAAAACAAAATAACAACAAAACTTGTTCAAGCTACTGGAGCTGGCGGCTTATAGCAACGCTTTTTTTATGTTTATCTGTATCTATATGTCTTTTAATATCATAATGTCCAATTAGCAAATTCACTCCGACTGGTAATACACTAAACTTTTGCGTCGTTATATTTTGATTTTTTTATAAAACGATAGTCCAATTCAATATCGTATAAGAATTTACGTAAACGTTTTCTATCCGTCTTGGTTTGCAGAAGAACTTTTTAAATATGATTTTAAAAATTAGTATAAATTTACCTTTTATAGTAGCTTAAAACTTTTGTTACACAAGTAAAGACTGCAAAACAATTGAAACAATTTATTTTAATTTTACTAAATAATTAATATCTTTTCTGTATTCTGTAAGTATAAGAGGTATACAGTATACCTCTCGTTCTATCTTTTGCAAATCTATAGCATTTATCAAGTTTTTATGCTGTTTATGTTTGTTCTTTATTGAGAAAAAAAAATTATATTAGAAAATAATAATTTTACTTTTCAGCTACCTAGTTAAAGTGTGTTTTAAACAGAGTTTGAAACGCTACTTATATCACTCTTTTACTTTGTCCTTTCAGTGCGTAGCCTAAAAAAAATATAACACTCCCACATACAGGAGTGAAAATAATAAAATATCATTCTTGCTACTAAATTGAAATAAATATTTTCTTTCAAATACTCAAAACTTTTATTTTTGCGTCAAATTTGATGCTTTCCAACGTAAAATGCTTCGAATGATTCGTTCAATTATTCATGTATTGTTAGAAAAATGGATATAAAGGATGACGTAGAGTAACTAATTTTCTTCTTTTGCAAATCGAATGAAAGAACAGGAAAATGTTATCTACTCCAATGGAGCAAAATCGAAGAAACAAAAATTTTACTCTTACGAGTAAGAACGATATTCAAATTATGAACATTTTAATTTTTGAATATTATTTCAAAGGATTGAAATGAGTGCTCGAATAAAGGAAAATTGTAAACTCTGGTTTAAAAATTTAAATTTTTATGAATTTATACGCAAAACTGCGTCTTTTTAAGTAAAATATTTTGTATTTTATTTTTCATAATATACTTTCGATCTCTCGTATATACACCGGGGAGATGTTTCTATAAACAAAGAAACCTTTTCGCTGAGGTAGATCTGTTAGACATTAAAAGATATGTAAATTATTGAAGTGAAATAACTGAGCTTAGAATTTCTAAGAAAATTATAGTTAAAACACTATTTTAGTAAAAAAAATATTGCACTGGTTTGTTCTCTGAATATGGTTAAATCAACATATACATAACATTATACAAACTGCAAGAAAAAACTGTGAAGCCATTGCTATGACTAAGATATTGTGAAAACTGTACGTAGATAGATATAAGGTTTTTTGATTATTTCGATAATGCGGGCAAATGTGGTGGAAATATTTGTTTCGTGGGACGCTTCGTGGGACAGATTTCTCCGTGGGACAACGCAATGAAATGTGTGACATTTTCACGCAGCGTGGGACGTCTGGTCAGTTTACTACCCATAAACGTGCGTAAATTTTTCATTTGATTCAAAATTGTACAATTATTGCGAGCTTCTTTTAAATCTATAAGAAAAACCTACCACAAAAAATATTAGTTTCTCCCTCCCTGTGACTGTATAAAAAAAATGAACAAAGATTGACGTTTAGGATACGTTTTGGATTTTATTATATCCAACCAAACATATAATTTTTACTATAATATGAATTAAAAATTATAGTCCATATAGCGAAAAGAATTTGTCAGCAAGTTTTCATAACATACTCTAAAAATATTTACATAACTTAAATATTTGTTCGTGTCATTAGAAAATAATGCTTGTCCATTATAAAACATTCACTATTATAAAATCACTGGAAATAACCCAATAAATTTAAATTACTCCCGTAATTATTTTCATTCATTTTATAAAAATTAGCACACAAAAATTAGCACAACAAGAAAACTTTTGATATGTTATAGGATTTTACATTTTAGAATTGTTTTTAATTTATTGTTTTTAAAAAAGTCTTGCAAAGTTTGTACAATATGATATAGATAAAAAACAAGGCCAAACAGTCAGGGTTCTCCAAATAAGTGGGCTATAATTAGGTTGTGTTCTCCTGCATGTACTTACTTTTAAGTTTATAAAAATTACCAATAACAATTGAAATTTGAATGTTAAATACTGCACTATGAACTCTCGAGGAACCCTATACTAATGAAATATTTTGGTTCCTCTGGCTCAGACACGAATATCTCATAATAAAAACACAATCGTTCTTCTAAAAGCGGTGATGCCGCGCACCTTATAGTACGATAGAATTTTGTCAAAATACGCACCCACGGCATTTTTGGAAGAACGATCGTGTTTTGTTTACAAAACTGATTTCATCAGAAGATTAGAAGCAATTCGACCGCCTTTCGTATCGGCGGCGCTCTAGTCCTTGATACAAAGAACGATAACGGTTTGAATATTGCGGTGAACTGTACTTTAGTCGGGGCAAAATAATATGTAACGTAATAACTATATTATCAGATATATTTCAATTAGTAGTATGCGATAAAATTGGTATATTATACCGCATTTACAGCGGCATAGCAAATTAGTAGATGTAATTTAAATCTGTGCTGTAAACACTTTTTATTTTGAAAGCTTGCAACTAATTTGATATTTAGCCTTACTAAAAATCAATTTTTTTTAAATTTAATACTTAACGCAATGAACACCATTGTAAATAAAAATCTTTGATTTCTACACCGTCTCCTTTTCCCAAAAATTAATATACTATCTACTAATTTGCTATGTCGCTGTAAATCGGTATTAGTTAAGTAAATCTTCTAAAAATTAGATGAATTTACAAAATAACAGTGCATTGAAATTTTTATAGTGTATAATTCTATCACGATTGGATGGTTTTGTTGAATCGATGTATTGATAGTATCAGATCCTTGGGGGGGGCCAATGCCCCCCCCAGCCCTACCCAATTGACGCCCCTGCGTAGATGTAGAACATATATGATTACTAATTAACTGACAACAAATCCATGCATTTAATTTAAAAAATTTGATGCATTATGTAGTCATCGTATAATTCAATTTATATTATCAATGAAGGAAAAGTGAAGCCAATTGTTAATTCTTGATCCATTATTACATCAATCAAATTAAAAAAATGCACCATACATTATTATAAGTTGAATAAATGTAATATCTCATTTGATAATGGCTGAAGAAAATGCATGTTATGTGATATTTATACTTCATATTGATAATAGGATAATAGTAGTAGGATATTGATAATAGGATAATATTGATCTTTAATATTATTAAATAAGATCATCCATACCTCAAATAAATATATAAATTTCAGAATATGAAGATGTAAAACACGGATGATTATAAATTAAAGTACATTATCTGGATTACATTATAGAATTTTTGTTTTATTTATGATGCTTTCATCTTTTTAATTTCCAAGTAAACAATTAATTTTAGAGACTAAAAAATTATACGTCTATTCACTTTCGCGTTGGCGACGGGAATGTTAATTTTTTTATTTAAACTCTAGCTAGAAGACGCGTAGAAAAAAAGATTTTTCAAAAATGCTATCTAACATATTTTTTCATTCTAGAAATTCGTTTTCCAAATATTTCACATTTTCATAATTATTTGAAGTATGCACTTCCTGAATTTCACCATTCAAATAACTAGAGGCTAAATTTTCACCATTCAAATAACTAGAGGCCCCCATTTTCTTAAAAGTTGTTTACTGTTCCAAGAAAACTTTTCTCTATAAAATGTGGCGTTAAGTTTTTGATGTTAGCTTCCTCATCGACAAAATGAAAATGAGTACAGCTAGAAATTTTATGTTATTTGGTTATTTTTTTCTTTTATTGATAGATCATGATTTTGTTGCGTGATCAACCTGCTGTTTATAACGGCAGCGCTGGTTCCTGCCCCTGGAATATGATACAAAAATAATAACAAAAAAAACTAATATTTATTAAATTGATTTACCGGGAATTTTTTGTAAAATTAGGTTTTCATCAATTTCAGTAGTGTAAACGTCTCCTGCTCCCAATCTTTCAGCTCAATCCTCCGATTCCCAGTTTGAGTGAGACCCGTTTTTTTATCTCAGTTTTAAATTATTATTTCTTAATTTGTTCTGGTGTAAAAGTTACTGCTTATTAGGAACCAATCTTCCAACTCCTTGCAAACTTCAAGGGTGGCTGAACTTTTTTTGTCCTCAACTTCCTTCCGGTAATTTCGATTTACTCAAAAGTATAGAAAACTTTTTTATAACATTTACAAAATTTTTTGAATCATTTTTATTACAATGTGAATTTATCATGTCTATATCGACATATTGAGGTTATGTTTTAATTTGACATTTATTCTTTTCAGTATATTCTACACTTCTCTAGCAAATGCTAAAAAAAATTAGTACATTCTTATTCACTTGAAATAAGGAATGTGCTAATGCTAAACAGTTTAAAATTTAAGATTATTCTGTTTTTATTCACTCTACTCACTGTCTTGATTATGCCAACTGATTTTGTTTTTTGTGTACCAAACACTATCATTTTATTTTAATACTATGTAATATGAGGTTTGTTTGGTGGTCCGTGAAGGTCCACCAGTTGGTCGTTGCACGCAAACACTATCTTCACCCTGCGCTAACTCCAGCGGCTGTGAATTCTGCGACCTACGTCACTCACAAGAGAATTTAGCATACACAAAACAAATTCACTCGCGTGCCTTCATTACCACCCGGCATCTCCAGAAGGGAGAACTGACATGCCACAACCCTCCCTAAATAATTAAACTTAGCAATTCATTGAGCAATTCAACTAAGATAACAAAACATTGCCATTTATGAATATGTTTATATTTAGTACTAAGAAAATAAATAAAACAAAAAGAAACTTCTTTGAACATGTCCCCGATGATTTCCTGATGTGTCTTTTTCTGAAGGTTCCTCAATAATCCCAAACTTGCAGCTCCTTTCGTGCGTCACACAAATCACTGTATATATATATGGCTGGGTTGATCTTACCACTTCTGTTATTGTCTTCTTCTAAAAGAAAAACACCTAATGTATTTCTTTTTCTCTTTATTCAATCTTTAAACGAATCTTTAAAGATAACTTTCATAACATTCTTTGGTATCGTTATGAAGTTTAAATATACACAAACAAAAATCTCTGGGTTCTGATCTAATACTATCATAATTCACTAAATCATAATTTATTCTTTTTTTGTATCTTTTTTCTTGACTAAGCCAATCAGCAATTTTTGACCATTGAAATGATCACATTTTTCACTAAACCATTATTAGTTAATTTATTTATTAGTGTTTTACTTAAAAACTTCCACAATTTTCACTCAATTCCACTCTAGCAAACTAACTTCATCTCCCTGCACCAAAAATTCATTGTTCAGACCGCTCAATATTCAAATACTAACTCATATTTTACTACATTTTTGGCACGAGCTCCGGCATCCGGCTCGAAGGACCAAATTTGTGTAACAAATTTTTCTTTATTTTAATTAAATAAAGGAACATTAATTTTTGTGAACTTTAAATATTGCCAAATGTTATTCCCCGCCATTTTGATATACAATACATTTTATTCTTATACCTAAAGCGTATTACCAGATAAAGCAAACTAAATTATTATTGAACAAAATATAATGAAAGTTAAAATAATATACATAAACCGGGTTTCGTTCGGAAACACCAAATCGCTTGCTTATTTGAAACAGCATTTCTTTTTAACCCTTAAAGTAAGGAGAACCTAAAGAACAACTACATTGCACCTGAATGTCGATTAAAACAAAATAACATATTAGAATTATAATGTCATAATAAGAATAAATACATCTTAATAAAAGATAAAAATTTCTATTCGAAAACATTTTTATTTATTGAAGCTTAATTTTAATTAAATATATATTAAATTTCTAAGTTATTTTTTGTTGTGCATTTATAAGTCTATCTAGTCCACATTTTAATACTTGATTTCCTTCCTTAATTAAATTTTCAATTGATTGAAACTTTTCCAAATGATACTTTTCTCTCTGCTCAAATTTTTTTTCCTGATGCACTTTTATTTGGTCCAAAATTCGTTTGTTATTACTTTTTCTTTTTTTACGTCTTTGTCGAGGCATCACATTTTCTTTATTCTCAGTTTCCATATCAAAATTCGGTTCAATCAAGGAGTCCGCAATGCTAGGTGGCACAACAGCATGAGAGGTACCAAAAAGTTCTTCAAATTCTTCTTCACACTGGAAGGATTAAAGATCGTTACCACTTTTATTATTGTGATCCTTAACAGAGGTATATTTTAATCGGAGTTTATTAAATTTATTTTTCAATTGTGCTGCTGTTGGATAAAATAAATTTTCTTTGAATTTTTTCTGAATTTTTCTCCAAATATTATCATATTTAGTTGTGTTGTTTGAAAATTCAGAAATGTGGTCTTTATAAAAGGAGATTAAGCATTTTATTTCGTTCACCGTAAACTGTTTTCTGCCAATAAATAAAATCGTCACATTAAATAAAATAAAAACAAAACACATAAGTTTAACTTACCTTGTTTAATGCTTGTATTCATATTCGAAGCTGATGTTTCAGCTTCGGCTTGTGTTGCATTGGACAAAGGTTTCACCGGAACTGATACTTTGGCTGGAATGAGATTGCACAAAGTTTCCACCGGAATTGATAATTTGGCTGGAATGAGATTGCACGATGTTTCCACCGGAACTGATAATTCGGCTTCGGTGAAATTGGACTCAGTTTCCGCTGGCATCTCAAATAACACCTCAACTCCATCTATAATATAAAACAAATGTTATTTGATTTATCGTATGGAAATTATTTAGGTTTTGTTAAACATTTCCGGAACAAAACTCCTTCTTCGTTTTTATAAAATATTGTATCTATAAATTCCATTTTATAAAATCATAATATAATATTTATTATATATATAACTTTATATATATATATATATATATATATATATATATATATATATATATATATATATATATATATATATATTATATATATATATATATATATTATATATATATATATTATATATATATATATATTATATATATATATATATATATATATATATATATATATATATATATATATATATATAAATATATATATATATATATATATATATATATATATATATATATATATATATATATATAATATATATATATATATATATATATATATATATATATATATATATATATATATATATATATATATATATATATATATATATATATATATATATATATATATATATATATATATATATATATATATATATATATATATATATATATATATATATATATATATATATTAGGGTGGCCTTAGATT